>WOXC01002434.1:0-361127 GCA_011680675.1 Gymnobelideus leadbeateri | reverse complement strand
ACTTCACCCTGTTTGCCTCAGTTTCCTCATCCATAAAACAAGCGGAATTAAAAATGGCAAATCACTCCAGTATCTTTGCAAGAAAAGCCCAAATGGGGCCATGCAGAGTTGGACACAACTGTCAAGCTTTTCTTGGATTCCCTTTACTCCACTAACATGGTTCTTCCTCCAATATCATCCTTTCCACGTTTAAAATGGAGATTTAGGGGGAAGCAAGAATATTTGTCTAGGCAGAGTCCTACAGCTAATCCAGGTTCCCCCAGGAAAGGGCTGCTCTCAGAAAAGGACCTGCCAATGAACTGGCTGGAATGTATAGAACCTGGTCCGGGAACATTTACATTTTAAGCCTTCTTTAAAATTTGCCAGACCCCCCCCCCCCAAATAAATAAAAAGACTTTCATTTAAGACCCAAGATTAAGCATCTCAGCCAGCAAAGGATTCTAAGGAATCTTAAGGCCCCAGACAATCTCCAATTAAGAAACTGCTCATTTCAGAATTCCAGAGCAGGGAGTGGTTATAAGAAATGGTTTAATCTAAGCCTGTCACTTAGGAGAGGGAGGTAAACAAACTTGGAAAGAGGAAGGGCAGGTCTATTCCCAGGTCCTCAGATGACCATTACAAGCTTTGCTGGATTTGTCCACACTCAGGGGTGCCCCTTAGATTGTAAACTCCTGGAGGGCAGGGACTGTCTTTGGTCCTTCTTTGTAGCACGGTGCCTGAAACATAGTAGTCCTTTAATAAATGTTTACTGCGTGCCTCGGCTGCTACCGCAAACCCCCCAAAACCCCTCCTCCCCCCTCCACTCCACCCCGCAGATTGACTTGGTACCTAGGTGAGCTGGCCCCTGGGCCAGTAAGACCTGCGGTCAGTTTTGCCCCTGTCTCTTGCTAACTGGGAGACCTCGGCAAGCTCCTTAGCTCTGTGCTCTGGACAAACACTTTTAAAAACCTCGGGGCATTCAGCTGGCGCCCTCTAAAGGCAGAGACAGAGCTAGCCTTCTCAGCTGGAGGTTGCCTCTACAAATGAAACCTCAGGTCCAGTCCCTCTTGCCCTAGCGTGTCTAGCAGCCCTGGCCTCCAGGTCATCCAGCCTGGGAGCCTTCCCGCCTTTTCGGAAAGTGGTGGGTGAGAGGGGAGAGTCAGAGCCAGGGCCTGAGAAGAAACCGAGAAGGAAAAAGAAAGGCGGGAGGAGTGAGCGAGAAGCCAGTAGCTGTTCCAGAGGTTTGGGGCGGAGAAGCCCAGGCTCTGGTGTGTTTCTCTTCTCTCCCCTCCCGGTTCCGGGGACTTGAGTGGGTAGCCCCCGTCCTTGCCTCGGCTCAGGGGCTGGCACTGGGGAATCTCAGGTCAAGAAGGTTAGCCTGCGCTCGTTCCAGGTCAGTGAGTGCCTGCGGACCCCAAGTCCCAGCCCCGGGACTGCCGGCCCTCGGAGAGCGGGCAGGGAAGACGCACCGAGTGAAATCCCACATAACAAGGCGGCACAATGCAGAGCCCCGGCCGAGGCGCCCAGCATCTTGGGCGCATCGCGTAGCAATTGCGGGGCGCGCTCGCTCAGGCACTGGGTCACCCCAATGTAGTAAAAGCCCATGAAGCCGCAGCCGGAGAAGGACAGGCTCCAGCCCCGCATCTTCTCTGCCATGCCTGCGGGTTTTCCTGCAGAATACCAGGCGGCCGCACCGGTGGACGCAGCGGCGCTTAGCAGAGAAAAAAGCAGGATCCGAGATCCGCTCCAAGTGGGGAGCTGCGCTCGAGGCTAGCCTGGCTCGGAAGGAACCGCTCGTGACGTCGACCTTCCGAGCGGCCAATAGGCACCCCCCCCCCCCCCCGGGCATCTCCTGTGGCTCCCGAGAGAGGACGGATACGCAAATGAGGCCGAGCAGCCGCCCAATGAGGGGGCTCCGAGCTCCCGGCGTCCGGGCCGGGTGTCCTACCCGGAGACCTGGTGTAGGGGCGGGGCCACACCCAGGGTAAACTGCCCAGCCCCAGGAGAGGGCTTCACGCCGTGGCTGCCGCCTTGGGCAGCAGAGCAAACCACGACCATTTAGAGCCCTTGAGGACCCTGAGGTCCAGCAAGAGCAGGGCGGGATGGGGCGTGGGGGGGTCTGCCGAGGTCCTCCAGGGGGGTCGCCTTCCTTCTCGGCGTTAGGCTTTTCGGAAGGGTTGGAGGAGCTGGGAGGGCTCTTAGAACCTGGAAGGGCAGAGTCGGGAGGGATGTTAGAAATCATTTGTTCAGCTGTCTCTTTTTCGGGTCTGGAGGCCAAGAAATAGACAAGAATTTGCGCAGCTCCACGTTAGTGGTGAAGGGGAAACTTAACTCAGGCTCCTGGTCAGGTGGATCTTTTCAGCTTCCCTCCAGTCATTTCCAGTCTTTCACTCTAGCCTTGTCCCCCAGCATGCCAGTGCTGAATCCAAAGACAAAGCCGAGAAAACACTCCCTCCTACCCAAGGGGCTGGTCGTCTATCCAGGAAAGACAACACGTGTGCCCAAGGCTTGCAAAACCGAGGCATGTTTTTCGGGAAGACCCTGGGGCAGGGGAGCGAAGCAGGAAAGGCCTCCTGCAGAAGGGGCGGCTTGAGCTGAGCTTGACTTGGAGAGCTGAGGGGTAGGAGGTGGAGCGCTGCAGGAGGGAGGGTCATCGGGCAAGGGCAGGGGCAGGAGACGGAGTACTGGGCACGAAGAACAACCAGAAGACACTAGCCTAGACCACAGTATCGGTGGAAGGGTTGTGCAGAAAGACTGGAACAGTCGATGGGGCCAAGGGAGAGGGGATCTTAGATACCAGACAGAGGGATTGATATTCGATCATCTAGGTCACAGGGAGCCATTGGGATTGACGGGTCAAAGAGGAGAGACACCCATTAGGAGGTGACTGCCAAGGTGGAGGGGAAGAGAGCCGAAAGAGAGAAGTGACTGAGTGGAGAAAAGGGGGATAGATAAGTATGGAAGGGAGTAGGCGGGGCTCAAAATGACCAGAGTTGGCAACTGAGTGGACAGAAGGGTGAGGGAACATGACCAATCTGGGATGGCTCGAGCACCGTGCAGGGGCTCAGAAGGGGTGGGGGTTCGGGGAAAGATTGGAATTCTATTGGTCCCTCTGTTCTCTCTTCTGTCATTCCCTCTCTGCGCCCCCCCCCCCCCCCATCACTTTGCTTAATCTCCTGCTTTCCTGTCGGGTGGAGGGAAATGCATAGTCAATAATCCTAACTCTAAATGTGAATGAGAACCCTCCCATAAAACGGAAGCAGATATTGGAGTGGGTCAAAAACCAGAATCCTATTATTTGTTTACAAGAAACACACTTCAAACAGAGGGACAGACACAGAGTAAAAAGAAGGGACTGGAGCAGAATCAGTTATGCTTCAGCTGAAGTTAAAAAAAAAAAAAACAGGGGTAAGAATCCTGATCGAAGACAAAGCTAAAGCAAAAATAGACCTAATTAAAAGAGATAAGCAAAAAGATAATGAAGTAATAGCAATGCTGAACAGATATGTTCCAAGGGATATAAAATCCACATTCTTAAAGGAGAAGTTAGGTGAGTTACAGGTTCATGACCAAAGGAGAGAGAACATTATGAAATGAAAAATAGATCATTTGGATTATATTAAATTAAAAAGCTTTTGCATAAACAAAACCAATGCCACAAAGACTGGAAGGAAAGCAGAAAGCTGGGAGAGAGTCTTTACAGCAAGTGTCTCTGATAAAGGCCTAGTTTCTTAAATATTTAGAGAACTGAGCCAAATTTATAAGAATACAAACCATTCCCCATTTGATAAATGGTCATAGGAGATGAATAGGCAGTTTTCAGATGAAGAAATCAAAGCTATCTATAGGCATATGAAGTGCTTTAAATCACTTTTGGCTAGAGAAAAGCAAAGGAAAAGAACTAGAAGATACCACCTCATGCCTATCAGATTGGCTAATATGACAAAAAAGGAAAATGATAAATATTGGAGAGCATGTGGGAAAACTGGGATACTAATGCATTGTTGGTGGAATTGTGAGCTGATCCAACCATTCCAGAGAGCAATTTGGAACTATGCCCAAAGGGCAATGAAACTCTGCATATTCTTTGATCCAACAATACCATTACTAGGTCTGTGTCCCAAAGAGATCATAAAAAAGGGAAATGGACCTACATGTGCCAAAATATTTATAGCAGCCCTTGTTGTGATGGCAAAATATTGAAAATTGAGGGGATACCCATCAACTGGGGAATGGCTGAACAAGCTGTGGCATTGGAATGTAAGAGAGTGCTATTGTGCAATAAGAAATGATGGGCAGTCAGATTTCAGAAAAACCTGAAAACACTTGTATGAACTGATACAAAAGTGAAATGAGCAGAACCAGTAAAGCATTGTACACAGTATCAGCAACATTGTGTGATGATCAACTATGAATGATTTGGTTCTCAGCAACACAATGATCCAAGACAAGTACAAAGGACTCTCACAAAGGAAAATGCTATCCACATTGATAAAGAATTGATGGACTCTGAATGCAGATTGAAGTCTGATTTTCTCACTTTATTCTTTTTCATGGTTTTTTCCCCCATTTGATCTGTTTCTTTTCTTGTAACTGTGACTATTATAGAAATATGTTTTGCATGATAACACATTCATGACCTATATAAAATTGTGTACCATATTAGGAAGAGGGGAAGGAGGGAGGGAGAAAAATTTGGAACTCAGAATTTTGTAAGAATGAATGCTAAAAATTGTCTTGACATGTAATTGGGGGAAAATGTTATTTTAAAAAAAAATAAGTGGAAAGAGCACAGGCTTGGGAGTTAGGAGGAGATTTTAGTCCATACTCTGTTGCTAGCTCAAAGTGAGGCTCTGGGTAAAGATAATCATGATACTAATGTTACTAGCTAGCATTTCTATAGCTTTGATTTGCACTTTCTCATCATTACCTCTTTTGATACTTCCAACAACCCTGTGATGTTAGTGTTATTATTCTTTTCAAATGACAGTGAGAAAATTGAGCCTCAGAGGCCCTCGGTGCTTTGCCCACAATGGCACAGGCAATATGTGGGCCAGCATTCTTTCCACTAACAGGATTCTGCAAATGACCTCACCTCCCTTGCTCTCGGTGTCTTCATGAGTAAAATGGGGACAGTAATGTTTGCCGTCTTCTGAAAGTTGTCAGGATCCTGGATGTTTTTTGAGCAGAGAGGAGGAATACAGTCAGATCTGTGGTTGTTGGGTCCCCAGGGGCTATCTCCTACTTGTCCAGAGTGGCCCAGGAACTGTGACTATTGGGAGGTCCTTGTCACCACCCTCCTCCCTTCAGGGGAATGTGTGGACTAGAAATTATATTGTGACCGCCTGACCAGAAGACGTCTTAGTTGTAAGGTTAAGAGATGTACATTATGGGTCCTTGTGATGCTTCGTAGTTATCTGAGCCCAGCAAAAGTGCTTAATCTTCTCATATGTGAAGTTCGATTAATAATCTTTGTAATTTCTATCACTATGGGGTTTGTGTGATTGGTTTCTGAAGATGGAAGTGCTTTATATACCTTTAAGAGCTATAGAAATAGGGGTTATTTCTTTTGTTGTGATCTTTACTTTTTCAGGGCAAGGGTTGTTAGACCTGCCAGGAATTCAAATAACCAGATCCTATAGTCTGACCTTTGACTTTCCCTCTGGGGGGTGTCTTACCTTGATCTGAACTGTATGTCGGGTTTGGGGTGGAGATGGGGGAAAGTATGAAGTACAGCCTTGAGCCACAGTGGCCTCAGGGTCTAGAGGATAGCTGAGGTAGCTCTAGTAGCCAGGTCTCGCTGTGGCCCAGTGTCCAAGCTCAGCAGTCAAGGTGAGTCAGAACTTGTTAAACTGAAGTGAGCTCTTATCTATTGATCCAGAATCCAACATGTCCTCTTTGGGGTCTGCAGAGGCCATCCATCTTGCAAATGTTTCCCTTCCATGTTCTAAGAATGCTGTAATCCCCTTATCTGACCATAATCTATTGGTTTTTCACTCCTAGATCTGCCTTCCCTTATATCATCTTATTCTTCATCTTCACAGTGGCCTGTAATTCCTTGACCCCTCAGTCCTCTCTTAGGCCATCTCCCCAGCACTGGCCACTCTCTCCTCTTCACCCTATCTTGACTCCTTGGTGAACTAGTTCAACTCTACACTAGCCCCTTATCTGTCTCTGATTACTCCCAGTCAAGCCTCAGCCTTGGATCAGTCCCATCATTTGTCATCTTTGGACCTACTACACACATGCTGCTGCACAAAATGGCGGAAATTGCAACCGTTCTGATAGGTTCCACTACAAATTTATGTTACTCAACCTCACCTGGGCCCTCATGACTGCTTGGCAATCTCACTTTCCCTCCCTCATAATCTCACTCTCCCAGTCTCCACAGTGGCTCTTCCAAACCTTCTCATCATTCCTCAAAACTCCCCCCACTCTATCAGCTGAGAGCCCCGCTTTATATATTGTAAAGGAAAAAATGAAGCCATTTACTATGAGCTTCCTCTTCTTCATTTTCCATTACTCAGGTACCTTCTGCTCCTCTTCTCCTCCTTCACTGTCTCATATGATGAGGTGGATTGACTCCTTATCATATCCACCTGCTCAAATGATCTCATTCCATCCCATCATCCCCACTCTCACTGATTTTCAATCTCAATTTCTCTCTCTCTCTCTCTCTCTCTCTCTCTCTCTCTCTCTCTCTCTCTCTCTCTCTCTCTCTCTCTGTCCCCTGGCTCATTGCTGTTGCTTTATTCACACTCCCATGTCTCCCCTATTCTGAAAAAATCCTCCCTTGACCCTTCCATCCCCAATAACCCTCATCCTATATCTCTTCCATGTCTCTACTCCTGGTATTCTCTCTGGCTGTCTCCTTGCCTTGAATTCTCTGCCTCCTCATCTCTGCCTTCTGATCTCCCAGGCTTCCTTTAAGTCTCAACTAAAATCCCACCTTGACAGAAAATCTTTCCCAACCCCTCTTCATTCCAGTGCCTTCCTTCTGTTATTTCCTATTCATCTTGTATGGAACTTGTCTTGTATATGTTTGTTGGCATATTATTTCTCCTATTTCGAAATTTAGAGAACCCACCCCCGATGTTCACATAGATCATGTACCCTACCCACAGAAGAACATTCTGAGCTCATATTGCTCTCATTGGCCACAGAGGGACACACTGAAACTTGACTATTGCATAGTGATGTCATTTGGTCCTCTTAGAGAAGGAAGGACAACAACCAACCAACCAACCTATCTCTCCCATTATATTGTAAGCTCCTTGAGGGCAGGGACTGTGTTTTTCATCTTTTTTTTTGTGTGTCACCAGAGCATGGCACAGTTCTTGGGACATAGCAGGCACTTAATAAATAGGACAGCTAGACAGTGAAGTGGACAGAGTACTGGGCCTGGAGTCAGGAAGACTTCTAGGGAGAAAGTCCCCTCCTTCGGGACAGTGGTTACATTAACATTTTCTCCATCCCCAAGCCTAGAAATCAACAAAACAACTGATCTGTTTGCATTTGTAATATTGGCTTATTCCTGAAGTGCGAATGTTCACATTGAAGATTTCCCAAGAAGCTCCAGCCCACACCCTGGTCATCTATTGCTTCACCAGCTGGTCTCAGGTGTCCAGAGCAATGTTGTTTTTAATTGCGCTCTTTATAGCTGAACAACAGCAGATTTCTCAAGGACCCCAGTTCTTCCCACCAGGACAGGCAGGGCCAACTTGGCTCACCTCCACCAAGGGACCTGCTTTGGAATGGATGACTTTGGCTGCTCTGAAATAGTAAATTCCAATGTGGAGGTATCCCCAACCCAGAGATCAAGGGCATGTGTAGGTCTTAAGGTCTATGGTCCCTTCACACCTGTGAGCCCCTGGTTCCCCATCTTTAAATGAAAGGCCCATTTGCACTACCTACCTCAGGGGCGGGGCTATTGCAGGGAAAAGACTTGGTAAACTATCTCAGAAATTGAAGGGTTTAATGTCATTTACATAGTTCATAACTAATTCACTGTCATTGCCAACCCATAGTATTGGGGAGAGAAATGTGGCACCATAACATCCTTGAACTGAATGTGCAGGGGGCTCACTTTGGGCACTTTTTTCACCTCCAGCATCTTTGAGTTCAGCCCTCTAACTCTTAGTATTGTTACATTAAAATTAATATCAGTGACTTCATTTTACTTTTGTCCACCATTTTGTGAAATCAAGTTTCAACTTCTTATAAGTCACTTGAAGGTCACAACACTCCCTGCCCCCACCCCAGAGTCTCCCCTCCACCAATAAGAAACCAAGGTGTCTAAATCCTTACATCCTGTTATTCCTGTTTTTCACCCCCTCCAAGATGTATATTAACTTCGTAGAAACCATCCTTGGCTACCAAGAGTCCTGGACTCAGCTCGTTTCTGACACCACATGCATTGCTAAATAAATGGTTGTCTGGATCAACAATCGGATTTCTTTATTCTATTGTCACAGTATTCTTTTGTCTTTATTCTATTGTCACAGTATGGAATCAATCAATCAATAAACATTTGTTAAGCATGTGCTATGAACTATGTTAAGCCCTGGAAGGGACATTTGAAACCACTAAGTCCAAATCCTCCCTTTTATAGATGGACACTGAAGCCTTGAAATGGGGAGGGATTTGCCTCCTGACAGAGTCATTAAAGTAGTTTCAGAGGAGAATCCAAGAGCCCTCCATGGGCAACATCTCCATGAGCTCTGCCAACCTCATCAGAAGCACTGGGGCAGGTTCTAAATTAAAAGCCAGGCCTTCTGACTCTAGAGAAGGGGCTGGGTGCCCTCTACTAAGGGCATTGGCTTGCAGGTATGGGAAGGTGGTGGTAAAATAGACATCCAGAGCCAGAAGCCAGTGATGGCTAGGGCCTCAGATAGCTGACCCTTGTACTCCCCTCCAAGCAGTCTGCAGTCCCCTGACACAGGCCCCCTGGCTGTTCCTCTCAGAAGATACTTCACCTCCCAACTCCAGGGATGCTTCCTGAGTGTGTCCCACACCTGGAATACTCCTCCTCCTCCTTACTTCTTCCTGCCACTCCTGGCTTCTTTCAAAACATAACTAAGTTTCATCTGCTAGCTATTAACTTAATTGAGCATCCGGGTCATCCAGGTGCTAGGTTGAGTCTTAGACTCAAGTGAAGAAATCCTGCCCAGAGGATGTTTGAAATATAAGGTGTGGTGAATAGTGAGGGATGACTCAAAGAGAATGGGCAGGATGAGTCCTTTCATCCTTGACCCATGGCTCAGAAAGGGAAAGGTCAGAGTGTCAGAGGGATCACAGAGGCAACGCAGGGTGGGGAAGAGGGAAGGATGGACAGCAAGCACCTTTACTTCTCTAAGATTCCATTTCTATCTCTCTTTGTCACTGTGTCTTTCTCTCTCTCCCTCTTTCTCTCTGAAATGTGTGTGTATGTATATATATATATATATATATACATAGAAAATATATATAACATATATAACACAAGAATATATACACATCTACAAAATGGAACTAATTATGGTACTATATATATTACACACATTTATTATACATACATATATATGTATATATATTTGTGTGTAAATATATAGAGATATGTATGTATGTATATGTGTGTATGTAGAAATACTTGTATTCTGGTGCAAAATACTTGTGTCTTCCCCTTGGAATGTAAGTTCTTTGAGAATAGAAATTGTTTCACTCTTTGTACTTATATTCTCAGTGCCTAGAACAATGCAAGACTCATAGCAGGTACTTAATAAATGTTTGTTGATTTATTGATTGGCTCAACAAATCAATATTCTGGGACCAGACCATCTGTCATTACACACGGAGCTGTTGCTCATGACAATTTGGATATGAAGTTGACCCATCACAATTTAAGAACATGGATCAAAATAAATGCTGTCCTGATCAATCCTCTTAATCTCCAAAGTATGTTTCCCATACAGAGAGTCCTAGCGGGAGGAATAGCACTGTTCTCTTTGCTTCTGGTGTTATCCAAGGTGCTTTCCCTGAGTCTAGAGAGGACAAGCTTACATCCTGATACTCTGTTATGAAAAGCAGCTGTTTATCCACCTCTGCCATGAACCTTAGAACATTAATCATCAAAGAATAAGAAGCAGCAAAGGACATTTCTCAAGACCATTTCTGGGGGGACCCATTAGAAAAAGAGAAAAATGAAAAACTAGCCATGTGACCTTGGCCAAGTCACTTAACCCCAATTGCCTTCCAAAAAGCAAAAAGAAAAAGAGAAAAACGAGGTAGCAGTGAGAATAAGGTGAAGTTCAGGGCTGGGAGTTGGGCCTGTGTTGTCATTGATAAATGGCACTCCCAGAAGAGGAAATTCCCTCTACCAGTACAGGTTGATCCCTTCATCTGCTACCTAGAGCCCAGAGCAGTGAGTGGACTATCCCAGGTAACAAAGCCAAGAAGTGTTAGAAGTGGGACTCAAACTCAGGTCTTCTTGGCTCTAAGGCCAGCTGCCTTGGCAGTGAAAATCTTAGTACCATATTCTATGGTGGCTCACCACAAAGAGCAGCCCCTTGGGCGGTTACTATTATGTCCATTTTTGAGAGGAGAAAACAACCTCCCTAGGATGGTGCTGGCAGTGAGTGGCTGAGCCAGGTGTTATCCTCAGATCTCCAGATTCTAATCCAATCAAAGCTGGAAGGAACCTTAGAAATCACCTTGCCTTTTTTTGTGTGCCACAGACCCCTGAGGCAGTGAGTCTGGGAAAGCCCAGAAAACCTTCCAAGGGTTTTAAAAGCATGAAATTAAATACACAGGATAATAAAGGAAATCATTATATTGAAATAGCATTAGAATACCAAACCAAACTCATGGACCTCCTGAGATCTATCCAAGTCTATCCTATACCTTTGGGGCTTCTTGGACACCAGTTCAGAACCTCTGCCTTAGTCCAAGCTGGACTTGGATAAACATCCCTAATGAGTAGTTTTCCAGCCTTTGCTTGAAGGCTTCCATTGATGAGCTGAGCCCGCCCTTCCTGCTCTGAGACACCTCTACCTGGCAGGAAGGTTTTTACTTGCTTTGAGACAAAGCTCCCTTCTTTGCTCCTGGTTCAATCCTTTGGAGTCCAAGCTAAGTGTGATTCCTCTTCCCCAAGATAGCTCTTTAAATCCTGGAAGCCATCTCTTACTTGGATCCCACCCTGGGCTCTAATCCAGGGTCCTCCCAGTGATAAACACAGCCCTTCATGATCACTTGGTTTACTCTGGTTCATGGGGCTGAAGTCTTTCACTGATATTCTTTCTGACCCCCAAGCTTGGGCCCTCCTGGGTTGCTTCAATCCACCAGCTGTGATCCATTTTCCAGCCCACACTTGTCCAAACACAGAGACCTAGTTGAGTGTAGACATAATGGAATCTGGTCACAGGGCAGGGAGAGGTAGATGTCATGGTGTAAAAAGAAGGGCATTGGGCTTACTAGATGTGTGACCCTGGGCAAGTCACTTCCCCATCTGTGCTTCAGTTTCCTCATCTGTAAAATGGAGGTGATACTCCTTTCTCAATCGAACAGCAAATGCTTTGTAAATTGATCAATTAATCAATTGACAAGCAATTATTAAGCATCTTCTATGCACTAGGTAGCATAAAGATCTAATTTCAAACCAATCAGAGCATAAAGGAGATTGATCATAAAAGACAAGCTAGATTTTTTTTGTTCAAATGAAATAAAAAATTCTATGAAATCATAAGCCCCAGAGATGCTGCTGATGGACAAGATCAGAGAGAGTTCCTCACTGGGTGCTCTCTCCACAGATGAAATTACAGGGACACATAAAAAAAAAGTTGAGAACTTTTACACAAGTAAAATCAATGGATATTATATATATGAAGAGATTATAAAATAGGAGAAATGTTTATCCCAATAAAAGACCTTCCTCAGAACAAAGTAAAAGCAATAAATCTAATGATCATGTCTGATCGAATCTGGGGCTGCATTCTGCCCCACTAGTCCTTCCCCTCTTAGCAGTGAGGAGGAAAAGAGGCCTGCTTCATTAGTGTTCATTGTTCTGGTCACTTTTGCCCTGGATCAGTTCACAGAAGTCTTCCCACATTTCTTTGAAATCCTCATATTTGTAATTTCTTACTAGGCATTGACATTCCATTACATTCATATGATATAAACTTCCTGAGGACAGGAGCTATTCATTTCCCTCTTTTATCCTTTATATCTTTTATCTTCTTCCCTTCATATCCCCAGCACCTTGCCCAATGCCTGTTGAAGGCACTTAATAAGTGTTTGTAAATTGACTAATTGATATAATAGGTTTGTTTCTTTTTTCAGTTGTTTTCCAACTGGTTTCCTAATCTGTGTTTCCATAAAAATTTATGTAATGACTATGTTGGTATATACTAGCTCTTTGTTTCTGTCTTTGAAGTCCTTTGGCATCTTCCTGTAACTAAGGTTTGGGATCACTGAGTCAAAAGTAGGGTGGGGGGGTAGTTTCTCAATTGATTCAAATGAGAAATATAGAAATAGGTAATATCAGGTAGCATGGTGTAGTGGGAAGACTTTGGTTTGAATTCTGCCTCTGACACTTACCAACTGAGTGACCGTGGGCAAGTTATTAGGCTTCTCTGAGCCTCAGTTTCCCTTTCTGTCAAGTCAGGATAATAATGTCCATTGTACTTGTCTCATGGAGTTTTTGTGAGGAATTGGTAAAGCAATGAATGTAAAGTGCTTTGCAAATCTTAAAGTTTCTGTAGAAATGCCAGTTATTTCTATTCTCCTTTGATATATAGGGAAACTGACTCCAAGAGGGACTTATTCAATGTCACAAAGCTGGTCTGTGGTAGAGCATGAAATTTATTCCAGACCTTCTGACCCTATGTCCAGGGAACTGTCCACTCTAGCACTATGACTAGGTTTATTATCTGGTAAATAAAGGAGATGGACAAGGTCAAAATCCTTCCCAGCTCTGACTTTGTGACTTCATCCACATAGGTTAGATCTCACCCCTCATATACTTAACATAGAAGGAAGTGTCCCCATGTCCGAGATGTTTGAGCCCTGAGCAAAGGAAGGAAAGAAATACTGTCTGGGGAACATCTCTAAACCAAGGCTTGGATAACAACGATAGGTGATCTAATAGTAAAAAGAATGGAGATGCTGAGTAATGCACCTACTCATCCCTGACCCATAGCTCAGAAAGGACAGAATTGGAAAGGACTCCAAAGATAAGGAGGTCAGAGCCCTGTTTCAATCCAGAATCCAGAGTTGTAAGGAGGTCACATTTAGCTGGTACAGTGTAAACACTTGTAAAATCATTCCTTTTTGTTGACTAGATGACCTCTTAGCTGGTATGCAATAAGTGCTTAATCATTGCTCGATGTTAGCTAGATGGTACACAGTAAGTCTTATTCATTACTTGTTGGCTAGAGAGCCTCCGAGGTCCTTTTTAGCTGTAATTCTAGGATCCCATCATCATTTAGAATGTTTTCCTTACAGAGTTTTGGGATTCAGATGGGATAATATATGTAAGCAATGAAAGCTTTAAAGCCATAGAAACCTTCTGTTTTGTGATGGCAAGATGTGATAAGATGCCAGCTCTGGAGTTGGAAGGGCCCTCTGACATCAGCCAGGTCAGGCCCCACAGTTTTAGAGCTTAGGAGCCTAAGGTAGAGGAAGCTAAAAGGATGTGCCCAGGTTCACACAGTGGCAGGGCTGGCAAGGGGGCCCAAGCCCACTGACCCCAAATCTAGTGTTCTCTTGAGAGCACGATAGAACTAGGTGCCCCATCTTTGCCTCATTTTGTCCCCTGAGTCCCTGTCTACTTCCCCCTTTGAAGGGGGGCCCAGTTATGAGGCGTCATCTCATATCTAAGTAATTTGTTTCTAGGGCACTGAAGTCGGGGGTTTAACAAGGCAGAGTGTGAGTGGAGGAAACGTAACCCGCTTGTTAGAATCAGATCCTACCAGTACTGAATCTGGTCTGGAACAGATGTGTGGGTCCAGGGTAGAGGGGCCCTTTACTAAGAAGGGAGCAGGCATGGTGTCCAGGCCTCTCGGTGCCTCAAAGATCGTCAATGGTAGGTAATGCCAATGGCAATGGGAAAATCCTAGAATCATAGTCTGAGAGGTGAAAAAGACTTTGGAGAATGTCTGTTCCATCCCCAGCTGGTGAAAGGGGAGGGAGCCGAGGCTGAGGGATGCTCCGTGATTTGCCTGTGGATGTACAGAGAAAGAGATGAGGGGGACTCTCAACTCCAGGACTCTTTCCTCTTTTCCCAGAATGACTCAATTTCCTGAATAATGTCAGTTGGTATTTATTTAACACCCTATGGTTTACAAAGTGCTCTTATATACACTATCTTATCTGATTCCTACCATCTCCCTGTGTGCTAGGTGCTGTTATTACCCCCATTCTACAGATGAAGAAACTGAGTCTCATAGAAGGTAAGCACTTTGTGTCTAAGACAGAATTTGAACCTGCTTCTTTTCCTGGTGCATGAGGACCAGGTAGTTCAGCTATACAAGGTGTGCGAAGGAGAAGTCGTCAGTAACTTGGAGAGCACGACAAGAAGCAAGGTCTCTGTCTCTCAGGGCGGGTCTCACTGACCGGTTTCAACTCAACAAGTATTTATGAAGCACCTACCACAGAGGAGGTAGATACAGCTAGATAGCCCAGTGTCTGAAGTCAGGAAGACTTATTTTCCTGAATTCAAACCTGGCCTCAGACACTTCCTAGCTGTGTGACCCTGGGCAAGTCACTTCACCCTGTTTACCTTAGTTTTCTCATCTGTAAAGTGAGCTGGAGAAGGAAATGCAGCATCTCTGCAAAGAAGACCCTAAATGGGGTCATGGGGAGTCAGACACAACCAAACAACAACCACACCCCAGGGACTGTGCCAGGTGCCAGGGACACTAATAAAAAGTCTTAAATGAAATAGCCTCTGCCCTCAAGGAGTTTATAGGGTCCTAGAGGGAAATAAGATTGTATCCTGCTAGAGGATACAATGCCTATTGGCATGAGTCTGGACCCAGGGCTTGGAATCCCAGTTCTGCCCTCTGCCCTTGGTAAGCCCCCTTCCTCTGGGCCTCAGTTTCCTTTTCTACAAAGTGGGCTAGCTGATCTCCAAGCTCACTTCCATCTCTATGACTGTAGGTGCCTCTGGGTCTTCCTCTTCTTTTTTCTTCTCCTCATTTATCCCTCTCATCTCTTTCTCCACTAGCACTTAGCATAGCACAGTAGGTGCTTAATGAATGTTTGTTGATTGGCCATTGACTCCAATGCTCGTCCATGACATCACATCAAAACTAAGGGACAAGGTTTCAGCTCTCTTTGGCTCCTAACACAAAAAGGATTGCTCTCATCTCAGAGCTGGTTGTTTGGTATTGTGTAAGTGGCTGCAGTTTTATTGAAGGACTCTCTAAATGGGCTTGGATTCTGTCCTACAAAACTCTATGATGTCAGGCTGATTTTACTTAGCTCTTACTGATGGAAACTGTTTTATTTAACAAGCACAGTGCCCCCTCCACCATGCCACGTGAGAGGTTTATCCCCACTGTGCCCTGTCAGAACATGTCTCAGCAGTTGGTAGATACATCCTAATGATTTGTTGGGAGGTTTGAATCCTTGATAATCTGATACTGCAAAGTGTACCTGGGAAACATCTTCAATAAGTCTAATATTCCACCTACCTTGTTGCTTCAATCCCTGCCAAAGACCCCAGCCCTTTTTTGATTTAGGAGATAGGGCATAGGCTTATAAATGTTGAGATGGAAGGGACTTTGGAGGCCAGCTAGTCTCACTCCACCACTTTACAAATGAGAAAGCTGAGGCCCAGAGAGGTTATTTGGATTTCCCAATGTCACACAGGCAGCATAGGACAAAGGGCAGGATTTGTACCTGGGACCTGGGAATTTGCTGGCAGAGCATGGGGAGACAGTCTAGGTTTGAAGACAGAGGGCCTGAATTCAAATCTCGTTTTGTTACTTACTTGCTATTTGGCTTTGGGGAAATAATTTACTTTCTTCTTGCCTCAGTCTGTGCACCTGTAAAATCCAGAGACTGGACTGTCCATTGATAAACTTCTATTAAGCACCTACTATGGACTAGGCTCTGGGGACACAAAGCAAGGCAAAATCCCCCAAACAGTCCCTGCTCTCTGAAAGCCCACAACTTAATGGGGGAGATAGCAGTAGCAGTAGCAAAGAGCTCCTTATAAAGGGGATGTACACAAGTTAATATGGAGACATCCTCAGAGGGAAGGCACTAAAACCGAGGTGGATTGGATAAGCCTTCTCCTAGAAAGTGGTATTTTGGCTGAGGCCTCAAGGAAGGCAGGGGAGCTTTGAAGGGGAGATGAGGAGGAAAAGAGTATCCAGTTTGGGGGCAGCCAGGGACAGTTCTGCTATGGGGAGATGGAGTGTCTTGTAGGGGCAGTGAGGCCGGTGTCATTGGGTCACAGATGACATGGAAAAGACTGGAAAGTGGGAGGGGGTCAGGTAGGAAGGACTACATGCCAGAGGATTGTATCTTTGACCCTGGAGGTGACAGAGAGTCCCTGGAGATAGTCAGACCCACACTTTAGGCAGGTCAGAGTGGCAGCTGAGTGGAGAGTGCACTGGAATGGGGAGACATTAAAGGCTCTTTGAGAATACCTGCCCTTGATTATGAGCAAAATGTCCAAAAGAAACAGGCCAGCGAGGGGAAAAGAACAGGAGCCAGAACCTAGTCTTTCCTCCCTGTGTGACCTTATACAAACCACTCCACCTCTCTGAGGCTCATCTGTAAAAACGAGGGAGGTCAAGTATGAGAGAGCAGAATTTGGAGCCAGGTGACCTGGATTCAAAGCTGGACCTGCTACTGGCTCTTTCTGGGGCCTCAGGCAAGTCCAGTAGCCTGTTTGGGCTCCCCTTTCCTTTTCTGTAAAATGAGGAGCTTGGACTACATAACCTCTGAGGTCCTGTCCAGCTCCAAAGCTATGCTCCGATCCTAGAGGATTGTCCCCATTTTACAGAAGAACAAATTGAGGTGAAAGACCCAGGTCTCTTGACACTCAGTCTATTGTTCTTTTTGCCATAAGTAGGGGAGTGATGTAATCAGAGCTGTTCATTAGGAAGATGGGTCAGGCAGCATGTACAGTATAGAAAGGAGGGGGAGAAATTAGAGAGAGGGAGACAAATTAGGAGGCTGATTCAGAGGTGATGAGGGCCTTGACAAAGGGAGTGGGAGTGGAGGCAGGACAGAATTTCAGAACTGGGAGGGGCACTGGAAACCAGTTAGTTCCATCCTTAAGTGCACAAGAGCCCTGCACCCAACCAATGGTGATCCATCCTTTGTTTGAAGACACTAAGGGGACTCAGATGGTTCTCACCATTAGAATCATCCCAAAGCAAAAGGGACTGTCTTCAAATAAATGCTGGCAGGTTCCCAACACCTGGATGTGAGGTTGGCATTTTGGGGTCAGAGGACAAAGAGCTTTGAATGCCAGGCCAAACCATCTGGATTGCCCCAGGTTGTGTTTTTGCATCCTTTTTGCATTTATTTGTCGCAGCTTATGGCTGCCTGTATGGTCCAGTGGGGCTGTATTCCCTTTCTATGTTGCACATATTTTATATCATCGATCTTTGTAAATGTTTGTTGGTGCTTAAGTTTATAAATAAAAAAAGAATTTAAGTGAATGTGTAAGTGTGTAAGTGCTTGGTAAACCCTAAAACCCACTACCAGCTGGACTTGTTTGCAGTAGGTGCTGTTGACTGTCTCCCGAGTAGTGCTGGGTGTGAGGAGAGAGGAGGAGTGATTGCACGGGGAGTTTGTGTAGCCCAGGAGGATGGCTTGGTGGGGACTCAGGAAGCAGAGGCCCATCCCCTGAGATGACCAGCAGAGTTAAGGAGGCCAAAGTGCAGGCTGCTTTAGAGAGGGATGGGCTCTGGTCAGGGATGTAGGAACCTTGAGGCTGAGTTCTGATTTAGCCACCAACTTCCTGAGTGACCTTGGGCAAATCACTTTCTCAGCCCCAAAATTTTCTCCTCTGTAAAATGATGATTACAAACTCTGTCCTCCTTCCTTCATGGGGTGCTGGTGAGGATCGAGTGAGATTGGGGGTGTAAAGGGCTATTCTATGGCCTCAAAGTCTCAGAAGTCAGAATCAGGAGGGCTCTTGTGTTGAGATGCTCAAGGACAGCCCTGTCCCTGAAAGAGAATTCCCTGACAAGTCAGTATCCAGTCTCTACTTAAAGATCTGTCACAATAGCAACTCACTGCTTTGTGGGGAAGCCCACTGCACACTCAGAAACACAGTCCATTTTAGTCACTCCTTATCTGGGCTAATTAGCATCAATCTCATTGCTCCACAGGCTCAGTGAAATCTCCAACCTTAGTCCTGTAGCCTTTGTACGCTTTCCCAGACATTGCAGAGAGAGGGGAACGAGATGGACTAGTTGGACGACTATAGTAAGTCCCTGCCCCTCCCTGGGCTTAGTTTCTTCATCTGTGAAATGGGAATAATAGTACTTGTCCCCCCTCTTGGGCTCATTGGAAGGAAAGTGACCTGTAAACTGGAAGGTGTTATAAAATTAAATATCCAGTTATTTCTCCTCTCTGTGGTCAATAGGGACTCCTGGGTGGCTTCTCAGTTGGATGTGACCTTTCCTCCTTGGAAGCCACCCACGGGTCACTTTCTGCCTTCTCACTGGTGCAGGTGGCCCTCCGCCTATGTGATAGGTACTTCTCGAGTATCTCACCCCCTCCTTTGAGATCCCTGCAATCTCCTTAGTGGCCACCGGTACTCACAGGGCACTCTGCACAAAGTTGCCACTTAGTAAACATTTAAGCGAACCCACGAGTTAGTCAATGAACAAAGGCACGCTCACGTGAATAAATGAATCAGCAAAGAAATGAATGAGAGAAGGCAAGTGTGAACGAATGAAGTAGTGAATGAGTGCACTCAGTGAACAAATGAATGTAAATGAATGGGTGAAAGTGAGCGAACGAATGAAGGAAGAAAGGAATGCTGGATAACCGCAGGGCAGGTCCTGCTGAGAGAGTCAAGGGCATTTTTTAAATCGCGAGGTTCTAACCTGGCCGGCCGACCCGCCCCTGTGTGACCTCGGGCATCACCTCGCCTCTCTAGGCACCGAGCTGGGAGACGTCCGAAGCACATCCATCTTCCCCCCCGCCCCCAGCTCCAATCTGGGATCCTTGGGAAGCCGGGAGGCTCCTGTCCCCCGCACTGCAGAGGAGGCAAGCCTGGCCTGACCTCCAGGCCTGAGTGAACACGGCTCTGGGAGATCTGGAACAGCCTGCAAAGGCGGGAGGACTCGCTCACGCACAGCTAGCGGGTGGCAACCTGTGCGGGCGCCGCACCCCAGGTCGCTTGCGGGGAGGGGGCAGGGCGCAGGCGCTGGGACTGGACGAGCCGGAGGGTGACGTCATGGACGTGGACGCAGTAGTAAGTCGGCTCGGTACCCGAGGCCGCAGTCTGGCCAGTTGTGCCAGGCGGATCCTCTTAGCGCCTTGTGCTCAGTGCGGTTCCAAGGCAGAGACTAGCCAGCCGTGGTGTCCTCCTGAGCCTCTGAAGGCGGAGGCCAGTTCAGGGCTGCTTCCAGGCCAGGCCGCAGACATGTACGAGCAGGAGGGCAGCTGGGACGTGTCCTTCGCAGGTTCGGGCTTCTTGGGGCTCTACCACGTGGGAGTGCTGGCCTGCCTGAAAGAGCGTGCCCCTCATCTCCTGCGCGGGACGCGCCGCTTCTACGGCTCCTCGTCTGGCTCGCTCTGCTGCCTCGCTGTCCTCACCAACAAGTCCATGGGTGCGTGGCTCCTGGAGGGGCGAACCAGACTCCCATAGGATGCCTGGACTCGGGTCCAACGTCGGGGCTCAGAGCCCGGCCGTGCCACTGCCTGGCTGTGCATCCTGGGGCAAATCAGCTCCCGTCTAAAGAGGGAAGGGAGCAGGTGATCTCTAAGGCCTCTGCTCAGCTTGTGGGCGGCCAGGTGCGGGCAGGAGGTCTAAGTCAGAAGCCACAGTGAGCTTCCAGCTCCCAAGCTTCTGGTACCTGCCCTGCCCCGGGCTAGGTGTCTGGATTCAGCATCAGGAAAGCTTAAACCTTAAAAGCAGGCAGGAAAATGGGGAACTGAAGCCCGGAGAGACAGCGGATCGTGAAGAGTTTGGGTAGGAGCATGGCTCCTGAGACTCCCTGGCTTTGGCCTTTTGAGAGTTCATGGGGGATGCGATGGGAAAGGCGGGGGCGGGGGGGGGGAGGGGGAAGAGAAGCTTTCTGTGATCTTGAGCCCTGCCTGGGTTAGTCCAGCTTAGTCTAAACACAGGTGGAAGAGGCACTGAAAAGACAGATCCTTGCCAGAGTCCCGCTCCTGGACAGAGACTCAGTGTCCTGACAGACTGGAGGGCTTTTGTTTGGAGGAGGATACATAAGAATAGAAGATTTCCCTTTGGGAAAGAGAAGATCTCAGCAGCTGCCTCCCGTTGTCTTGTGGAAGATAGATAGATCAGAAGATAGATCAGAAGATAGATCAGACTAGTTCTTTTTTGCCTCACAGGGCAGAACTAAGAGAGTGTGTGTGTGTGTGTGTGTGTGTGTGTGTGTGTGTGTGTGTGTGTGTGTGTGTGTGTAAGCTGCAGAGGCAGATTCCTAACAGTCTTCCTAAACCAAGACTTCCTAACAATCAGGGCAGAACTAGCTGACATAGAATGGGTTGACTTGGAAGGCAGTAAGTTCCCTGCCACTAGAGATCTTCAATCAGAGGCTGATTGACCCCTTGCAGGAGATATTGTGTGTGTGTATGTGTGGGGGAAACATTCCTATTTGGCTGAGAATTAAACCAGGTGACCTTTGTGGTCCTTCTGAGTTCCAAGAATCTGTGAGGCTATGAAGAACAAAACTTTAAGACAAAAAGAAAGAAGCTCATTGACTCACATATTGGTCATGCCTTGCAAAGTACATTCCTCATAACAGGCCTCCCCATTACAAGTTCCAACCACATTCCCCGTAACAGGGCAGGTAATGTAAAGATTGTTTAGTCCATTTTGTAGATGATGAAACTGAGGCCCAGTAAGAGGAATAAGTTGTTTCCAGTGACGCTATTAGTAAGTGCCAGAGCAGGACTCAAATGTAGACCTCTTGGATCAAAAAAGGTGCCCATCTCCTTCCACTATGCTGACTTTTAGTCCTGTAGGTAACTGAGAGGGGAAAATGCTGCGAAACACCCTCTATGCTTCCCCTTCCCATCTGAGATTTCACCAGTTTGGGAACTGTCAGTGAGAGAGCTCCCTTTATTGACATACAGAGGAAATTCATCTGTAACTTTAGAGACCTAATTCAAAGTTAAGTGACTTTCCCAGGGTCACACAGCTAGGATGTGTTACAGGTGAGACTTGAACTCAAGTCTTTATTCTGAGACCAGCTCACCATCCATTGGGCCAAACTGTCTCCTCCTCTTCTCTTTTTTTTTTGTTTGTTTAGTTGATAAGCATTTGGTAAACTCTTACCATGTGCCATATACCAAGGGCTGGGGTTACAAAGAAGAGCAAAAACACAGGCACTGCTTTCCAGGAGCTCACAGTTTAATAAGGGAGACACCAGGAAAATAACTACACAGCACACAAATATATAGTGTCTATGGGGGTCTCTTGGTGGGAAGGAATGTCTGAGAGCCTGGGAGGATGAGAGGGACCGGAAAAGCCTAGTGCTGAAGATGGACTTTGGCAGTGTCCTGAAGGAAGCTGAGGATTCTGAGGTCCTCCAAACAATTGTTAATGACTCTCCTTTCATTCTAGAGGTTCTTATCTTTATTTAATAGTGTCTTGCCCATTCTGGGATGGGAGTGGGTTGGACTTGTATTTTTATTATGTAGGGATAGGCTGTGCATGTGGGTCTCTTGAGTTTGGGAATTCTGAGATGCAGGAGGGCTAAAGCTGATCAGATGTGACGTGTGTGTGTGTGTGTGTGTGTGTGTGTGTGTGTGTGTGTGTTTAGAAAGAGTAAGGTTAGGCTGGTGGGATAGGGCACCACACCAGACTACCTAAGCAGAAGATGACTGACCCAGATCAAAGTGCCCACTTGATCATCAGTGGAGTTGGGCCTGTGAGTAACCAGTGTGCTTCCAATCTGGGTGAGATAGAGAAACTCAGTGTAGAAAGGGAAAGGAAGGAGAAAAGAAGGGGAAAGGAGAAGAAGGGAAGGGACCACTAGAGAAGGGGTTGTAGCTCTCCACCTGTTTGAGGGTAGAATCTTTGCCCCATCCCACCTCCCCTCCCAAGCCTAAGGGAAAGTCTTGTCTAAGGGCACAGTGTTGAGGGAAGGGCCTGTCTGCTGTTCTCTTCTAGACTTCTGCTGTTCCAACCTCATGGACATAGTCAAGGAAGTCCAGACAAAAAGCATTGGCATCTTCCACCCCTCCTATGACATCATGGACTTGGTGAAACGGCGCCTTCAGAAGCACCTTCCCGACAACATTCATGAGCTGGCCTCCCAGAGGATGGGCGTTTCCCTCACTCGGTGGCCAGATGGAAAGAATGTGATTATCACCCACTTTGCCACTCGAGATGAGCTCATCCAGGTGGGTCTCTGTGGCTGAGTCAGGCTTGAACCCCTCAACAAAGAGAATGGCAGATTGGGAAGCCCCCGAGTGTAGCCCCGAGTGTAGCCAGACAGCATTGCCTTTGGGTCAGGAGATCTGGCTTTGACCCTAAGCTCTGCTACTGACCAGAGCCATGTGGCTTTGAGGAAGCCACTCCAGGCTTGAGCACCCTCCTGTGAAGGAAACAGGCTAGGTGATCTGGCTCTAAATCCTTGGGTTTCCCAGTGGCCTTGAGAATGGGGCATGGAGGGTGGCAAGATACTTTTCAGATGGGGTGAACATCCCTGGAATTTCTGCCCTCTCTGTGTCCTTGCATTGGGAGGATTTTCCCAGCCTGCTTTGGGGAAAATGGCAGGTCTGGCCAGGAGGCAACTGTCTGGGAGAAGATGGTCTATCTTACAGCATTGATGTCAGACCCAAATAGAAACTGTGCAGACATAGTGACTTAGAAAACCACAGATTTGCATTATCTATGTTATCTGTGTGGGTCAGGCCATATCTGGCAATGTTGCAGTTGTCTGAGGCCCAGGCATTGTGTTTGTCACTTCTGTCATAGAGGCCCTCCTGCCTTGGGCTGGGAGCTTAGACAAAATGGCTACCAAGACCCCTTTTAGTCTATTAAATTCAGTTCAACACATTTTTCATTATGTGCTTGCTGTGTGCAGAGTGTTGTGATAGGCAGACACTAGCAAGAGCAAGGCAACCAAGATACAGACCCTCCCCTTAAGTAACTTCTAATCAAATAACGGGAAAGGCAGCTCCCAAATAACCCATCCAAGAGAAGGTGAGATAGAGGGATCCTGCTGGAGGAATGTGGGCAGTGCAGCCTCCAGGAAGGTGTCCCGAGGACACAGCCCCTGAGACTTCAGCAGCTGAAGAGGGGGCACCAGGAGCCCGGATGGGTGAGCAGAGGTGGCAGGGGTTGCTTTGGCTGGTCTAGACAAGGCAGGGAGGTGGGAACCAGGTAGTGGAGGGCTTTGATAGGCAGACTTAGGGTTCTAATTTTCTTCTAGACACAATGGGGAACTTCTCGGCCTGGAATGATGTGGTCAGAACTGTGATTTTGGCAGCTGTGTGGGAGGGGGACAAGACTAGAGGCAGGAAGAGCAGGTAGAAGACTATTATAATAATCCAGGTGGGAGGTGATAGAGACTGGCTATTGTTTGACTAGGAAGGGAAGGACAGACATAAATATTGATGGGGGCAGGGAGGACTTGGCAACTGGAGAGAGAAGGTGAAAGAGAAGAGAAAACAAAAGATGAGTTTTGAGTTTGTGAGCCAGGGTGACCAGGGGAACAGTGGTAGTGCCAGAGCACAGAAGCAGGGAGGAAGTTCAATATGGGGTGTGTTGAATTTGAGGAGCAAGTGAGGACAAGCAGGGGGTGGTCAGAGCTGTGGCACTGGAGCTCAGGAGAGACCAGGAATGGATATAAGGATCTGGGAGCCATTGGTAGAGATTTCAGTGAACCTATGAGGGAGGTGGAGACTGACAAGGGAGAGAGTATAGTGAGCAAGGAGTTAGCAGAGGAGGGGCCAGGGGAGAGCAGTCAAGTTGGTAGAGGGAGAGTCAGGAGAGATCAGTGTCTCCAAAGATGAGGGAGCAAAGTGTGTGGAGGAAGTGACCTACTGTACAAAGTGTGGTCAAGAAGAACAAAGGCAGAGGGAAGGCCACTAGATCGAGGACCAAAGAGGTCCTTAGTGATGTGGACAGAGAGCCATTTTGGTTGGATGGGCAGGAACCAGGTGACCTGAGGCTGGAGTGGGTGGCAAGAGAGGAGGCCAGGAGTGTAGACAGCTCTTTTTAGTCTAGTACTAAAGGGCAGGAAGGTTAGAGTACAATAGCTTTAGGGGGTGACAGAGTCAAGGGAAAATTGTTGGAGTCTGACGGAGACCATAGCAATTTCATAGGTAGAAGGGAAGGTGATGGAGAGCTTGCCAACTAAGTACTGATTTATCCAGCAGGCAGCAAAACTGTTTTCTTTTCTTTTCTTTTTTTTTTTTTTAAAGCAATTGGGATTAAGTAACTTGCTCAAGGTGACACGGCTAGTCATTTGATTTATGCGTGGGTGCTCATTTTCTGAGGCCGGTTTCGATCTCGGGTCATCCCAACTCCGAGGCCGGTGCTCTTACTCACTGCGCCACCTAGCTGCCCCAAAGCTGTTTTCTTTAGCTGGTGGGAAATGACTTTCTAAATTAGAGGAAAAACTGGCTCTCTCTGAAGGATCTTTGGAACTAGGAAAGGATCTTAGATGTCATCTGAATCAATTCCTTAAACTTTTCTTTAGAAGAGGAAAATGAGGCACGTTCAAGGGAAGAAGAGGTTGGCTAAAGGTGATAGGAGTCACAAGTAACAGGGCTGAAAATCAATCAGTCCATCAATGAAGTGATAAAGATTGAAGGACCTGCTTTGAGCCAGGCATGGGCTTACAAAAGTGAAACAATTCCTGCCCTCAAGGAGCTTCCATTCAACCCAGGGAGACACATTCCTAATTAAATATATACAAAATACCCATGTGGGGTATTGGAGCTTCCTACCCTCTGATCCTAATCAGTCTGGTCACCCATCAATCACCAAGCCTTTATTAGGTGCTGTCAAACTCGGCTCTTGGCACTGGAGACACACTGGAGACCCAGGAGCCAGCCCCTGCCTTGGGGAAGCCTATGTCCTTCTTAAAAAAATTATTTTGTTTTCAAGTCATCGGACAAAGCAAGCCTTCCCATAACCCAGTGTGATAAGGAAGAGGACTGCAAATCCTTCTAACTCTTCCCTCCAACTATCCAATAAAGTGACCGTATAGATGTCTTGTAGAGGCTGGGAGGAATCAGGAGGTGGCTGGCTTCTCCTTGACTTCTCCTTGACTCAGTGGAGCCCTTCCCCCCTTTTCTCCTCCCCAGGCAGTTCTCTGCAGTATATATTTCCCCTTCTACTGCGGCATCATTCCACCTGAGTTTCGGGGAGAGGTAAGTTGGCAGGTGCTTTTCCTATATCCTTGAAGAGCTCTGGGAAAAGATGGGAGGAGCCAAGGGGCAGCCACACTGGGTCTGGGTTCAGGAAGACTGCATTCAGGCGCTATTCCTCCCATTCTTTAGCTGTGTGACTCTGGACAAGTCACTTCATCTCTCTGGGTCTCAGGAAAGCCGGGGGTTGGAATGATGGTCCCTGAGTGAGGTGCCTCCAGCTCTGAATCTATAGACTGGCTGGCTAAATAGCTTTAGACAATAATGACTAGCATTTACAGAGTGCTTTAGATTCAGAGCCCATCACATGCATGGACTCATTTGACTCTCACAATAACCCTGGAAGGGGGGGGGCGCTACTATTCTCCCCGTTTTACAGATGAGGAAACAGGGGCTCAGAGGTAGAAGTGATTGAGGCAGGATTTGAATTCGGGGTCTTCCCGTCCCCAAGCCCTGCACTCTTCCTGTTTCCCCATCTCTGAGCCTCAGTTTCCCCAAATGAGGTTGGACTAGATCATTTCTAAGACTCCTTTCTGGTCTATTATCTGTGAATATCATTAGAAAGGGGCATAAAGCACATTCTTGTCCTCAAGCAGCTTTGAGCTGACTTCAGGAGAAAGAGAAGGAATCCTGGAAGGAAATCACTTAGTCTGCATTTACTTCTCTGGGTACATGCTCCAAAATAGGGCCACTAGGTGGCACCATAGTGCATAGAGAGCAGAACCTGGAATCAGCAAGACTGACTCCTCTTCCTGAGTTCAAATCCAGCTTCAGATACTTCCTAGCTGTGTGACCCTGGACAAGTCACTCAACCCTGTTTACTTCAGTTTCCTCATCTGTAAAATGAACTGGAGAAGGAAATGGCAAACCAGCCCAGCATCTCTGCCAAGAAAACCCCAATGGGGCCATGGAGAGTCAGACAGGACTGAAATGACTGAAACAACTACAAATATGTTATTTCCCTCAGAGAAGGGCAGGGGTTGCTTTGTTTCTGTCTCTTTGGTCTCAGTGCTGAGCACAGCGCCTGGTACAGAGTAGACTTTTAATACATGCTTGTTAAGGGATGAATAAATAACTAAGTGGATAATGGAAGAACCACCCAGATGCCTCTCAGGTTTCTTGGCTGTGACCCTAAGACACTTTCCTTCTCTGAGCCTCAGTGTGCTTATCTGACAATCAGGGCTCATAATGCCTGCATCCCCCCTCCTGGAGTTGTTCTGAGGGCAGGACTTGGTCAGCCTAGAATCACGGCAACAATGGCAGCTGTTGTTATCATCAAATATGCAGAGGGCAGAAGGGAGGCAGCCCGGGAAGGGGGAAAGACCATTAGCCCTTCCATCTGACCTTATCTCTTGCTGTCCTTCAGCGTTACGTGGATGGAGCTCTCAGCAACAACATGCCCTTCACTGACTGGAAGAGCACCATCACTATCTCCCCTTTCTACGGGACTGTAGACATCTGCCCAGAGAGCAGTTCTGCCAGCTTCCACGAGCTAAACTTGTGCAATGCCAGCTTCCAGCTGTGTACAAGGAACTTCCATTTTGGGATCTTGAGTCTTATCCCTCCAGAGCCCGAGGTACAGCGCCAGCCTACCTGGCCACCTTTGGCCCATTTTCATTTTTCTATGTGGGGGCACCTGGAGTTGGAGAACTTAATCTGGGATTGGCAGCAGAAATCCTGGGGTCAGTCCTTGACCCAGAGCTGAGGGGCTGTTTGACCTTGTGTGACCTTGACCTTCCCCTCTTTTGGTCTCAGTTTTCTTCATGTTCAGTGAAGGGTTTAGAAAAGATTTGCAAAATGTTTTACATAAGTTAACTCATTTGATCCCCACAATAACCCTGTGAAATAGCCACTCTTCTTCCTCCCATTTGCAGATAAACAGACTGAGGCAAACAGCATTTAAGTGCCTTGCTCATGGTCACACAAGTAAGTAGCAAGTGTCTGAAGGAGAATTTGAACTCAGGCCCTCCAGATTTGTCAGTGTGCTTTCATGGGGTTGAACTAGCTTCTCTCATTCAGTTCTGTCTTTAAATCTGTGGTCCTGTGCCTGCCCTGGCCTTAGTGTCTTCACCAATAAGATGGGCATGTGTAGTTGAAGGTTCGGGGGCACCGCTTTCCCCACCAGATGGCACTTCTCCAGAGGGGTGAAGAGAAGCCTAGTCTGGGCTGCTACAGTCAGCCAGTGGGGATGGCTACAGGAGGTAGTAAGCTCCCCGCCACTGCAGGTCTTCAAGGAGAGCCTGGTGGCCACTTTTCAAGGAGGCAGGATTTGAGCAGAGCCCTCTGAGCCCCCGAGAGGCTGTGAATCTCACTGAGGCCCATTGGATGCTGTTGAGCCTTCAGAAGATATGGAAATCCTGACCATGTCATCACCATGGAGCTTCTTTCTCCAAGTCCACCAAGCAGGCATTGTTACTGGCACATGCTTGGCATGTGGTGGTCATCATGAATGGGTTTTCATTCATTCAGCCCATTTAACAGATGAGGAAACTGAGGCAGAGAGGGTAATGGTCACACAGTTAGTCAGTGGCAGGGCCCAGGCTGCATTTCTGGGCTTCTCTCTGCACTGCACCAAGCAGTCTCTGCCAGCCTGATGGCTGTCATCCTGGCAAAAAAGCAAAATCCAGCCTTGCACCATGTCAGAAAAAGCTGAGTGAGACATCAGGCAGATCAGAGACCTGGGGACGGTCTATGCTAGAGTGAGATAACAGAACAAAATGACTGGCAGAGAGAGTACCGTCCAAGCCAGGCTGTGCTGAAGGGCAGGCTGCAAACACAAGGGCCTGCGGTCATTGAGGGAGGCCCTCTGTGTGCCCGAGGGGGGTCAAGAAGGGCTTCCAGCAGCCAGTGGAGCTTGAGCTGGGCCTGGAAGGATGGGGCAGGAGGGAGTCTGGACAGTTGAAGAAATGAGGTGGGGGGTGCCTGCTGGATCCAGAGGATTCTCATGGTCTGGCAATGGAGCTCACTCCTAGGGGGATCCTGGGTATTCCTCAGCTGCTTTGGGGAGTGTGTTCTACATAGACAGCTCTTGTCAGAGCTAAAGAACTGTATGTGTGTGTTTGTGTGTATGTGTGTGTGTGTGTGAGAATGTGTGTGTGAGAATGAGTGTGTGAATGTGTGTGAGAGTGAGTGTGTGTTTGTAAAAGAATGTGTGTGTGTGAGGGTATATGAGAATGTATGTGAGTGAATGTGTGTGAGAGTGTTAGTGAGAGTGTATGAGTGAGTGTGTGAGAATGTGTGTGTGACAGTGTGTGTGTGTTTGTAAGAGAACATATGTGTGAGTGAATGTGTGTGAGAGTGTGTGAGAATGTGTGTGTGAGTGAGTGTGTGAGTGTGTGAGAATGCATGCATGACAGCGAATGTGTGTGTGTTTGTAAAGAATGTGGGTGAAGTATGTGTGAATGAGTGTGTCTGAGAATGTGTGTGACAGTGTGTGTGAGAATGTATGAGTGTGTGTGTGTGGTTGTGTGAGTGTATGTGAGAATGGGTGTGTGAGAGTGAGTGTGTGTGTGTGTGTGTGTGTGTGTGTGTGTGTGGTTGTGTGAGTGTGTGCGCACATGAAACTTGGATGAAGCTCAAAAGCTCTGCCCAGGCCAGGTGTTGCTCACAACTCAATGTTCCTCCGCTCTGGGTTCAAGCCCTGGGCATGTTCTCAAGCTGGAGTGATGCAGGCGTGCTTCCATGGGGATGTCATTAAGGATGCATGATGGTAGAAACCCCTTCAGCTGGGGAACAGCTTGATCCTAGGACTGGGTGCACAGTCAGGATTTCGTGGGCTGGCATCAGTATGCTCAGGAAAGGGCAGGGGCTGTGTGGTGGGTGGAGGGGGGAGAGGTTCAGGGCATTTAAAGCAGAAAGGTGTTCTTCCTTGTGTCTGGGCTGTGCCTCCAAGGAGCTCCTGGCTATCTCCTGTGTTTGCAGATGGTGGCAGATGTTTGCAGACAAGGCTATTTAGATGCTCTGAGGTTCCTGGAAAGGCGAGGTAAGTCTTAGCTGCTGGGGATCACGGTAATGGGGTTCCCAGCAGAGGCGATGTCATGTAAGAGGAAGAGTCTTCAACACCAACTGAGAGAATGTGTTCAGGGGGCACGAGCAGTGTGGTGCATAGAAGACTCTGGAGACAGACACTCAGGTTCAAGTCCCTCCCAGCGCCGCCTGCTGGGGTGGTCTTGGGTCAGTCACCTTCATCCTCAGTTTTCTCACCTGTAGAATGAGGGCATTGGACTAGAGGGCTTCTGGGAGCCAACATGGCTGTTCTCCTTACTGGGTGACCCTGAGTAAGAAACTTCACCTTGAATCTTGTGAAGAGGAAAAATGACACACATATTGCTGACCTCCCAGGGATGCTCTGAGGACAGTGCAGAGTGCTATGTGGGGGTGAGCTGACACCTTCCTTCACTAGAGATGCCCCCGGGGTCCCACTGGGGCCCAAGCTCTTCCCAGGCCTGCTGCGGGCCTGGAAAGGAATGCGCAGCTGCTGTCCACGGTCCAGGCTGGCCAAGTGTGGAATGGCCACAAGGGAACTAAATTTTCCAACAACAGAAATTCATGAAGAAAATTTATTACAGTGAGAGGAAGGGGTGGGGTGCTGCAATCTGTATGAATGAAGGGAGAGAGGATTAAGTGATAACATCATAGATATTATATGGAAATTTTTTTCCCTTAAAAGTATAAACAACATCTGGATTCCAGATGTGAAGCATTTTCCTTGATTCAGTATATTCTGGAAATGAGTAGTTCCTGCCAGTCCTGTCATGGCCTTTGGTCTACCTTGATGATAGTCGTTCTGTAAGGGTGGGAGTCAGGAGACTTCCTAATAATCAGAGCTGTCCCAAAATGGAATGGGCTGCCATGATAGGGTGTGGGTCCCTTCTTCATGGAGGTCTTCAAGCAGAGCTTGGATGCCTACTTGACAGGAAAAACACAGATGAGCTTCTTGTTCCACTCTAGGCTGGACAAGATGGCTTCTGATGTTCCTTTCATTTCCGAGATTCTGTGACTCTAAGAACCGGTTTTGGGTCTCATCCCTGAAAGTCTAATCCAGGCTAACAAAGTAAAAAATGCATGCTTCATCCTGGGCCCTCTGGAATTGTGCCTGGTCATTATATTGACCAATGTTTCTAAGTCTCTCAAAGTTGTTTGTCTTTACAATACTGTTATGGTGCAGATAATCCTCCTGGCTCAGTTTACCTCATTCTGCTTCAGTTCATATATTTCTTCCAAGGTCTGAAAACACTTTCCATTTTGTGATACCTGGTAATTCCAGTTTTGATTGCCCTGGGCTAGAATCCTCTTTGTCATAACAATGGTCACCCTTTCTGTGGTCCGCCAGGGTCCATAAAGCTCTCCATCACAGCCTCTTTGTGAGGTGGGAGGAGCAAGGACGATGAACCCCACTTTATAGGTGAGGAAACAGGCCCAGAGAGCACAAAGAAACTTGCTTAAAGTCATACAGCTTAGTAAAGCAAGTGCCAGGACTTGAATGCAGGATGTCTGACATCAAGTTCAATACTCCTTTTGCTTTTCCACAGTCCAGACTCTGCTCACATATGGACAATGGGATAAGGCCCCCAAGATGGGAGTGTTTTTGGTGACCTTGAACTAGTCTCTTCCCCTCCCCAGACCTCAATTTCATTCTCTATAAAATGAAGAGGCTTGATTAGGTGACTCCTAAGCTTCCTTTCAGCTTGAAATCTATGACTCCAAATTATAGCTTCTCTGAGTCTCAGTTTCCTCCTTTGTAAAACAAGGATGGCAATTCTTGGACTGTCAGCTTCACAGAGGCTTGTGAAGTGATTTATAAATCTTAAAAATGCAAAGGAGGTAACAGGTCCTACTGCCTGCCCTGGCACTCTCCTATGCCCACCCACATCTCTATACAGGTGTGGGTGTGCACATATGTGACAACAAGACCACCAAGACGTTGGTGTGGTTTATAGCATTTTTCTTTCACTGACTGGCATATGATTTTCATCTTTTCTCTTTCCTCAGGTCTTACAAAGGAGGGAGTCATCCCAAGCTTGCTCTGTGGGGTGATGCCATCATCTAGCTCTATAATTTGGCCAGTCAGCAGCAATCGAGGAGGAAATGGTGGTAGTGAGGAAGAGGGAAAGTCAGAAGGACTACATATCAACTGGAGAGTGCCCAATGTATTGGTCAGAGACATAGCAAAATTTGAGCTCCTGTCTCCAGAACTTGAAGCAGGTAATGTTAATTCACCCATCCATCCATCCATCCAAGAGGAATGTATCAATCAGTTCATAAGCATTTATAGGGGGTAGATAAGTGTCACAGTGAACAAAGTGCCAACTGGAGTCAGGAAGACTCATCTATCTGAGTTCAAATCTGGCCTCAGATGACACTTACTAGCTGTGTGGCTAGGGGCAAGTCACTTAAGTCTGTTTGACTCAATTTCCTCATCTATAAAATAAGCTGGAAAAGGAAATGGCAAAACGTTGTGGTATTGTTGACAAGAAAACCCCAAACGGGTCCACGAGGAGTCAGACATGACTGAAATGATTGAGCAACTACGGGAATAAACATATAGTATGTAGCAGGCACTGAGATGGGCTCTGGGGATAGAAGTAGATGGAATAATCTGGACTTGGGGGAGTTTTAGGGCCCTCTTCTGGATTCAAGACTCAGTGCCCTGTCCAAGGTACCATGGTGTCATAGAGGAAGATAAGATCTTCCTTCCCTCCAGGAGCCTTTCTTCTCTCCCTGCTTTCTGCCTACCTTTCTAACTACTCCTACTTGGTCTCCCTCTCTCCCCTACTTTCTAAATGGGCATTTTGTCCTTGGGTATTGTCTGTGGCTCATGAGAGATCCTGGGATCCAGACCACTGAACATCTTCCCCTGGAGCTTCAGGGCCCCCTCCAACTGGATCCAACATACCCTGGAGCCCACATATGTTCCTCTTCACTGTTGCTGATGGAGTCTTCCACACACCACCTTCCTTCCTTGTCACTGATTCTTCTTTCCAAGTCTCTCCCACATTTATTCCCTGTTCTCCACTTCTACTAACAGCACCATGGATCTGGCCTCATCACTTCTTATCAGGATCATTACTTTAGCCTATTAATTCAGCTTCATATCCACCGTCTCTCTCCTCTCTAATTCATACAATGTATGCTGCCCAAGGAATTATCCAAATACACAGTCTTGATCATGTTACTCCCCAGCTCAAAAATTTTCGATGGCTCTCTGTGGCCTGAGGACAAATTTGAAATCCTTAGCCTGACAGAAGAGGCTTTCCATAATCTGGTCCCACCATGATATCCCCACATCGCTCCCTCTTTCCTGCTTTGTGTGTTCTTTGTTTCAGCCAAATTGGATTATTCACTTGGAGTTTTTTCCCTGCCACATTATTTTTGTGGGGGAGGGGGAAGGAATTAGATCTGTGATTTTGATGGCAGAAGATGGGAAAATTCCCCTACCAATGCCTCTTATTCTGTCTTAAGAGAGTTAGCTGGGACACCACTGAGGGGTTAGGGGACTTGCTAAGGACCACACAGCCTTTGGTGTCAGAGGTAGGACTTTAACTCAGGTCTCTCTCCATTACACTTCTGCCTCAGACTTCCTAGCTGTCTGACCCTAGGCAAATCACTTGCCCTTGCTGGGCTTAGTTTCCTCATTTGCTGAAAGAGTGGGGTTGGATTCTAGTTCCTTTTCAGATCTAAGATCAGGATCCATTTGCCACCTGCTGAAATCCTGTGTGTCCCTTGAATTCCAGTTCAGATGCCATCTCTTTGATGAAGCCATCCAGGTTCCCTCCCTCTCTTCCCACCAACCCATTTGCTTTTTCTCTTAGAGGGATGCCCGTAGCACTTATCTTGCATCTCTCCTACGATCCTTATCTCATACTTCCCTTTCCATGATCATCACAGCTGACATTTATGCTTTGTTTGATGCAGTGGAAGGAGCCCTGGATTTAGAATCAGTGCACCTAGCTTTGAATCTCAGATCTTCCACTTGCTACCTTTGTGGTCTTGAATAAGTGACTTCAGTGCCCTGGACTCTGTGGAGTAAATGAGTTGGACGGAACAGCACCTGAAGGTCCTCGTTAGCTTGGAATCTGGGATCCATGCTCAGGCAGGCATGTAACAGTGTTACAATCACTGTTTCACAGAAAAGATAGCTCAGGCTCAAGCTCATTTCCTGACCTGTTCACCAAGGCTGGCAAGGCGAGTCTTGGGATCTAAAGATTGCAGCTTGAGTTTTGATTCTGAAATTTAACTACCAGTGCAACCCCGGGCAAGTCATTGGCCTCTCTAGGTCTCTCAGTTTCCTTATTTACAAAATGAAGGGTGGTAACTGTCCCTGTATTTTCTTCATTACAGGATGTTTGTGAGTAAAGCTCTTTGTAAACCTTTAACTGTTAGAGAAAGGGCAGGCATCTTCGTTCAAAACTGGGGTTCAGGGAGCAGTCAAAGTAGGGCCTCTCGGCCACTAAGGGGACCTAACTAGATTCATGCCTAGTGTACAATCCTTGATAGTGACTGTGGCATTGGTTGATGCTTGGAAGGGAGTGCCAGAGCTCTGCTGAGCCCTGAGAAATGGGTCTCTTGGGTGACAAGGAGCCCTGACCTCATGGCTTGTTTTTTTTAGACTGACTTGGGGATTGCAGAGAGGATAGGGATGAGCTTAGTCTGTGGACAATTCAAAAATGGCTATGAGCTTGGGCTCTCATGAGAGGAATGGTTCTGTACTGAATGATCATTGGGCTGGAGTGTTAGTCCTAAGTCTGCTGACTTAACTATAAATCTCAATGACTGTCCTAAGCAAGTCCCTTCTCTGAGCCACAGGAAAATGAGCAGGTTAGAACATATCATCTCCCAGTCCTCTTCTGGGCCTGACATTTTGTATTCCAATGTTCCTCCCAGTTGTGCCCTTCCCTGCTTTATAGACTTGTCCCAGTTTGAGGTTCTAGGTTTCTCAATCAAATGCCCCACGTGTTGTTGTAGCCCTGCAGAAATCATGTGAAAAACCTAATGGATTCTTTGCCCGATTTTCCCGATCAATTCCTGGCCAAGCACTGACCTACACGCTCCTGCCCTGCACACTGCCTTTGGAATATGTGTACTTTAAGACTAAGAGGTGAGTGAGATCTGGTCCCTGGCAAGAGACACAATAAGGAGGGGGCTGGACACTTTGACAAAAAATATGTTTTAACAGGGGCATACTAACTACTACTGTTATTGTTACAATAACTCCTATTCTCATCACATTTTAAGGTTTGTGATAGGAGAAAGGTGGAAGACTTTGGGCTACAGGGAGAGCCTAGCAGAGGCTGGGCTCCACGCCTTGGCAGGGGGTCAGGGCAATTTTGGCTTGGTTTTCTCCAAGGAGTCTCTACAGTGGAGTAGTGGGCGGCAGAAAATAGATGCTGAAAACCCAGTGCTGAGGCTCAGCTGGCTGGGGCTGAGGGAGGTCAAAGTGTTAAGAAAGCTTAGAAGCTATAACCAGAAAGGAAATAGCAAATAGACCCTTGCACTGAAAAACAGAGCATGATTTGAAGTGACCGTAGAACACAGAATATTAGGAAGTAGAACAGACTTAGCACCAGAAGGGAGCTTAGAACAGGGGAGGTCAGAGATGGGGGGATCTTAGAATAGGGAATGTCAGTGCTGGGAGGGGCCTGAGAACAGGGAATGACAGGGCTGGGAGGGGCCTTAGAACATGAAATATCAGAGCTGGGAGGGGCCTGAGAACAGGGGATGGCAGGGCTGGGAGGGACCTAAGGACAGGGGATGTCAGGGCTGGGAGGGCCTTAGAACAGGGAATGACAGGGCTGGGAGGGGCCTGAGGACAGGGGATGGCAGGGCTGGGAGGGGCCTGAGAACAGGGGATGGCAGGGCTGGGAGGGCCCTGAGAACAGGGGATGGCAGGGCTGGGAGGGCCTTAGAGCAGGGGATGGCAGGGCTGGGAGGGGCCTGAGAACAGGGGATGGCAGGGCTGGGAGGGGCCTGAGGACAGGGGATGGCAGGGCTGGGAGGGGCCAGAGAAGGGAGTCACTGTACTTGCCCAGGGTCCGAGTCCTTCCTTCTCCCAAGGCTCTTATGCCATTGTAAGTCCTGCGAGATGGGCTGTGCTGTTGATAGTCTTCACACATCTCTAGGCACTTCCCTGCCATTCTGCTCCTCCAGGGTCTGACCCTCCTTTCTCTTCTTCAGTCTACCAACCCCTCATTCCTTTAGCCTTGATTCATCAGCGTCTTTCTAGCCTCCCCAAGGTGTCTGGTGACAGCACCTTCCTCTTAGCCCTGAGCTCAGATCTGCTAACAGCCCCTTTGTTGTAATCTTGGCCCAAATACCATTTTCTTTTTTTTCTTTGGAAGGGCAGTTGGACTTAAGTGACTTGTCCAAGGTCACATGGCTAGTTTTTTGTGTTAAGGGTCTGAAGCAGGATTTGAACTCAGGTCCTCCTGACTCCAGGGCTGGTGCTCTGTTCACTGTGCCACCAAGCCGCCCCTCAAATGCCATTTTCTCCTTTAATTCATAGCATCATAAAGTTAAAACTGGAAGGGCTATTGTATGGCATTTTATCTAGCTCCCCTCATTTTACATAGGAGAAAACAGGCTGAAGGGTTGAGTGACTTGTCCAGGGTCACACAACTTGTAACTGTGTGAAGCAGGACCAGACTTAGTGTTTTATCTGCTGCTGCCTCTCCTTGCTTGCTAACTCCCAGTCCCTTCCTCCCCATCTTTTGCAGGTTAATAAGCTGGATCCCAGATGCTCCGGAAGATATCCAGTGGATGCATCGTGAACTCAGAAAGTTTGGCAGTTTTGTCTTGGCTGAAGTGAAAGACAGACTTCTGGGGTCATCTGGGTAAGCAGGGGTGGGAGGCCTGACAGAGTTAGCCCTGAGTCACCATCTCTCTAGGGGATCCCTTCCATGCCTCTCTATGTGCACTCTGGCAGCCCAATGAAACGCAAAGCAACACAGCACTCACTTTTCTCTTAGTCCTGGATCTCTCCACTTTCTGGTCTCTTATCTCTTTGGGGACCTGGAGCTGGCAGAGGAGTAGATTGAGGCCATGAGAGCAGAAGTGGCCTGCTAAGGATGGTACAGAAAGTCAGGTGCAGCTTCTCTCACTCCAAATCCATGGCCCTTTCCTCCACACTGCACCACAAAATCTTACTCCCTTCAGATTGCTGCCCAGCACTGCTGGTGCATTCTGGGAATTCCATTGTTGCGACATTGACCAAGTTTGATGCCACGGGCCCATAAAACACCCCCCCCCCCCACCTCCCCAAACTGTCTTCCTTCTTCCCAGGGAACCAAGAGGGGACTTGAAGCCCAGCTTTTCCTATCTAGAGCTCAGGGACCAGGTAATCGAACCCTCAACCTGAATGGGAATCATATTTACATGAGCATAGGGTCTAGTACACAATAGATGTTTAATAAATGATTATTGATCAGTTGACTGATAGATCCTAAACAAGCAGCTGCCAGTTTCTGCTCAGAAATCTTCCGTTGATGGGAAGGAAGTTCACAATACCTCTCTAGGTGTTCTTTACTTCCAGTCTTTGATCTAAATTCTGCCTTTTATGTCTCAGAAAAACGTGCAAGAGCTTGAAAGGTCATTTCCTCAATTCACAGAGGAGGAGACTGAGGCACAGAGATGTTAAGAGACTTGCCCAAGGTCACAGTGAATAGAAGAGCTGGGTGGCTCTTCAGTTACGGCTCTGGCCTCGGAGTCAGGGGTGCTCACTAGCCTAGGTGACCACAGTGAGACACTGCACATTACTTTTTTAAAAAAATCTTTCATTTGTTTATTTTAATTTTCAACATTCATCTCCACAGGATTTTGAGTTACAAATTTTCTCCCTATCTTTCCCCTACCCCCACCCCAAAATATCAAGCCTACTGAATACCCCTTCCCCCAATCTGCTCTCTTTTATATCCCCCCAATCCCCCCAACTTTCTAGTAGGGCAAGATGGATTTCTACACCCCAGTGCCTGTATATCTTATTCCCCAGTTGCATGTAAAAAACAATTTTTTAGACATTTGTTTTCAAAACTTTGATTTCCAGATTCTTTCCCTTCTTCTCTCCTCACCCACCCCCACTGAGAAGATAAGCAATTCAATATAGGTTGTACATGTGTAGTTGCACAAAATGTTTCCATAGTAGTTACATTGTGAAAGAATATATTTCCCTCCATCCTATCCTGCCCCCACTTATTCTATTTTCTACTTTGACCCTATCCCTTTTCAAAAGTATGTGCTTCTGACTATCCTTTCCCCTCCAATCTGCCCTCTCTTCTATCATCCCCCTCTTATCCTCTTCCCATCTACTTTCCTGTAGGGTAAGATACCCAATTGAGTGTGTATGTTATTGTCTCCTTAAGCCAAATTCAATGAGACTAAGGTTGACCCATTCCCTTTCACCTTCTTGCTCTTCCCCTCCATTGTAACAGTTTTCTCTTGCCTCTTTTATATGAGATAATTTACCCTATTCTATCTCTCCCCATCTCCTCTCATTATATTCCTCTCTCACTTTTTAATTTTATTTTTTAGATATCATTCCTTCCTATTCAACTCATCCTGTGCCCTCTGTCTAAATATACATATACACATATATACACACACTCACATATGTATTTATACACACATACACCTTCCTATACAAATATATATATATACATGCATATATACATATATATATATACATACATATACATATATATATTCCCTTCAACTGTTCTCATACTGAGAAAAGTCTCATGAGTTACAGTTATTGTTTTTCCATGTAGGAATGTAAATAGTTGAACTTTAATAAGTTCCTTATGATTTCTTTTTCCTGTTTACCTTCTCATGCTTCTCTTGCTTCTTGTATTTGAAAGTCAAATTTTCTATTCAACTCTGGTTTTTTCCTCAAGAATGCTTGAAAGTCCTCTATTCCACTGAATGACCATATTTTCCCCTGAAACAAAATACTCAGTTTTGCTAGGTATGAGATTCTTGGTTTTAATCCCAGGTCTTTTGCCCTGCAGAATATCATATTCCATGCCCTTCAATCCCTCAGTGTAGAAGCTGCCAGGTCCTATGCTATTCTGATTGTGTTTCCACAATATTGAAATTGTTTCTTCCTGGCTGCTTGTAGTATTTTCTCCCTGATCTGGGGATTCTGGAACCTGACTATAATATTCCTGGGAATTTTCTTTTTGGGATCTTTTTCAGGAGATGATTGGTGGATTCTTTCAACCTCTATTTTGCCCTCTGGATCTAAAACATCAGGGCAATTTTCCTTGAGAATTTCTTGAAGGGTGATTTCTAGGTTCTTTCTTTGACCATGGCTTTCAGGTAGTCCAATAATTTTTAAATTGTCTCTCCTGGATCTATTTTCCAGGTCAGTAGTTTTTCCCATGAGATATTTCACATTGCCTTCTATTCTTTCATTTGTTTGGATCTGCTTAACAGCATCTTGATTTCTCATAAAGTCACTAGCTTCCATTTGCTCCAGTCTAACTCTGAAAGAATGAATCCCCTCAGTGAGCTTTTGAGATTCTTTTTCCATCTGGCAAATTCGACTTTTTAAGGCATTCTTCTCCTCATTGCCCTTTTGGGCCTCCTTTGCCATTTGAGTTAGTCTATTTTTTAAGGTGTTATTTTCCTCAGTCAGGCTGTTGACTCTCATTTCATACTTTTCCTGCATCCTTCTCATTTCTCTTCCCAATTTTTCCTCCACTTCTCTTATTTGGTTTTTAAAATCCTTCTTAAGGTCCTCTATGGCCTGTAACCCACTCATATTTTCATTTGGGGCTTTTAGTGCAGGATTTCTGACCTCACAGTTCTCCTCCTGTTCCATGCTTAGATCATCTTTGCCCCCAAAATAGGAGTCTAATGTTGCATTTTTCTGTTTATTTTGTTTCCTTTGCCTAGGCATGTTGCCACTTAATTACTTGACTTTTGGGCATGTTGCCACAGTAGGACTCTGCCACCAGACAGGGGAGCTTCCATCCCAAACGTTGGGGTTTTCACAACTTCTGGAGGTATTAGTTGGGTGGCCTCTGTGAAGCCTCCACGTGCTCTGGCAAGCTGAATACCCACCCCAAGACCTCCACCCTAGACCACAATCCAGATCCAGGGAGGTTAAAGCAAGAGTGATTACCCCCCAAGACTGATTGCTGGATCTCCTTACAGTTCGCAGACCAGGAGCTGAAGCTGCAACTGAAGCTGCAATATGGCGTCTGTGCCATGTCTCCTCAGCCACTTCTCTCCCCCAGGGGAAGAAGCCGATGTGTTCCCAAAGTCCATAGGGCACTAACCTCTTACTTTGTCTTAGGCATGTCTGTGTTGATAATTATGGAATCTCCACAGCTGCTGGTGTTCTGGGGTCCCTCCAGCTGGCTGCTGGCCCGGCTGCCCTGGGGCTAAAACCGTGGCTCACATGGGCCTTGGCTCGGCTTCCAGAGCGCTGCTCTGTTGGCTCCCAGAGTGCTATGCTGGCCTCTCCCTGAAGGGCTGCTGGGCTGTTCTCAGCGGGAAGTTAGCTTCTCTGTGTCATTCTGTGGGTGCTGGAGCTCCAGAAGTTGTTCAGAGGCCCCTTTTACATGCTTTTGAAGTGGTGTGGGAGAGAGTATCTTGGAAGTGCTGTTTCTACTCTGTCATCTTGGCTCCGCCCCCCCTCCCCCCAATTCAGCTTTTTAAAGCATTCTTCTCCTAATTGGCTTTTTGGGCCTCTTTTGCCATTTGGGTTAGTCTTATTTTTTAAAGGTGTTATTTTCTTCAGTACTTTTTTGGGTCTTCTTTATCAGGCTGCTGACTCATGTTTCATGATTTTCTTACATCATTATCATTTTTCTTCCCAATTTTTCCTCCACTTTTCTCATTAGATTTTCAAAATCCTTCTTGAGTTCCTCCAGTTCATATTTTTCTCCGAAGCTTTTGATGCAGGAGTTTTGACTTTGTTGTCTTCTTCTGGTTCCATGTTTTGATCCTTTTTGTCCCCAAAAAAGGATTCTATGGTCTGATTGTGCTTCCTCTGCTTGCTCATCTTGCCAGCCAATTACTTGACTTTTGAGCTCTTTGCCATGGTAGAACTCTGCTTCCAGAGTGGAGAGAGCTTTGTCCCAAATCGCTAGGGTTTTTGCAAACATTGTCGGAGCTATGAGGAGGGCACCCTCTCTACAGCCACCACAAGCTCTGGCACACTGGCCATACACCCCAGGACCACCACCCAAGACTGTGTTCCAGATCCAAGCAGGTCAAAGCAAGAGGATTACCCTCTGAATGGTTGCTTGGTCCCCCTGGGAACTGCAGGCCAGGAGCTCCTAAGGCAGCCACTTGGCAGCAGCTGCAGCCTCTGGACCTCCACCACTTCTTGCTCCAGGGGCAGAGGCTGGACTACACTCTTGGTCCCCCTGTACCCACAAAGTTCACACTGACCTTTTACTTTGCCTTTGGCATTTATGGGTTGAGAAATCTGGAAACCATCATTGCTGCTGGTGATCCACTCTCCTGAGGTCCACTCCAGTTGTTGCTGGTTGGGGCCACCCTGGGGCTAAAACCGTGGGCTTACTCAAGGCTGGGCTCAGCTCCCAGCCTGGTGCAATGGATCCTTCCTGTCCACCTTTAGCAGGAGGTTTGTTTCTCTCTGTCACTTTGTCGGTTCTTTAGCTCTAAAGTTTGTTTAGAGTCACATTTTACAGGTATTGGAAGTGGTTGTGGAGTGATCTAATGGAAGTTCCTGCTTTTATTCCACTGTCTTGGTGCCACCCAACACTTAACGTTTCTGTGCCTCAGTTTCCTCATCTGCAAAATGGGGAAAATGAACACCTACCTCATAGAGGTGTTGTGAGGAAGAAATAAGATAATATTTGCAAACCTTAATGCAGTACATCAATGCTAGCAATTAATTCTGCGTGGCAGAGCCAGGACACTGACCTGGCTTGTCTGACTTTGTGTTCAGGGCTCCCTTCTACCCCCTGCCATCTCCTTTGAATCACTCTTGCCTCCACAATAGCTCTTCAGATAACAGAAGATGGCAAAAATGCTTCCAAGCTAGCAGCCAGCGTGTGGATAACCCTGAGGAGAGGAGGCTTAGGAGGGTCACTGGATATGGGCCTTCCAGTGTCTGAAGGGCAGGCTGGGAAGCAAAGATGGGGGTGAAGGGTGGAGAGGGAGAGGAAGGCACTGAAAGGCAGAATTTGGCTCAGCAGAAAGGCAAACTTCCTAATAATCAGAGCTGTCCAAAGCTTGAGTGGACTGCCTGGGGAGGTGATGAACTCCCCATCACTGGAAGTCTTCAAATGAGGAATGTTTCAGAGGTGATTACTGCTCAGGTTTGGGTTGGACTGACTGCTCTCTGGGCCCCTTCAGACACTGAATATGTGATTCTATTTAAACCAGAGCCCTGGTAGGCTGAAATTGATGGACCTGATGACCTCTCCTTTCTTTCCAGGTTGCAGAATCTCTCTTCCTCTGGTTTTTCCAGCATGACATAGTCACTCCCTCCCCAGCCAAGCTTGTCATACTCTGAGCACTCCAAGATGCACATTTCCTTGGCAGAGATTGTCCTGCCACCCCAACCACTGAGGGCATGAGCTGGCTGATATGGCAGCAGGGCCTTTGGAGTTATTGCCATTCTTTCTTTCCTCATAATCTCCTCCTATCTTGGCCAGAGAGCTCTCAGAGTGGGGAGTGTCTGTCAGCCAGCCCTGGCTTCTGGGGGTGCTGTCTAGCTGGGAAGTGGGCACAGTTCTTTAATCATGAGGTGCCCTGGAGACGCCTTCTGTTTGTTGGACTTTCTGGACCTGATCTGGTGCCTGGCACATAGGAAGTGCTTATTAAACATGTGTAGAGTGGTTGATGACTCAGTCTTGTTCTGACTCCTTCTCCTTCATTGTCCACATTACCCCTTTGCTCACATTTCCCAATAGTTTTGGCCTACACGATAAATTTCCTCCTCCCTGCCTTTGCCTGGCATTCAAGAACCTCTACTACTGGGTTAGGCCTGATCTTCTTAGCTTCATCTTATGTGATGGCTTCCCAGGCCCTACACAATCCAGGCAAAATGGAAAGCCTCAATTTCCCCAGATGTGTCTTGTGCTTTTCCAACTACCTGACTTCATTTACACTGTTTTCTCTGCTTGGTGTGCCTGCCCCCCTGCCTTCTGTTCTTTAAAACCCAGCTCAGATGTTATTCCCTCCATGAAACCTTCCATGATTCCACCCAGTGAGGGAAAATTTTTCCCTTCAGAACTCATGAAACATTTTCTTTGCACCCCTTTCATGAAAATAATCTACATTGGCATGGAGGCCTTCCTGGAGGAGTGCATTAGAAAAGGGAGCAGGCAGGCTTTCCAAACACTGTTCTAGAGGTGGCCACATCACAAACTGTCAGAAAGGTAGACAGTGTCCAAGACTCCACTGGGCTTATCTTAGTGACCAGAAAATCCTAACTCTCAGTAAGGTGAATGCCACCACAAATGCCCTCCTCTCAACAAAGCAGCTTCAAGGCATATGTTCCAGTTGGACAAGATTCACTGAAAGTCCGAACAACAGAGATAACATTATTTGTGCCTCTGATGATTACTATTGATTGCATCATGAAAGTGATATACAGGCTCGCTAAAGGCATGTGTTGCCATCATGGAGGAGGTCTAGCGCCATCCAGGTTGAAGAAGGACCAAGATCTTCAGATGTTCCTGTTCATAGATAGCAACATGTTGATAGGAGCAAAACCAAGTTCAAGAGTGCACTGCTGAGAGACCCCAATATGAGATCTATTAACACTCAAAAGAATTTGGCCTGATGATTCACACTGAAAAAACCAAACAGACGAAAGATGCTTGTTGTCCAGACTGTTACATGTGGTTTCATGGTTAGCCAAAAAAAGTTGGCTCATGATTACACATGTCTGAGACAGACCCCATAAATGGACAATGAGTTGGGTCTCCTAGATTTTAATTATGGAGGAGGAGGGAAGGATGGGTCACCTTTGGGAAATCTCATAAACATCTTCCTGAAACCCAAGTCTATCTTTACACCACTGATGTTATATGACTTTGAATCACAGAATCCTATATCTGTAAGTGAAAGGGACCTTAAAAACTGTCTAGATCAAACTCCTCATTTTACAGATGAGGAAACTGAGGCCCAGAGGTGACTGCAGAGTCAATGCTTTTTTCACCATGATATTGTGGAATACCACCAGAGCTATAACTAGGCTGGAGTGACTAGGGCTTTGCTCCAGGGCTATGGGTTATGGGATACCCCTCTCTCTTAGAACTGAAGTTGAAGATAAATGGAGAGATGGGTGGTGGGCATGAGCAAGTGGCAACACATTACAAAGAACTGTATGGTAGAAGTGGTGAAGAGGATGCCATCAGGGAAATGTACAACTGAGAGGAAGGAGAGACTGGCCATGGAGTAAGAATGCAGGATAATTGATGGGGAGCCCATGTTCTCCACTGCCATCCATGCAACATCAGAAGATGTAGAGGGAGACCTCTAGCAAGCAGGACAGACTGTCTGGGTCAGATCTGTAGGAGGCTATAAGCAAGAGTCAGACAGGATGGACAGGCATGAATGGGCTTGAATAAATGAGGGTCCTTATCTGTGAAGTCACAGATCCATTGAAGTATCCATCGAAGTCTCATTTTTATTTTTCTTTCTAACAATTGATTTCCTAATTAGCTAGTTAGCCAGTGGCTTCCTGTTTGTTATATTACAGTCCATTTGTTTTTCTTGTGTGTTTGTGGTATTTAGTTCTTGGCATCCCTAGTGCCTCCTGACTCTTTTCCTGAAGAAAATATCCATGAGATAAAGATTTCTTCTGGTTTCATTGGAGTGAGAATGTCCAGCCAAACTAGGTTAGATCCTCTAAGAGTTTGTGGACTCATTGACCAGAGAGATCTCACCCTCAAGGTCTGGATTTGGTAGCAGGAGGCGGCTCTGAGCAATTTCCCTGGTAGATCCAGGCACTTGATTCCTCCTCTTCCCTTCTGGGACTGGCTCCTGGCTCATCTGCAAAACCTCATTAGGGCTATGTACACTGATGGAAAGCCTCAGCACCCAATCAGGGCATCAAAACCATGGGCCCCAATGAATGACATTTGGACTTGGACATAAGCAAAGTTAGAAAAAAGATAATACTGCCTTTATCTCAACTGTGGGTGGAAAACAAATTTCTATTTATTAAAGAAATAGAATTATGATAATAGCTGATACTTATGGGCTATCTTATAAAGATTATCTCATTTGACCCTCACAATAACCCTAAGAAGAGGATTGTATTGTTATTACTATATTCAATTTACAGATGAGAAAATTGAAGGCCAGACAGGTTTATTGACTTGTTCAAAGTCACCCCTACTAAGTGATAGATGGAGTTTTGGCTCCTAGGCTAATGTTGATTCTTAAGGGGGACAATACAGATGTAACTATTTATTTATTTATGCAACAGAAAGCAATGCAATTAAGATGAATAGAAAAATCACAAATTGGGGGAAATTATATTTTATTGTAGATAACTTGGCCTTTAAAATGTACAAGGAAGTCATATAATTCAAAGAAAATATTCATAATGGCTAAATGCTTAAAGGATATGAGCCAACATTTTTTGAAAGAGGAAAAACAAATTTCAAATACTTAGTTGAAAAGTTTTTCTATCTCCATAATAATCCAAGAAATGTGAATGACAATAAATAACTGAAGTGTGACCTCACACTCACAAAATAGGCCTAAATTAGGATAAAAAAATGTCAGAGTTGGGAGGGGCCTTAGGACAGAGGATGTCAGGGCTCGGAGGGGTCTTAGAGACTGTATATTCTGATCTCATATTATAAAAGAAACTAATACCCAGAGGAAAGAGCTGGCCTCAGGTGAAACATATCAGAGCAGAAAAGCATGATTTTTATGCTTTCTAAGTGCTAATAGACCCTATGCCAACTACTGGGGCCATGAAAAGCCCTATCCTCAAGAAGCTTCATGGGGGAAGACAACCATAGAGGGAGATGAAAGGCCAGAGGGCACATGTCCTCAACAGGGCATGGAGACAAAGTCCACACAGTCCAGGGGCATTGACAAAATCATGATTGAAGAAGCCCTAGAATCCAGGTTTCCTGATACCCAGTCCAGTGTCCCTGCAAGGATCAAGCTTTTCCTCTGGGGTCTGTTTTCACTCACTTCCCCACCTCTGTCTTAGGTCACTACAAGAGAGACCCAAATCTTCATTAATCATAGGGATGTGACAGGCATCATATTCCACCCTCCCACCCACAGGAATTCAGTTTTTACATTCTCTTCCTTTTCATTCACTGTTTTCCTCAGGTCCTCCTGCCTAGCCTTCACCACCCCTTCATAGATAAATGAGAATTGAGTCACAGGCTGTGGCTAGGAAGAGAAGCTAGAAACATTCAGCCGAGGTAGTTTAATAAATAAAAATCTAACACACTGGATTTCCCTTGTAATCATCACTCTTCCTGACAAAGGGAGGGGGACAAAAGGCTTGGTGGGTGAGCTCTCTGCTGTGTCTTGTCTTCTTTTTTTTTTCTGGAAAACTTTTTATTGTAGGTGGAACAGGACACAGCTGAACACAAGAAGTTAGATGATTCCAATTTTGTTGGCAACATCTAAAGCATTGTAGTCTGGAGCAAGACAGACATAGGCCTTCTTCTCTCCATCAGGCCGGATCAGTGTGTTGACCTTGGCCACGTCGATGTCATACAGCTTCTTTACAGCCTGTTTGATCTGATGCTTATTGGCCTTGACATCCACAATGAAGACTAGGGTGTTGTTGTCCTCAATCTTCTTCATAGCAGACTCAGTGGTCAAAGGAAACTTAATGATGGCATAATGATCGAGCTTGTTCTGGCGAGGGGCGCTCTTCCGAGGGTATTTGGGCTGCCTTCGGAGCCTCAGGGTCTTGGGTCTCCTGAAGGTGGGGGATGTTCTGATCTTCTTCTTTTTGTGGCTGTGGACACCCTTCAACACCGCCTTCTTGGCCTTCAAAGCCTTGGACTTGGCTTCTGTCTTGGGGGGGACAACGGCTTCCTTCTTCGTCTTCGGCGCCATCTTGGGGGAAAGGGTCCGTCTTGTCTTCTTTTATGGGAACCCAAGGTTGCAGGGGTCATTTGGAGGAAAAGGAAGCTATCTATTCATCAATTCATTCATTTGATACTTTTGTTTATTCAACAAATTCATTCATGATTTCTCCCATTTTTCCTTCCCTCCCTCTGTACCTGTTCTCCTGTTGAACAGTGAATTCAGTGAGGAAGGAAGGTCCTATATAGTCCTGGAGGTCTATAGTAACAGTCACCAGAATTTGGATTGGATGATAAATTTAGATAACATGAAATTTCAATGGAAGAAATATTGTTTAGTGAAAGTGATTGAGGGAGGGAAGCAACAGGGGAAAGGAGAATTTTGACTAGGGATCCAGCAGCAGTATGAGACAAAGTGTAGCCAGTACTACAAAAGATGCCAAGGGAAAAAAGGTCATCAGAGAGATTCATACCTCACCTTTGTTTAGAAGACTAAATGAGTAAGAATGAAAGATGAAAGTTTGCTAATTATGCAACAGGTATTCCAGAGCGCACAAGGGAAGGAGTGAGTACTTCTAAAGTGGGAAATTAGGAAGGCAGTAGGATTGTAGTAGATAAACCTGAGGGAACACTAAGTGTTTGATGGGGAAATGGTGTTTGTACAATCTACTCCAGGAGTTCAGGATCACTGGGATGGGAAAGAATGTGGGTTCCTTGAGATCCAATATGAGAAGGAACTGTCCAAAAGTGGGATAGGCTTCCTTGGGAAGTAATAGGTGTCCCTGAACTAGAGACATTTGTTGAAAATAAATTTCTTATTTTTTTTATTGTCCTGAAGTAGGCAAACATCAGCAACAAGCACGAATATTTACATACACAATGAAGAATAGAAGATGAACATGCATGAATCTATGATTTTCCATTATGTACAGTTTTGTTTTGGTATTACTGGTGTTTGGTCATTTCAGTTGTGTCCGATCCCATTTGGGGTTTTCTTGGCAGAGGTACTGGAGTGCTTTGCCAGTTCCTTTTCTAGCTAATTTTACAGATGAGGAAACTGAGGCAAACAAGACTAAGAGACTTGCCCAGGGTCACACAGCTAGTAAATGTCTGAAACTGGATTTGCACTCACAGAGATGAATCTTCTTGACTTTAGGCCTGAACTCTATCCACTGCACTACTAGATGCCCTTTCTTTGGCATTAGGGGCTTTCAAGCAGCAGATGAATGATTACTGGACATAGGAGTTATTGAGGGGATGCCTGGTTTGGAAAAGCTGGACTTGGTGGACTTTGAGGTCCCTTCCAGCTCTGAGTTTCCAATTCTGTTCACATTTCTAGTGAATAATATGTTAGTTTACAATGCATGTGGTTTGAAACAACTTGGAATCATTCAAAGCAAAATTTACCAATTCAAACCAGCCTAGTCTCTTAATCTCATTTAATTCTGTGTCCTTTAAAAATATGTTTATTGATGGATCCGTCTAGGGGCTAGGTGTCCCTCCAATCACACTGCATTATCTAACCCATCCTCTTGTTTTTTATAGGTAGTTTGTGGCACTGAATTCTTTTGAGTGGCTATAGGTTTCCTTTAGCAGTCTCTGAAGCATTCTGCGTCTCCACAAAATCAATGCAGTGTTACCTGCAAAACAAGACCTTGCAATCTATAGGGAATCCCTCCTGCATTTGGACTCAGAACAGAACATTCTCTATACCAGACACAAAAACTTTTAGAAAATTTATGTCTTCAAGGTCAATATTTTATTTACTAAAGCCCCTCCTACTTCTTACATTTTCTGTTCTAGGAAACTTCTTAACACTGACACTCTATGTTCTAAGGTCCCTCCTAGTTCTGACATTCCTTGTTCTAAGCATCTTTCCAGATCACTTATTTTCTGTTTTAAAACCTCTCCTAGTTCTGACATTCTCTGTTTTTAACACCCCTCTCCCCATTCCCTGTTCTAAGTTCTATCCCAGCTCTGACATTCCTGTTCCAAGGTACATTTCAAGTCTTAATTTCTATTGGGAGGGTCTCTCCCAATTATGATATTCCATAGTATAAGATCCATTTCACCTGTGGCATTCCATGTACTAAATGCCCTCTCAGTTCTGACAGTGTAGGTTCTAAGGGTCTTCAAAAAAACACATTTTCTACTTTTAAGGCACTTTCCAGCCCTGGCATCCTGCACCCAACTATTACTGCTGCTATAATGTGTTTCCTGAAATTAGGGAAAGTCTCCTTTGCTAGACTGTAAGCTCCAAGAGGTGTGACCAGGTCTCTTATATAAACTTATTTTCACAGCACAGAGCACTGAACACAACAGGGACATCATCAGTGTTTATCGAATGGGAAGCACTTGACCCCTGGTCCTGATCCAGGAGAGAAAGATAAGACTGACGGGAGTGTTCGACTCACCTGTGGAAATTAAGAGCATCTCTGCACCTGTGTGCCACCTGAAAGGCTAGCCCCTTTCCAACTCTTGGGGCCTCAGTTTCCTTATGGGATTGGACTAGGTGATATCTAAGGTTTCATTCAACTCTAATTCCTGCAATCCTGGGATCCAGAATAGGGTGGCAGGCTCAGGGTTAAGGGAAGGCGGGGCTCGGGGATGGGGTGGTTCTGAGGACTGGGGCGGAGGAGGAGAGGAGGAGCCACGGGTGCATTACGTCACCTTCTCCTGAGCCCTGGTGCTGCGGGTGCGGGCTCCTCTCTGGGGCGCGGTGCTGTGTGTGTGTCTGCGTGTGCGTGTGTGTGTGTGTGTCTGTGTCTGTGTGTGTGTCTGTGTGTGTGAGCGTCGTGGGGGAAGAACCTGGTCAGCCTGGAGAGAGTCTCACTTGGTCCTCCGCCCCCGCACCCCCAGAGGCGGGGCCTCTGGCCAGGGAGCTCAGTCCCTCTTCGTGTCTGTCCATCTGTCCCCCTGAGCATCCAGACTTCGCTGGGGGAGGAAGCACGGGGGAGGGAGGGAGGGAGGGGGCTTGGGGACCAGCTGAGCATCCAGTCAGGGTTCCAACCAGCTGCAGGAGGCGGCGGCACGAGGAAAACCTGGGGCCGGGGACCCAGGACCAAGGACAGCGGCTTCCTCTGGCTCAGTGCAGCATCCTTCCTCCCTCCATCTGCAGGAGGCAGTGACTGCGCCCCAAGGAGAGAGGACCAGGGGCCAGATACGAAGGACCAAGGACAGAGGCATCCTCTGGCCCCGAGCAGCATCCTTCCTATACATCGCAGCTGGAGGAGAGAGGAGAACCAGAATAGTTAAGGGCCAGGGGCCAGGGCCAGAAACATCCTTCCAGCTGAAGCTGCGGGAGCGGCGGTGGTGAGGTGGGGGTGCAGAATGGCAGAGAGCGAGGCGGAGACCCCGAGCACCCCAGGCGAGTTCGAGAGCAAATACTTTGAGCACCACGGGGTTCGGCTGCCGCCTTTCTGCAGGGGGAAGATGGAGGAGATTGCCAATTTCCCAGTGAGGGATAGCGACGTCTGGATCGTGACCTATCCCAAGTCAGGTGGGTCATCTCTGTCCAGAAGGGTGCCCTTCCCCCACTCCTATCCCTAGCTCCTCTCCCACATCTTCCTTCTTCGGACAGGGTGGGTGGGGCTGTGGGAGGACTGGGCTGCCCCTAGCCTGGGGTGGGGCCAGAGGGGGATGGGGGAAGGTTGGGGAGCCTGGGTCCGGGTGGGGAAGGGCAGCAGGTGGGAGAGAAGCTTGACTCTTGGCTCTCAGAGAAGAAGAGTCATGGATTTAAAATAGAAAGGAATCTTAGGGATTCTAGTTCAATTCCTTGTTTTGCAAGGAGATGGGGGTCTGAGTTCCAGAGAAGGTAAGGGGTTGGCCTAAGGTCACACAGGAGCTAAGGGCCTGAGGCAGGATTTCAACCTACATTTTTTGACTCCAAACCCCAGGTTCTTCCCATGGCCAGGCTGTTTATGGAAAGCAGTGGTGTGTGTGTGTGTGTGTGTGTGTGTGTGTGTGTGTGTGTGTGTGCACGAGAGCGTGCGCTTGTGCAAAATTAAGTGGGGAAGAGACACATTTAACAGGTGCTTCTGACTACCCAAGACACTGGCAGGCCCTGGGCTTTCTTGCACTTTATTTAGGTCAGGCCTTCAAAAAGCAGGAATCCAGATTGATCAGTGCAGGGTTGGGTAGATACTCAAAATGCTGTGCAACAAAATGTCACTTCTTCAAAATGAGGGCACACCATCTTGCAGATCCCTTTCCAATTGCAACATTCTTTGAATGCTAGGCTGGAAGTTAGGAGATCTGGGTTTGAGTCATGATTTTGCTGTTAACTTGCTGTGTGACTTCAAGTGAGTCACTGCCCTTCTCTGGGCCCTTTTACCCACCTGAAAAATTAGTGTGTTGGATCAGATGACTCTCTGATGTCTCTTCTATTCCTAACATTTTATTAGCAGGAAGATCCCTGGCTCCACTTGGCAGGTTAAAAACTGGTTGGGATTTACTGTTATGCCTTGTGTGGTTCAGAAATCTCAAACTTTTTTGTCAATTAAAGCCACCTGGGTAGGTCCAGGGCTCTTTTCAACTGGTGTTTTCCTGGGATTTGCAAAGATTGAAGTATGATGCCCTTAGCCCTTCTCAGAATCTAGGGGCCCAGTTCCATCCCTGATTTACTTACTGTGTGACCTTGGGCAACTCACTTCAGCTCTGTTTCTACCTCACCTCCAATCATGTTGGAAAGGGAAGAGCTGCTTGTTTGCAAACAGCTATGGGAGTCTTCTGAGGAACTGGTCTAGTTAGAAATGTGGTGGAATCCTCCATCTTCACCAGCCACTATATTCCAAGTTCTTACTCTGTGAGTTGTGTTCTGGTAAATAGAAGGCAGGGGGGAAACAACAGGGAGGCATAGTGGGAAAGGACTTGGGTTCTAGGCTGGGTTCTGTCACTAATTAGATACATGATACCAGGATCTCAGTTTCTCTTTCTGTAAAATGAGAAGGATGGATTCTATGCTATCTAATGTTTCATCCAGACTGCATGATTCTATGAAATATAAGATCTTGTTTCTGCCCTCAAGGGGCTTATGATGTAGTTGAGGGAAAAGGAGAAATAGCATGAGAATAACAGATATGGAAAAGGATCCCAAGAGACCATGGAGGCTGCCTCTTCTGCCTTAAGGTAATTTAAATGCAACATTATTCCAGGAAGCACTCTGTGCCTTCCCCTCCAACATCACCTGGCACTGAGTTTGCCCCTGTCCAATGTATTGATGTGGACAGGAAGTGCGTTAGAGCTACTGGGTGGGAGACCATGACCTTCACCAACGGCACAGAACCCATTTCCTCTAAACTGCATCTTCCCCAGCCTCTACACCTGTAGAGCTCTACACACAGTAGGAGCTTAAAGCTGATTTTCAGAATGTTCCAGGAATTCCCGAGGGGTATTGTGTTGGACTCTTTGCCCCTTCCCTATGTTGCTCCAGACAATTCTGCTTTTGAATTTGTTGTTGTTTTTTAAAAAAGATCCCCCTTGATGATCACCAAGGACCAAGGCAGCTTGTCCTTCCTACAGAGCAGGTCTTGAGTACACGCACAATTCATTTGGTGGCTCTCTAATGGGGCTCCACATAAGCCTCATGCTTTCTTCAGATGAGTGGATTAAAAAAGAAGTTATTTTTTTCCCTCCCAAGTCTTCACCACCTTCCAAGAAAGTTAAATGTAGTTAGGGGGGCACAAAGATTTAGGTGTTTTGAATATCAGCTTCCTTTGATTCTTCACTGTTTCTTTTATTTTATCCATGTGGGCACTTGCTTCAGTGATACAGATCACCCCTTATCCAAGCCTGCTAATCTTGTGTCTTGGCAGTGTCCTCCTGAAAATCTGATAGGGAGGGGGAAAGGTCACCCTATGGACTGGGGAGGGCTCTTCTTCTGGTTTTAACCTTATTTTGGTCACAGACTCTTTGGGAGAAACTTTTTAGGACAATGTTTTTAAATAATTGAAGAGTTGCTCAGTTTCAGTAGAACTTAGTGAAAATAAAGATGTCATTTTTTTTCCCACCCATGTTCAGAAGTCCCCTGAAATGGACTGATCTCTTGCTTTTAAAGTTTTATATATTTTTATTAATTTCATTAAATATCTACTAATTACAGTAAACATTTAAAAATAATCCTTTAAAAATTCTTCAGTTCAAATTCTCTCCCTCCTTCCAACTCCTCCCTCTTCCTTGTGAAGGCAAGCAATTTGATATTGATTATACACATGAAGTTGTTCAAAACATATTTCCATGTTATCCATGTTGCAAAAACAAAACACAGAGAAAAAATAAAACAAAAAAGTAAAGTTTTACAAAGTCTGCTTCAGTCTGCATTCAGAGTTCTTCAGTTCTCTCCCTGGAAGTGGGTAACATTTACCATCATGGGGCCTTTGGAATTGTCTTGTATCATTGTCTTCATCAGAGTAGCTAGATTTTCCACAGTTGATCATCCCTAAATCCTTGCTGTGACTGTACAATGTTCTTCAGGTTCTGATCACTTACTTTTTGCTTTTTTTGTTGTTTAGTCACGTTTGACTTTTTGTGACCCCATTTGGGGTTTTCTTGGCAAAAACACTGGAGTGATTTGCCATTTCCTTCTCCAGATAATTTTCATTATTGTTCAATTGCTTTAGTCATATCAGACTCATCATGACTGTATTTGAGGTTTTCATGGCAAAGATACTGGAGTGTTTTCCATTTTCTTCTCCAGCTCATTTTATAGGTGAGGAAACTGAGACAAATAGGGTTAAGTGACTTGCCCAGGGTCACACAGCTAGTACGTGTCTGAGGTTGGATTAGAGTCTTTCTGAGTCTAGGCCCATGCTCTGTCCACTGTTCCATCTAGCAACCCTCTCAATTACTTTGCATAAATTCATATAAGTCTTACCAGGTTTTTCTGAGAGCCCCCTGCTCATCATTTCTTATGTCACAGTAATATACCACAACTTGTTCAGCCATTCCCTAGTTGATGATACTCATCAACTTCTATTTCCATCCCTTCTATTTCCAATTTTTTGCTACTACAAAAGAGTTTATTTTGTGATTGTCCCTTTTTTTAAACAAATGCTTTATTAACTTCTGTTTTACATAATTCATTTCCGCCAGATTTTGAGTTACAATTATTTCCCCCGCCCCGTTTTCCCCCTATGCACCCTCCCAGAATAGTAATCCCGCAAAATATCGATTCCTCCGATCTGCTCTCTCCCATATCTTCTCCCATACCCCCTTCAACTTTTCCATTAGAGGAAGGTGAAGTCCCAATGCCTGCACATCTTATCTCCCAATTACAAGCAAAAGGGTATTAATAATAGTATTTATATATATTTGAAACATTTAATGTTAAGACCTCGAATTTCAGATCCAGTTTCTTCCTCCCTTGTCACCTATTCCCTCTGGGGAGATAAGTAATTCAGTATATGTTGTACATGTCTAGCTATGCAAAACATTATCATAGTAGATATATTGTACAAGGCTGCTTATAATTCCCTCCCACTCATCCCACCCCCCACCTGGTCCATTCCCTACATGATCCTGTCCCTCTTCTATAGTAGGTACTTCCAACCTCCCCTCCCCCCAAGGATGCCCTCCCATCCATCATCCCTCCTCTCATCCCCCTTCCCCCTATTCTGCTGCAGGTTGAGATATCCCATTTAGTATGTATGTCATTCTCTCCCTGAACCAAATTCAATGAGAATGTGGTTTTGCCTTTTTGCCTTCCTATTCTTCCCCTCCCTTGCAACCACTTCCCCTTGCTTCTTCTACATGAGATAGTTTACCCTACCCTGTCTCTCCCCATCTCCTCTTGCTACTTTCCTCTCTCACCTCATAATTTCACCCCTTGAGTAACCTCCCTTCCCAACAAATTCAACCTATGCCCTCTATCCATATATAACTGTAAACATATACACACACATTCACATATGTATTCATATGACCATACGCCCTTCTTCCATTATTTTCATACTGAGAAAGGTTTCATCAGTCACAGTTATTGTTTTTCCATATAGGAATGTAAATAGTTCAACTTTGATAAGTTCCTTTTGATTTCTTTTCCCTGATTACCTTCTCAGGCATCTCTTGCTTCTTGTGTCTGGATGTCAAATTTTCTATTCAATTTTGGTTTTTTCCTCAAGAATGCTTGAAAGTCCTCTATTCCACTGAATGACCATATTTTCCCCTGAAACAAAATACTCAGTTTTGCTGATAGGTGACCCTTGGGTTCATTCCCAGCTCTTTTGCCCTCTGGAACATCATATTCCATGCCCTTCGATCCCTCAGTGTAGAAGCTGCCAGGTCCTGGGCTATTCTGATTGTGTTTCCACAATATTGAAATTGTTTCTTCCTGGCTGCTTGTAGTATTTTCTCCTTGATCTGGGGATTCTGGAACCTGGCTATAATATTCCTGGGAGTTTTCTTTTTGGGATCTTTTTCAGGAGGTGATCGGTGGATTCTTTCAACCTCTATTTTGCCCTCTGGATCTAAAACATCAGGGCAATTTTCCTTGAGAATTTCTTGAAGGGTGATTTCTAGGTTCTTCTTTGATCATGGCTTTCAGGTAGTCCAATAATTTTTAAATTGTCTCTCCTGGATCTATTTTCCAGGTCAGTGGTTTTTCCCATGAGATATTTCACATTGCCTTCTAATCTTTCATTTGTTTGGATCTGCTTAACAGCATCTTGATTTCTCATAAAGTCACTAGCTTCCATTTGCTCCAGTCTAACTCTGAAAGAATGAATCTCCTCAGTGAACTTTTGAGATTCTTTTTCCATCTGGCAAGTTCGACTTTTTAAGGCATTCTTCTCCTCATTGCCCTTTTGGGCCTCCTTTGCCATTTGAGTTAGTCTATTTTTTAAGGTGTTGTTTTCCTCAGTCAGGCTGTTGACCCTCATTTCATACTTTTCCTGCATCCTCATTTCTCTTCCAAATTTTTCCTCTACTTCTCTTATTTGATTTTTAAAGTCCTTCTTAAGGTCCTCTATGGCCTGCAACCCACTCATGTTTTCCCCTGGGGCTTTTGGAGCAGGAGTTCTGACCTCACAGTCCTCCTTCCGCTCCATGCTTCGACCCTCTTTGCCCCCAAAGTATGAGTCTAAGGTCGCATTTTTCTGTTTAATTTGTTTCCTTTGCCTTGGCATGTTGACACTTAATTACTTGACTTTTGGGCTTGTTGCCACAGGCTCTGGTGCCAGACAGGAACTTTTATCCCAAATGTGTTGGGGGGGACAACTTCCATTTCTGGCAAGCTGGAAACCCACCCACGACCTCCACCCCAGATTACAATCCAGATCCAGGGAGGTTAAAGCAAGAGTGATTACCCTCCAAGACTGATTGCTGTATCTCCCTACAGTTCGCAGGCCAGGAGATGGAGCTACCTCTGAAAACTGCAAAATGGCATGTCTCCTCAGCATCTTCTAGCCCCCAGGGGAGGAAGCCAATGAGTTCCCCAAATACTGGTCCCAAAGTCCATAGGGCACTAACCTTTCACTTTGTCCTAGGCATGTCTATGTTTATAATTCTGGAATCACCACAGCTGCTGGTGTTCTGAGGTCCCTCCAGCTGGCCACTGGCCCTGCCGCCCTGGAGCTAAAACCGCAACTCAGGCGGACCTGTCCTTGGCTCCCCGCACTGCATACGGAGTGCTGCGCTGGTCCTTCCTGCAGGGCTGCTGGGCTGTCCTCAGTGGGAGGTTAGCTTCTCTGTGTCGTTCTGTGGGTGCTGGGGCTCCAGAAGTTGTTCAGAGTCCCCTTTTACATATTTTGGATGTAATCTGGGGGAAGAGTGACTTGGACACGCTGTTTCTACTCCGCCATCTTGGCTCCACCCCCCGATTGTCCCTTTTTTAAAAAATCTTTTTGGAATTCAGACCTAGTAGGGGTATTTCTAGGTCAAGGGTATACACAGTTTTATAGCTCTTTGGGTATAGTTCTAAACTGTTCTCCAGAATGGGTGAACTAGTTCATCAACAGTGCATTAGTGTCCCTCATTCTCCACACCCCCACCAACATTTGTCATCTTCTTTTCTGTCATATTACTCATTCTGATAGGTGTGAGGTGGTGCTTCAGAGTTGTTTTAATTTGCATTTCTCTAATCAATAGTGATTTAGAGTATTTTTCCATATGACTTGATAGCCTTGACTTTTTTTTTTGAAAACTGCCTGTTTATATCCTTTGACCATTTATCAATTGGGGAATGGCTCTTTTTTATTTTTCTCTTCACAAATCTGGCTCAGTCCTCTATATATTTGAGAAGTGAGGCCTTTATCAGAAAATTTTGCTATAAAAATTCTCCCCCTGTTTTCCTTTTAATTTTGGCTGCATTAGTTTTATTTGTACAAAAGCCTTTTAATTTCATGTAATGGAAATCATATATTTTATTTCCTGTGACCTTTTCTATCTCTTGTTTGGTCATAGACTCTTTTCCTTATCCTTAGATCTGAAAGGTACATTTCCCCCATGTTTCCCTAATTTACTTAGGCTATTACCCTTTATGTCTAAATCATTTATCCATCCTGACCTTATCTTGGTATAAGATATGACCAACTCCCTGTTAAGAGGCTCTGCTCTATCTATGATCAGGTGACTCATTGTTGCCATCAGTGTGCCTGCCTCTCCTAGCATGGCCCCTTTTCCTGCCTTTCTCTTGCCTCTTCTGGCTGATATATTCTGATTTGCTGCTTATAATCTGGTGTGAGCTGGACAACTGAGAGCACCAAACTTGTTCAAACAATGTGCAAAATAAGAATAAATTGGCTTTGTGTCATGTCACGAAGGTTTCTCCTTTGATTATGATGCATATATTTTAGTCAATGGACTTGGTGGTGATAAGTTTCCAAGTCTGCTGTCCCTGTGTTTCCCTGATCCTAAGGTAGAAGCACTCAACTTCCTTCTCTCCATTTTCAGGACACTTTGTTCTTAGCTATTTTCTGGTACTTACTCTTACTAGAATTATAGTTCTCTCCTACAACATATAGTCAGCTCCTTGAGGGCAGGGGCCATGTTTAACCTTGTGACCTGCTGCCGGAAGAACTCTCTTTGTCTAAGCTCGAGTCTCTCATGGACTTCAGTCCATAGAGTGAGCCAGAGATGGGGGTATGCTGGTAAATAATTTAACAATTGGCTCTCTGAAAAGCACACTAAACTTTTCAGTTTAATGAGCATTAATAACGTCTCCATCACTTTATTAAGTCTAGACAATCAATCAATAAAACAGTAAATCAAGCCTTGATTTATAGCATCAGCCCATTTACGAGGGGCAGATGCCTCAACTGAAAATTCAACAATTAGCGGTTTTCAAGACAGCTCCAGCACTGTTTTGGGAGGAGGGAACATGACCCAGAGAAATCAGTCAAGGAGTGTCAACCAGTTTTCTAGGCTGGGTTTAAGGGACGAAACAAGATGCAACTTAGTTGAAGGGGAGGCTGAGGGGAAAAAATCATGATTGAAGATATTCGTTTGTTCAGACCTTGCAAAGAGCTGCCTGCCATTCAAGGCTGCATCACCAATCAGGCCCAGTGAGTCACAGCTGGTGCTAGCAAGGATTTTCAAGAGTACTCATGGTGTAGTAGAAGGATCATTAACTTGGTCAGGAGGGACTTTCATCTCAATCCCGCTCTGATGGTTCCCAGCTGAGTGACCCTGGGTTAGTCCCCTTACTTTGGGGAGCTTACTTTTGCTCCTAAGTATGGTAAATAGAATAATACTTATAGGACCTACCTCCTAAGCTTGCTGTGGAGAATGTCCTTTGTAAACTCTAAAGCCCTAGAGGAATGCAAGTTGTTAAATTAAATATTTACTGAAGAACAAGGATGTATAAAATATCCATCTCCTCCAGTAGCATATTATCTAGTTAGGAAGACCTATCTAGTGATACCCTTAAAAGGATATCCAACAGATATTATTGAGTCCATTTTACAGAAGGGGAAAGTGGGAACCAGAGAAGTCACTTACTTAACTTATATAAGGTTATACATAGCTAGAAAGCATGAGACACAAGATTTGAATCCGGGTCATCTGACCTCCAGACCAATGCTCTTTGGTTTTTTGTTTTTGTTTTTTAGTTTTCAAGTTTCACTTTTATAAGATTTTGAGTTACAATTTTTTTCTCCCTCTCTCCCTCCTCTCCCCCTGTCCCCAAGACGGTATGCAATCTCCAATGGTCTTTGAATCATGGGCCCAAAAGACTTTTGAAATCACAGAATCCTAGATCTGGAAGGGTCTTTGAAAGACAATTCAGTCCATCCTCCTGCCTTAATGCTTCTTGTACCTAAATCATCCCATTTTGTTTGGAATCTGCTGAAACAGCCTGTGGATATTGGAGGAGAGAGCATTCGTAAACCTTCTCTATGGCTTCCTCCAGATGGTAAGCAAGCTTTTTCCTTCTCCAGATAGGGGCTGAGGTCAGGAATATGGTAATTAGAGCACAGTATTCTGCCTCTGATCATGATCGGTGCATTATTTACTATAAGTGTTACCCTAATCCTATCCCCACACAGGCTCCCTTCTCTGTCTGTGCGTCATTTAGAGCCCAGTAGTTGTGAGCACATATTCATGGTTATGACGCACCTATGCCTGGAGAAATCAGCACTTCATTCATTCTCTCCTTCATTCAATAAACATTTATTAGTCACTATGTTCCAGGCACTGCATTAGGCATTGAACTGGGGATGCAAAGATGAAAAGGAATCAGTCCCTGCCTTCAAGGAACTCAGTTCTCCTTGGAGGAGCACAGTATGTATACAAAAAAGCAAATACAAAATATCTTATTATATGGCTTTAATGTATGGAAACCCATTTACATGAAGTCTCTCATTTGCTCTTCATGATAACCCCAAAAGGATATACTAATCTTATACCCATTTTTCTTATGGGGAACTGAGCCAAACTGAGGTTAAGTGACTTGCCCAGGTCCCACAGTTAGTAAGGCTAGATTAGAACTCGCCTTCCTGACTCCAGGTCAAATGCTCTATTCACTAGGCTACTAAGTTGCCTATAATTACAAAGTAATTTGATGATAATGATGGTGATGATGATGGTGGTGGCAGTGGCACTAGCAATTGGAAAGAATAGGAAAGACCCTGAAAGACAAAGGTGAAGATGGAGGGCATTGCATACCTAAGGGAAAGGAGGGGGCAAAGGCAGGGAGATAGAAGACTGAAATCTGTCAGGTATGTTAAGGAGGTCAGCTTTCCTGAAGAAGAACGTATAAGGGGAAGGAGTCAGATTGTGTCTTGGGAGATGAGGCCTCTAGGCAGAAAAAATCATGCTTCAATGTGCATTCAGAGTTAATCAGTTCTCTCTGGAGGTTAATAGCATTTCCCATCATTAGTCCTTCAGAATTATCTTGGATCATTGTCTTGATCAGAGTAGCTAAGTCTTTCACAGCTGATCATTTCTGTTACTGTGTACAATGTTCTCCTGGTTCTGCTCACTTCAATTTGTGTCAGTTCATGTATGTCTTCCCAGGTTTTTTCTGAAACCATTCTGCTTGTCATTTCTTATAGCATAATATTCCATCACAATCATAAAGTACAACTTGTTCAGCCTTTCCCCAATCAATGGGTATCCCTTCAATTTTCAATTTTTTGCCACTACAAAAAGAGCTATTAATATTTTTGTGTTTATAGGTCATTTTCCCTTTTCTTTGATCTCTTTGGGATACAGGCCTAGTATTAGTGGTATTTCTGGGTGGAAGAGTATGCACAGTTTTACAGCCTTTGGGGCACACTTCCAAATTGTTCTCCAGAATGGTTGAACCAATGTATGACTCTACCAACAGTACATTAGTGTCCCAGCTTTTTCATTTCTGGTCAAGCATTTCTCATTTTCCTTTTATGTCATGTTAGTCAATTTGATAGGTATGAGGTGGTACCTCAAGGTTATTTTAATTTGCTGTTCTCTAATCAATAGTGATTATATTATATTATAGCCGCCCCATGAACTCTTGATTTTCAAATCCAGCCCTCATTCTTTTTCACCTCTTTATAGCCACTTTCTCCTCCTTGATATTCTCTTCTCTCTAGGTTTTCAGCATGCCACTCTCTCCTGGTTCTCCTCCTCCCTACCTGACAGCTTCCTCTCAGTTTCCTTGGCTGGATTTTCCTCCAGATCAGACCTTCTAACCATAGGTATCCCTCAGGTTTCTGTCCTGGGTCTTCTCTTCTCCCTCCATACTATCAACTCCCCTGGATTTAATTACCATCTCTATGATGATAATTCTCAGCTGGATGGATGAAGATTGCAACGAATCTGTGCCTGCCCATCGTCTGAGAGTCTTGCCCATGTCCTCCCATAACTTCACCATGTGGGTTCCCCCCAAGGACTGGAAGCTCTTAATTTTTCTTAATGTCACAAGGGTACTGTGGGGCACTTGGATTTCCCTGGTCATGACTTGCCCTTGTTATATGACCAGTCTTTTTCCTCTTCACATCATACATTTCCCTGAGAGTTATCTTGTATCCTGTTCTTTGGGGTTTTGGATTGGTTGGTTTTTTCAGCCTGCTCACCCCCATTACTCTCTTTGTGACCCTCCTTTTCATTTCTTTGGAGACTGTTGCATCCCATGTCCCATAGTCATAGACAGCAAAACCAGTAGAATGCTGGGGTGAGCAAAATAAGCTTCTGTGCCTGGGTGTTAAAAAGATGGGCTTTTGTGGCAGTGGTCACGTTGGGCAGCTCTGTGTGATGTCCTAAGTGAGATCCAACCTGGTCATTTCCTCGCCATTCAGGCCTGGACTCACCTTGGTATCCATTTGCAGGGGTCACCTATGTTATTCATGAGGGGATGTAACTTGGTGTATTGGAAAGAGCACTGGACTGGCCACTGAGAGGCCTGGGTTAGAGTCTCTGCTCTGACAACAGCTGTGCTTCCAGCGGCGGGATTCCAAGTCCTAGGAAGGGGAGCTTTGATGGGGACATCCAGCTACTATGGTCCATGTCAGCTCCCTTTAGAAACCCTGCAGCACTCAGGGCCTGGGGCACACTGCTTGGTCTTCTGTAGAGCATGTAGATTACAGACCCCTATTGATAATAACAAAGAGCTCAGGCTCACAAAGCTCCTCAGACTCCGCAGAGCCTTTGTCGTGCACACATCTGATCTCTACAACAACCTTGTGAGTCAGGTGCCATTATTATCATTCCTATTTTACAGATGAGGAGACTGAGGCTGTACGCAGTTAAAGGACTTACCTAGAAGCAGCCAGTCAATAAGGATTTATTAAACACCTACTGTATGCCATACTCTGTGCCAAGCACAGAGTATACAAAAAGAGGCATAAGTTCTTATCCTCCAGGAGCTTACAATCTAATGGGAAAAACAATAAACAAAATAAATATGTACAAATAAACAATATATAAGACAAATAACAAGTCATTGACAGAGGGAAGGCACTAGAATTTAAAGAGATTGAGGTGCATGGTTCTATGTGTCTGTGACAAGATTTGAATGCAGATCCTTCTGACTCCAAGGCCAGGCCTCTGTCCACGAGGCCGTCTATACAGCTTTAAAGGCCAGATTATCTACACGTTCCCACTTTAAAGATGAGGTTGTACTAATTGCACTAAGCTGCATAATCATCAACATTTATTAAGCCCCAAATGTGTGACAGGAATTGGGAGAACATTCCTGTTCACAAGACACAAGAATAGTGAGTTTTTATGAGTGTGCCCTGAATGCCAAAAGGGAAGTGTCAGTATCAGACACGAACTCCAAGTATGCCTCTTGGAAGGGGTGGGGATGGGCAGAGAAGGTGGCAACCAACCAACAGAGTCTCTGAAAGGGTCTTTAGGCAATCCTGTGTTTGGGAAGTAACTGGGTCCCTCCTTTATCCTAAAGTTATGGGCTGTCTGACCTGGGAGGAACCTTAGGGACCATCTCTTGTAATTTCCTTTTCTTCCAGAGCACAGAGATGAGTGGGGACTTGTTCCAATTCACAGGCTTAGTCTTAGAGACCCTTATTCCAGACTCCAAGTCCCTTCCCCTTCCTAACAGAGGGCTATTTTCTAGCTCATCAGCCTCATCTCAAGAAAAGAAACAACTGAAATTCTAGAATCAATTCAGTTTTTTTTTTTAATTTCAGCATCTCTGGTTAAACATTTGCCCAGGGTATGGGTTGTACTTTGTGAAGCAGGTCAAGTGACTGAATGACCAGAATCTAAAAGACTGGGTTTCCATGGGGTGAGGAGGAACAGGTTGTATGGAGAATCCTAGCTGTCCCTCTTTCTCCTCGTGCACTCCTCCCTGCTGAGGAAATTGTGCAAAGCACAGTTTAATCTAAACTGACATTTCTGCTTTGGATCTAGGAAGCTCACTTCCAAATTCAGGAGATGGATGAGGCTTTTCAAATTTCATGGTTTTGTGTTTTACCTCATCCTCCCTACTCCAATTAAAAAATATTGATGAATCCCCAGGGAAAGGGTTTAAATACAATGTTACATAGAAACAAGCTGAGAGAATACATTAATATAATAATAATATTACTATTATCAATCACTTGAAAAATCCTCATCCTCATCAATAGTCAAAGAGATGCAAATTAGAATAACTTCAAGGTTCTACATCACACCCATCAAATCAGCAAAAACAATCAAATGCAAAGGAACTTATTGCTGGTTGGATTGTAGAGAAATAGGCACACTCATTCATTGATGGTGGAATTGCAAATTCATAGGACCTTTCTAGACAACAACTGACTAGGATGCAAAATTACAAAAAGAGTCATAACCTTTGACACAATGATTCTATTCTTGGGCATAGACCTAATGAATATTAATAAAAACAGCAACGGAAATCAACTTTGCTCAAATATTGTCATCACTTTTCAACATTCAGCATTATATGTAATTGCATAAAACGGTCACTAGGAGAGCACATAAATGATTTGCATACTTATATAGAGAACATCATGATGCAGTGAAGGCTGGTAAGTCATGCAAAGCAAAAAGTCAGCACCAGAAGGGAAAGCATGCTAAGATCATCAGAGGGAAATGGGATGAGAATGAATAGACTGAGAATTGTGATGGCAACCTAGAGGAAGGGAGGGAAAAGATGGGAAAGTCTAGGCACCGAAGTGAATGAAAATAGAAAACTATTTCATTTTAAATTCTTATTGATATATTTTGTTTTTATGTCATCTATATTTTCCACTCTATCACCTTCCCAGAGTGCTAGCCTTTATAATAAAGAATAAAAAAAAGGGAGAAAAATCAGTCCAACAAACCTAACATATCAACTGAGTCTGATGTTATATTCAGTGTTCCATACTTGAGCTCCCTTACTTCTCCAAAACACTTTTTTTGGGAAGGGATAAAGTCATTATAAGCTGGTTTGTCTTCAGAGTTCCAATGCCTTCTAACCTTCAGATATGATGGATTTCAGGGGTTTTTAGTCTCAGAGTTCCAGATACTTCCAACCCATGTAACCCTGGGGAAATCACTTCCTCCAAGGCCCTCAGTTCCCTTATCTATAAAATGAGGATGCGCAACTTGTTGACTTCCCCTTGAACTCAACCAGGGATTCTTACTTTTGTTTGTGACATGGACCCTTTTGGAAGTCTGCTGAAGCCTATGGAGGCTTTCTTGAAATTGTATTTTTAAATGCACAAAATAGAATGCATAGAATTACAAAGGAAACAGAGTAGGGTGAAATACTATTAGCAAAATATTTTAAAATCATGAACCTCAGTTTAATAATAAGAGCTAGAATTTAAGTGGCACTTTACAGTTTGCAAACATCTCACTTTACCCTTACAAAAACCCTAGGAGATAGAGTTTATTTATATCCCCATTTTATAGATGAGGAAAGTGAGGCATACAGCAGTTAGTAAATGTCTGGGGCTGGATTTGAACTCATTTTTTATTTTATTTTATTTTTTGCTTTTTGGAGAGGGAGGGCAGAGCAATTAGTGTTGAGTGACTTGCCCAAGGTCACATGCCTAGTGTTAAGTGTCTAAGGCTGGATTTAAATTCAGCTCCTCCTGGCTCCAGGGCCATGCTTTATCCACTATGCCACCTAGCCACCCCTCTGAACTCTTTCTAACTCCAGGTCTGGTGCTCCATCCATTACCACTTGGCTGCCCTAGGGTAAGAATCCCTTCTCTAGATGTCTGATGATACAACCCTGGGGATTCCTTATAGCCCCAGAATTCTGATGGGCTCCACTTTCTGGTCTCAGGGTTAGATCCAAAGTTCCAACTGTCTCCTTCCCTAGAATCCTTATGGCTTCTCATCTTGTGCATTCCAGTAGGGTTTAGATGGAGCCTACCATTCAAGCCTCCAACTTCAGTAATGCCCTGTCTGCAGTCTTTGATTTCTTGGCCTTTGTGGGGCTCAGCAAAGGCTGCTCTCCCACATCACTGCCATCTGACTAAAGCACGTTTTGGCTCCTCTTACCTACCCAGCAAGGTGGCTCCAAGCACAAACGCCCTCCTGCGCTTCTATTTTTAAACCCAGCCTTCTCTCGACATCAAATTGGATTTGCTGTGGCAATTAGACTGCCTCAAATCTGCAGTCACAATTATGAAAGCCAAGCCCCCTGTCTGGGGTTGGGCTCCTGCTTGACGAGGGGGAGGGTGTGAGCAGCAGGGGGTGGAGGTGCCCTCCCCTCAGCCCCCTGTCCTTGCTCAGGCCTTTTGTTTGACCTGGGGCCTCATCCTTCTCTGCCCCTATTCATTCAGGAGCCTAAATACACTCTCAGCTCCCTGTTAAGCCCAGGAAAGCACTAACCCATTCAAAGAAGGGACCATAAAGCTCTCAGGGCCCACAGAGTTCCAGAAGTCTGACATGGCCCTAGCTCAAGAGGAGGCTGTACAGGAGGGGAAGGCTGGCCCAAATTTGTACCTGAGCAGGGAACCGCTCAGCAGACTCAAGTGCTCATTCAGACCTTGCCTCAAGATCCTCATGGATCTCATTCCAAATGGCAGCTCTTCCTCTTGCTGCCTAGGTGACATCTTCTATCTAACCCTTTCTAACCTAGTCCAGACAGACATCTCCAACTCTGCTAAACATTACTTCCCTTACTGCCCTGTGTGATCTGGCCAGACTGGCCTTTCTGCTGTTCCTCATACACGTTCCATCTGCCATTTCCACCCATTTATACTCTCTGTCCCCTTTTCCAGGAATGCACTCTCTCCTTGCCTCTGCCTCTTAGAATCCCAAGTTCCCTTCAAAACACAGCTTAAACCTAGTTTGGTACATATGAAGCCTCTCCTGACTGCTGGAGCCAGAATTACCTTTTAAAAAATCTCCTATCTCTTTTTTTATAGACCTATACATGTACAAGAGGCCAAGACTGTTTCATTCTTGTCCTTATGCCCTAGCTCACATGGTCTGGCACAGAATAGGGGCTTAATAAACAGCTGTTGGTCAGCTAACCGATGGGCCTCAGGGAGGTTCCCACCCTGGGCCTCCTTGTCCTCATCTGGAGAGTGACAGGATTGTCCAGAAGGACCTCTAAGGCTCCTTCCAGCTAGAACGTGGATGATTTCCTGATTTCTTCAGTTGTTTGTGTACTCCCCACCCCAGAATGACTTTGTTTTCATTCAGTATATAAACTGTCTGTGCTTCTCTGTGTGCAGAGGGTAAGCCCCTTGCAGGCAGGCACTGTATCATTGCTGTCTGTATCTCTCTTCACAAATGCTTGTTGGACACAATCAAATGAAAATGGAAGGTCCTCTCCCCCTTTTCCCTCATTTCTCTGTACAAGCTTTGCACATCAGCTGCCCTTCTGGCTCGTCCTTTCCCACACATGTGATGTCCTGGTAGAACGGAATCTGCTGGAAGACAGAGACTGTTTCTGTCCTCACATTACCGGTGCCTAGCGCTGTAGTTGAGCCTTGATATCCATAGTGATGGAGAGATTATTAAATTTTATATAAACTGTTCAGTGATGGGGCCATGGGGTCTTTAAATTCAGTGTGGTGGAGCACAGCAGCAGGAAGCTTCTGGACCCTTAGCTGTCCACCCCTTTAGTCAAGAGAGTTCTTTTCTGGACTGGCAAGGTTGGCTCAGCCACACAGCAAATCTCAAGCCAGGAAGGACCTTGAGGACCCCTAGTCCATGCCTTGCCAGAGCAGAAATCCCCCTCCAGAATTCCAGCCAAGTGGTCATCCATTCAACACTGCACCTAAAATACACCAGGGCAATTTGTTGGGCAATGGAGGCAACAAAGACAAAAGTAAAACAGCCCCTGCCCTCAAAGAGCTTACATTCTATTGGGGAGACAATATGAAAATACATACACTACATGAACACATGGATGTGTGCACATACATACATGTATATACACATACATATAATACAGACATACATCTATGTACAGAATAACAACAAGGTAATTGGAGGAGGGGCTTTATTTATGTCGAAGGTGACACTGGGGCTAAGACCTGAAGGGAACCAGGAACTCTATGAGGAGAGAGGGCACGGCAGGCATGAGGGCAGGACAGTACAAAGGCACAGGGACAAGAGTTGGGAGGCTATGTAGAAAGAACAGTGATAAGGCTTCTAGTACATGAAGAGGAGTATGTGGTATGAGTCTGGAAAAGTTTAGAAAAAAATTCTAAACAAAAGAGTTTATTTGTATTTGATTCTGGAGGTAATAGGGAGCCACTGGAGTTTATAGAGTATGGAGTCAGGGGAGGTGACAGAGTTGGGAAAATCACTTGGGAGGAAATGGAAATACACTTTGGAATCCTTTTCGTATCTGTGCGACAGTTTTAGCCTGAATGCCCACGGGGGCTCAGGTAGCTCCTGCTGCAGAAGTTAATCAGAGGGGCCTAGTAGACCCCTCTGAGCCTATGGCTCACATTTTCCCTGCTTGTGCTTCCTGGGATGCTGCTAGCTGTCTTAGGGACCCACATAATCACAGACCCTAGCCTCCCAGAGCTGGGAGGGATGTTGCAGGTCATCCAGCCAAGTCCAGGAAGGGATGAGACCAAGGAAGAAAATTTGTCGTGTAGTCAGGAGTAGCCAGCAGGCCAAGGAGGTAAGTGGGGCAAGATTTGGGGGCAGCCATTGGCCATTGATTTCACAACCCAGAGAGAAAATCCTTGCCAAGTACCTTGGTAGTGGTTGGATTCTAAAGTGGACTGAACCTTGAACCCCATCCTATACATGGTAGTTCTGATCTGGGGGACAGGGGACATGAGCTGGAGTCTGCTCAGATACAAAGGAGAGAGCTCACCGGCGCTGGCTCCCGGCTTCAGTTTCCTGACTCAGAGATGCACCTCGAATGTCCTCAGGCCCATCAGGAAGCAGCTCTGGCTGTGCTGACCCTAAGAGAACAGGTAGCTGCTCAGGCGCCTTTGTTTCCTTCCTAACTATGCAGCACTTGGAGTATTCAGCCTCAGAGAATGCAGAGTGGGGTTGCAGAGAACATTTTCACCTCCCAGGGCAGGCTTCACAAGGCACTAGCTAGCCCAGACTAGAGCCTGCATTTGAAGATCTGGCTCTGAATCCTGAACCTGATATTTTTCTAGTTGTCTGACCTATAAGCTTCGGTTTCCTCCTCTATAAAATAGGGCCCCTTGTACCTGCATTACCTTCCCTACCAGGATGTTAAGAGGAAAATACTTTGCAAATCAAATTCTTTTTGCATATGGGTTGAACCAGATGGTCTCCGAAGTCTCCTCCAACTCTCAAATTTTGTGAATTTATGAGAACTGTGAAATCAGACTGGAAAGAAAGGGTAGCAGTCAATTGTGAAGGTCTTTAAATGCCAGACAGAGCCGTTTGTAACCGATCCTAGAGGCAACGGGCAGTGCCTTAAACTTCCTCGTGGCAGCCTACGCTTTAGGAATATCAGTTTGGCAGGATGGGAAGGAAGGACTTGAGAAGGGAGGCAGGATGACCAATTAGGATTCTACTAAGTCATTCAGGACACTGCACCAGGATGGCATCCCCTGTGAGTGATGAGAAGGGGATGGATGTGAGAGATGTGGACAGTAAGATTTGATAGTGGGAGACAGGGAGTCTGGGGATGACTTCAAGGTTTTGATCTCGGGTTACTGGAAGGACGATGGTGCCATCCCAGAAATGGGGGAGTAGAGGGAAAGGGCAGGTGTAAGGGGCATAATGACGTGGAGTCTGATGGAGACAATGAGTGTGGTGTAAAATGCTTTTGGCTCAGACTCTAGGAGCTCTCTGGAGGAGAAGGCTTTGAGCTGGAATACTGTGCAATGACTTCAGGACAGATAGCTATGGTAGATAAACCAGGCCTTGAAGGGTAGGTGGGACTTAGGTCCAAATGAGAGGGGTGGAAATTCCAGGCAGGAATAATTGATAAAACTGGTTTCCTTTGACCTTCGAGGGCAGAAATACAAGCAAAAAGAGGCAATGATATGTAGTGGGAAGAGTTCTGAACTTAGAATCACAGGACTTGAGTTTGAATTCTGACTCTGCTCCTCCCCATCTATGATAAGTCATTGTCTCCTCTGGACATTAGGTTCCTCAGTTCTAAAATAAGGAGGTTGCACCACCTCAACTCTAAGCCCCCTCCTAGCTCCACAGTAGAAGACTGGAGCTCAGATATTTGGAACCATTTCACCCAAATAAGAGCTCTCCCCAAACAAAATAGGCTGCATCCAGTAGAGGCTGGATGACCCCTCTTCAGGCAAGTGGGTGAAAGGGTCCTGTCCAGCCTACACTCAGAGAGACCCAATCCAAAGCAAGAGCCTGGATCTCCAAAGGTGGCATCTGACACGGTTCTAAGTGGGCCTCAAGCAGCTGAGGTACAGGGACATTTAAAGAGCTGGGGAGAATGAGAGCTGCGTTTACTACACGACTTTGTCCTGGCTCAGAAGCAAACTCTGAGGTCTGTCCTGAGTGAGGAGGGAGACAGAGAAGGAAAGGCATGTCCTCCTCATCTTCTGAAAGGCATGTCCTCCCCATCTTCTGAGCATCTTAATTTTCTCAGCTTTGATGCTTCCCCATTCCAAGAACCCTGCCAGCATCAGTCAGTCTCATCCTTGCACTTGGTACCCACCCCCCATCCCTCAACTTCCTTCTCACTTCCTTGTTTCTGCTGAGGGCACCATCACTCTCCTAGAGTCACAGCCTTGGGGTCATCCTGGGATTTTCCTCCCCTTCATTCCCCATAGTCAATTGGTCATAAATCAGTGTTGATTCTGCTTTCATGACATCTCTCACCTATGTCCTCTTCTCTCTACTCACATCACAGTCACCCTGGCCCTCGACCCCCCTTGTCTGGACTGTGGCAGTAGCTTCTGACTGGTCTCCTTGCCTCATTTCTTCTCTCTCCAATCCATCTTTCACACTGACAACAAAATAAAATTCTTTTGGAAAATGGATTTGTATTGATTTTTTTTACATCATCCACATTTCTCAATAAATTCTTTCCCCCTTCCCTGACAAGAAAAAATAAAAGATGATTTTTAAGAACAGTTCAGCAAAACTAACCAACATATCAAAAAAGTCTGACATGACATGCAGTGGTCCATATCCACAGTTCCCTTTCTTTGGAAAGACACAGAGATGGAGCCTTCTCCTATCTCTTCTTTGGGGTCAAGCCTGGTCTTTGTGTAGGCTGGTTTCCTGGTTCTGGTCCCTTCACTTTGCATCAGTTCTTATATGTTTTCCCATCCATCATGTCCATCGTTTCTTATGGCACAGTAACATTCCACTGCACTTGTGTATCCCATGATGCACTACTTTGTCCTCAGGAAGGAGGAAGTAATGGGATTGTGGGTATCATAGAGAGAGGCCTCAGCAACCAGAGGGATGGAGATGATGGGTGGCACTGCTGCTAAAAGGGCTTAAGGAATGGAGAAGGGCAGCTGAATGGGGTCCTAGCATCAAGTGGATTTTGGAATCCGTGTTCCAGTTATGAGTCTCATCAGGGAGTCTCAGTGATGCCCCAAATTTTTGTGAAACAGGACAGAATGCCCTGCTCTAAGCATGTAGGCTTGTAATTATTTTTCTGAGGACACTGAAATATGACCTCTTGGATGGGCCCCAGACCCAAAATAACTTCCTTAACAACAGAGCCCTTGATGCTTAACTATCATATATACAGCAGTAGCCAGGGCAGTGCCCAGGAGGGGAGGAACCGCTCATCTCACCAGTCCCTTTGGCTACTCTTTCCACCCAGCACAGGGCAGTGAGTATAGTGGGTGCTTGGTATTAGCCGTATTATTGGTATTATTCCGTTCTCTGACAGCTACCAGACTCGACAAGAGTCTTTCCCTACTCTCCAGAGTCCTAGAGGTAGTTTGGTACCATGGAGACAGCATTAGAGTTGGAGTCAAGGAATCCTGGATTCAAATCCGGCCTCAGACACTAGCCATGGGAGCTGCAGCATATTATTTAACTTCTCTGGGCCTCAGTTTCCTTACATGTCAAATGAGAAAGGTAGACTGTAACCTCCAAGGTCCCATCAGATTCTGAATCTATGATCTAGGTCCTACTTGGAATTTCCCACTGACCGTTTGAAATTTCATTCAATAAGTATTTAACAAGCTCTGCCTCTGTGCTAGGAAGTACCAAAGACAAAACTGAAATCATCCCTGCCCTCAAGGAGCTTACCTTCTATTAGAGGGAAACAACATGCAAACATAAGTAGATATAAGGTAACTTATGAAACACATACAAAGTAACTGGGGGACTGGGGAACAGGAAAGGCTTCATGTACAGGACGACTCGAACTAAGTCTAGAAGGAGCTGGGGACTCCGAGGAGGAGCTCTAGGCACCAAGACAGACTGTTCCCCCAGGATGGGAAGAGCAAGTCATGACTTAGTCTGTGTGGCCTGAGGGGGCAGAATGAGGGCTGTGGAGCCGAGGTTTTCCCTTCTGTAAAATAAGGAAGTTGGATCAACGATTGGATAAAATGGTCCCTGTCAGCTCTCAATCCTGTGTAAGGTACAGAAGCAGATATTAGCTCAATATAAGGAAGAATATTCTAATCATTTGTTGTTCAGGAATTTTTAGGTGTGTCTGATACTCTCTGATTCCTTTTGGGGTTTTCTTGGCAAAGATACTGGAGCGGTTTGTCATTTCCTTCTCCAGCACATTTTACAGGGAAGGAAACTGAGGCAAACAGGGTGAAGTGACTTGCCCAGGGTCACACAGCAAGTAAGTATCTGAGGCTGGATTTGAATTCAGGAACATCGGTCTTCCTGACTTCAGGTCTGGGCTCCATCCCCTGCACCACCTAGCTGCCCCAGTTTTCTAATAACTAGAATAATGGAGAGAGTGTGTGGGAGGCAGTAATGGGAAAGTGGGTGCAGGGGATTTGTCATTTCCCTTAGAAATCTCATTTGGGATTTGAGGGTTAGCTAGCAGCACAGTAGCTAGAGTGCTGGGCCTGGAGTCAGGAAGACCTGAGTTCAAATCTGGTCACAGACACTTACTAGTTGTGTGACCCTGGGCAAGTCACTTTACCTTGTTTGCCTCAATTTCCTTAATTCTAAAATGGAATAATAACAGGATTGTTGTAAGGATCAGACCAGATATTTGTAAGATGTGCCTGGCACATAGTGCATACTCTAGAAATGTTTGTTCCCTTTCCCTCCTGCCTGATTCCAATGAGCCCTTAGTGTTTCCTCCCCTTCTGGGAGCTTGGCACAGGTCTGTGGCTGGGATACTGGCCCTGTCCCATTAAAGGGCCCCAGCTCTATGCTCATGCAGACTGAGCTGCTCCTTGGGGAGCCTGGTCCCATAGTGAGGAATCCAGTTCCTTCTTTCTTTGGCCCTCTGGCTCTTTAAATCCTCATGCTGAAGCCCTGGGCAAAATCCCTTCAAGAAAGTTTAGTCTGATTTAAGTTTTGGGCTTCCCCAAAAGGGAGCAGGAAGCACTCAAGGTACAGCCCAAATCAGGCATAGGACAGCTCTTTACTTTCTTCACCCACACACCCAATATGCACACACTCACTCACACCACACACACTCACACACACCAGCCATGTGCACATGCACACATATGCACACACACACACCACATACCAAACACATGCACACACATATACACACATCACACAAAACATACATACTCACACACATACCACACCACACAATACTCACACACCACACACAACATACATACCATACATACTATGCACACACTCACATGCCACACATACCATACATACCACACACATACACCACATACTAAACAAACCACACATGTACACACATATATACACACCACAAAACACACACTCACATGCACATAATATACTACACACAACACACAGACACACAGCACACACATGCACACACCACACACCACACATAAACATATACTCACACACACCACACACATACCACATACACATACATACACCACACAAAACACACACACATATAATATACAGAACACACACACAGCACACACACACACACACACACACACACCCCACATCCCTCATACAGGCCCATGGGGCTGAGCTCCTCCTCACCTCAGTCTTCTTCTTTGAAAGGGAGCAGGGAGCCCCTCTCCTGGTACAGCTGGTACCTAGGCTCAGATTCCCGAGATTGCCTTCTAGGAAGGAAGCCTTCTCAGGCCTGATGGCAGCTTTCCCTGCTTGGGGGTGCAAGGGGAAAGGCAGCCAGAGGCTGGGGGCAGCTCAGGCTCCTTAGAAGAGCCCATGCTCCAGCTCCCACAGCTGTGAGGGCAGAGGATGCCCCTCCCCCTCTCCCACAGGATGCTCTGGAGAGAGGAAGAAGAGAGCGGGAGAGGAAGGCCTTTCCCTTCTCAGTCTGCTCAGTGAGTGACTCTCCCTGGCTCGCTGGTCAACCCTCTTTTGATGCTCCCTCCTGCTCCCCCTGCTGCCATTACGGGTGCAGTGTCATCCCAAAGCTCCAACTGTGCCGAGCTGTTGTGTTCCCAGAAGTGGCCAGGGAGGCTCTGCATGCGCCATAGGACAGTCTCCATACACTCATCCCCCATCCAGCTCCTACACAGCAGCCAAGGGAAAGAGGGCCTTTCACTGGAAACCCTGGTCCATGAGCATCAGCTAGAGGAGGCCACTCAGGGAGGGCCATGACTGCTGTGCTGAAATGAGTGAGGAGCTATCACAAGACAAAGTCTGATAACATGCACTGGGAGGTTCCAGAGGGGATGGCTTGCCTGGGCCCAGGAAGAAGACATAACCTACAGGCATTGAACGTCCCAATGATGAGTGCTGGGCAGTGACCCCCGGCTGCCTCCTCAGGTGATGAATGTTCTCCCAGGCCCTGGATGGCTGACCGACAAAGGCATTGCAGAAGAGACCTTGTGTGGGGGAGGGTTTGGCCCACATGACTTCCAGTTTCTTCTGTCTCTGAGGTGCCATGATCCTGAGGCTTGGGGAGAAACGCCCCAGGGAGCTTGTCTCCTCACCAGCTCAGAGAGAAACTGCTGAAGCAGTAGATTCCCTTGTAATAAAGGAGTCTCCCTTCCCCTGCTTTTTCTGGCTTTCATATTTCATGAGGATGAGGTGTAGTGGCCAAGGTCCATAAGAGAATATTAATGTTCAAAGTATTCCTCTGGCTCACCAGGAGGAGAGAGAAGTTAACACTGAAGATGAAGTAGTAACAGGGCAGAGCATTGTGGGAATGCCATTTCTGTATGGCTGGGCTCTTCTGTAAGTGGTCAGCAGCCTCCAGAGGCAGGCTAGAACTCCTGGACACTTTGCCCATGCTATTTCCCTGGCCTAGAAGGTCCTCCTGCCTTCATCCCCTAAACTTTAAGGGATTTACTTTAAAAAGTCTCACCGTCCCCGCCTCCCCCCCAAACCATGGCTGCCACGACTAACCTTGGCCAACTCCAATCACAGACTTAGAATTTGTTGTGGCCTTAGAGCCCATCCTAGAGATGAGGAGACTGAGGCCCTAGGAAGTGAAGAGAAGGTCATGTAGGTGGAGAAGCCTGAATTCAGACACAGGTCCTCAGACTCCAAATCTGGTGCTCCTTGTCTCTCCGACCACCTTAGCATGGAAAGTGTGGAGGTCTGATCTAAGAAATGACTTATTGAGTACGTACAATTCTAGAGGACCTACAGAGTATAGGGAGGAGACAGTCCCTGCCCTCATGGAGGTCCCAGTCTAGTACAGGGAAAAGACAAACACCCAGGTAACTCCAGCATGCCTCGGCATACAAGTGCCAAGAAGGGGGAGGCAAACATGCGAGAGGGAAGGTTGTTGCAGGATTGTTATGTGGCCCAAATAAACAGGCAATGTAATCTGTAAAGTCCTGGCCAAATGATAACACTGGCATGTTAGGGTGGCTCATTCCTTTTCTTTTCCAGGCACAGGCTTACTCCAGGAAGTGGTATACCTGGTGAGTCAGGGGGCTGACCCGGATGAAATTGGCTTAATGAACATCGATGAACAGCTTCCTGTCTTGGAGTACCCTCAGCCAGGGCTGGACATAATCAAGGTGACTGACCTTTCTCTGTGTGTGCCTGTGTCTGTCTGAGTCACAATCAGCTTCGGTTCAGTGAATACCAGCCATGGGGGCTCCTGCTCTGGGCACTGCCAAACTTTAGGACGCAGTGGAGAGGGTCAGACTTGGAATTAAGGGGCCTAAAGGCTCCCATGCTGCCTCTGCCGCTCACTGCTGTGTGACTTTGGAGAAACTGGTAAACTCCTCATCTGTCAAATGGGAGTGATGACACTGGTAGCACTGACCTCAGAATTAGGGCTGTTGTGAGGATACAGTGAGAGGCTCTATGTAAAGCACTTGGTAAATCTCAAAGCCCAATATGAATGCCTGGTGTAATTATTACCAGTCCCTGCATCATAGAATTCACAGTCTAGCAAAGGCATCAAACAGCTATAAAGAAATAGAAAATAAAGTGATAGTATATTTTATAAAATTTTATAAATATGCCTATAATACATAGTCTTACAAATATTTCATAAAATAACCTAATAAATAATAATTAAGAAGATTGCTAAGAGTTAGAGCTGTCCTAAAGTGGAATGGACTATCTGAAGAGGTGGGGGTGGCAGTGATTGGGTGGTGATCAGGGATTGGTCCAGGGGGCCACTGAGGTCACTTCCAATTCTTCAAATCAGTGATTCTGTGAGATGCCGAGTGTGTGCGAGTAGAGCTTACATTCATCAACTTCTTAAGAGCTGGGACTGTTTGCACATAGTAAGTGATTAATAAATGCTTGTTGAACTGAACGAACCCACATAAGAAAGGTAAAAGACAGGTGCTCAGTGAGGTCTTGTCATGTGTGTTGTGGTTTACAGGTGGGAAAATTTAAATTGGTGATATACAAATCAACAAGCATTTATTAAGCACCCACTGTTTGCCAAGCACTGTGCTAGGCACCGGAGACACAAAAACAAAAATGAGAGTCCCTTCCAATCAGGCACATAAATAAGCATGTATAGAACACACAGAAATCAATCTAGGTCAGCAAGGGGCCCAGAGGGAGGGGCTGGAGCCAGGAAAACCTGCATCCAAAGCCTGCCTCTGATGCTTATTAGTTGTGTGAGACCAGCCCGTCCCTTAAACCCTGACTGACTTTCCTCATCTGTAAAATGGAGACGCTAGCACCTCCCTCCCAGGGCTTCATGAAGCCCTCTGCAAACCTTCAAGGGCTATAGAAATGCCACATGTTATACTCTGTCCCTTACAGAGCTGTTCAACCCTGCAAGCGTGATTGTACCCATTTGACAGATGAGCCAACTGAGGCTCAGAAAAGTGACATGACATTTGGTGACAGTATTCAAAGACAGATGAGCCCTTAGGGGTCATTGACTGTCTCTTTATCGAGTCCTTAGGGATCAGTGAGTGTTGTGCAGAAGGGGAAACGGTAAATATTCTCTTCCTACTTCACAGGATTGTTGTGAGGAAAGCCTGAAGCTGTGAGCTGTTACTAGTTGTTATTGTTAATCATCATCCTCACTATCCACATTCTCTCGCAGGAGCTCACATCTCCTCGACTCATCAAAAGTCATCTCCCCTACCGCTTCCTGCCTTCAGACCTCCACAGCGGGGACTCCAAGGTAACCACGCCCAAGTGCTTCTTCAGCCGCTAGGACCAGTTCATGGGAGGTCAGGGAGAACCTAACAACGTGTCCTCCTGTTGGCAGGTGATCTACATGGCACGCAACCCCAAAGACCTGGTGGTGTCTTACTACCAGTTCCACCGCTCTCTGAGGACCATGAGCTACAGGGGAACATTCCAAGAATTCTGTCGAAGGTTCATGAATGATAAATGTAAGAATGCATTGCTTTGTGGGATTGACCAATGTATTTCTTAGGCATTTTAGCTTTGTTTAAAAATTACAACTGGTTAGTCAGTCATTCATTTCCCTAAACATTTGTCAGCCGATCCTCTATGCAAAGCCTTAAGTTGGGTGCTGGGAACAATGCAAAGGTAGATAAGTTATAATTCCTGCCCAAATGGAACTCCCAGGCTAACTGGGGGTGATTGGAGAGGAATACGTTATTCACTCTACTCCAGAGCACTGTGGTTCTGGGATTCCCTCAATGGGGTGTGGATCACAGCTCCTCCATGCCTGCCCATCTCATGCTTGTCCATGAGGTTGCCAAAGGGAGGCTGCCAAATGTGCCCTCCTCTCAGAGGGTACGAACAGTCTCAGCAGCCCTTCTTTTCTGATCTGCCATTTCTTTTATGACATCCTTTACCTTGTTCTTCCTCCTTCACTCCCTCTCCATTGTCCTTCAGGTGAATCCCAACTTCAAGTCTTTAGAGATAGAATGTGAGCAGGACAAGGGTAATAAGAGGGGACTAAGGAAAGAAAGAACGTTTCCAATCAGGAGAACCAGACCATAGAGGCCTTCCTAGGTGAAGTGGCATTTGAGCTCAGCTTTGCAGGATGGAGAAGATTTAAGGAGGCAGAAATGGGGTTTGGAAGAGGGTGTTGCAAACACAGGAAAAATCATGAGTGAAGGCAAAGAGTCTGGAGAGGGAGGAGTGTGCTTAGGGGTTGGTAAAAGACACAGGGTGAGTACCCAGGAGAGAAGATGGGAAAGATAGGGCACCAGCAGGTGGTAAGCCTGGAACTCTTACTCATGTCACACAGTGTCCATGTTATCATATAACTCAAATCAAACAACCCACCTGGAATCTCTAAGTGCCTTTTTGTGCTATGTGAATGAGACTAAAAACACTGTGTAACCACAAACTTGAAATAGGCATTGCTACCCACCTCATCCTTTCACCTGCCTCAAGGTGGACTGTCTCCTGAATTCTAGCTCTGTACCACCAACTGGACATGTCCACTTGGACTTCCTGAAGATTTCTCAAAATCAGCACAGTCACTTCAAGACTCTCTAGCTCCCAAGTCCAGACACTTCTCCAGATATCCCTGCTTCTATTACGGGTACCACCATCCTCCAAGGGATTGAAGTCTGCCCCTGAGTTATTCTTAACTCTCTTCTCTTTTTCACTCTCTCTAGCACATCAGTGACCAGGTCTTATCAATTCTGCCTCCATGGCATTGCTTATATCTATGGTCTTCTCTTTACTCACATGATAACTATGCCACTCTTGGCACTCATCACTTCTAGCCTGTCTTTTGACCACAGCCACCTACAATCTTTCTTCACTATCGATCCTCCACAGCCAACAAGTAGCATTACTAAGACATAGGTCTGAGCAGGTCATTCTCCCACTGAAAGTCTCAACAATGCAAAGATTTGAGTGGTGGGCTTGAAGTCAGAAAGACCTGAGACCAAGTCTTGCTTCAGGCAATAACTAGCTGTGTGACCCTGAGCAAGTCACTTTAATCTTTTTTTTTTCTAAATGTATTTTTTTTTCTTGGAAGGGGAAGGCAAGGCAGTTGGGGTTAAGTGACTTGCCCAAGGTCACACAGCTAGTTAAGTATCAAGTGTCTGAGACCAGATTTGAACTCAGGTCATCCTGACTCCAGGGCCAGTGCTCTATTCACTGTGCCACCTAGCTTTAATCTTTTAGTATTATTTTCTCTTCTGTAAAATGGGGAAAATAAAGCACCTACTTCCTAGAGTTGTAAGGATAAAATGAGATAACATATGTAAAGTTCTTTGCAAATGTTAAACTGTTATGCAAATGGGATCATTAGTAATAATAAATCTTCAGTGATTTCTATTTTCTCTAGCATAAAGTACAAACTGGCATTTAATGATCTCCCACCTACCTTTCCAAGTGCCTTTCCTATAATTTCCCTTCAAGCCCTCTGTTCCAGTGAATTTGGCCCAGTAGCTATTTCCTAAACTTTATAGGTCATTTCCCATCTCCATGCCTGGGCCTCCAGGGCCTAGGATTCCTGGCTTCTTCCAGGTGCCGTCTCTTACCAGGAGTCTTCCTTCTCCCCACTTCCACAAGGATCAGTGCTCTCTCTCTCTCCTGAAATGACTTTGTATTTGCTTATCTGTGCACATTTTATATTCCTCAAGTAGGATATGAACTCATTGAGGGCAGCAACCATGTTCTTTTGGTCTTTGTATCTCGAGCTTGTAGCATGGTGCTTGGCACAAAATAGTTGCTTAATACATGTTGCTAAAAACTCAAGCCCCTTACCATCTTTCTGCTTAAGTTTCCTCACCTGAAAAATGTGACTAGTAATTGTTGTGCCTCCTACAGGGTTGTGGTAAAGAAAAATGCTTTTAAAACTTTAGAGAATGTGAGTTATTTTCATTTGTTCTCATTTGGACTAGTGTAACAGTTAACCTTGCTGCCTCTAGTTGATCCCTTCCCCAAACTCAAGTAATTTTCCTAGGTTACCACTGTGACTAACACTAGGGTCGAGCTTTCAATGACTTGTCTCACTGCCTACTGAATAATGGAACTTTCAATTACTCCATTCAAGGAAGTCCTTCCCAAGATGATTCCTTTTTTAAAATTTAATTTTATTTCCAGTTCCAATTCCTCCCTTCCTCTTCCCCTTCTCCACCAACTGAGAAGGCAAGAAAAAACAAAGTCTATTATAAATATGTATAGTCATATAAAACATATTATTGTATTAGTCATTTAAAAAAAAAAGAAAATGAGCTTCAATCTGCTCTCTGAGTCCATCAGCTCTCTCTCTCTGGAGGTGGATGCATATTTCATTATGAGTCCTTTGGAATTGTGGTTAGTCATTGTGTTAATCAGAATTTATAAGTCTTTCAGAGTTGATCATCCTTACAATATCGTTGCTATTGTAGAAACTATTCTGGTTCTGCTTATTTCACTTTGTATCAAAAAGTCTTCCTAGGGCTTTCTAAAACCATCTCCTTCATAATTTCTTACAGCACAAGAGTATTTCATCACAATTATATGCCACAACTTGTTTAGCCATTCCCCAACTGATGAACATCTCTTCAGTTTCCAATTCTTCCAATTACAGCAAAAAGAGCTGACATATATATAATGTAATGGTGATAATGGATATCCTTGCTTCACTCCTGATCTTATTGGAAAGGTTTCTTGATAATACTTGATGTTGGCTTTAGATAGATACTACTTATCACTTTAAGAAAAGCTCCATTTATTCCTATGCTTTCTAGTTTCTTTCTTTCTTTAAACAGGAGTGGGTGTTGTATTTTGCCAAAAACTTTTTTTATCTACTGAAATAATCATATGATTTTGGTTGTCTTTGTTGTTGATTTGGTCAATTATGCTTGTAGTTTTGATACTATTGAATCAGGCCTGCATTCCTGGCATAAATCCAGCCTGATTATGGTGTATGATTGTTTTTGTGATGCATTTCTGTACTCTCTTTGCTTGTATTTTATTCAATTTTTTTTCTGCATTAATATATATGAGGGAAACTGGTCCATAGTTTTCTTTCTCTGTTTTGACCCTCCCTGATTTAGGCATGAAAACCATATTTCTGACATAGAAGGCATTTTGTTAGGTCCTTTTCTTTACTTATTTTTTCAAACAGTTTATTAGTACTGGAATTAATTGTTCTTTAAATATTTGGTAAAATGAATTTGGAGATAGATCTGGTCCTGTTTTTTCCCACTTTGGGAGTTAATTTATGGTGTGTTCAATTTATTTTTTGAAGATATACCTATTTAAGTATCCTATTTCCTATTCTGTTAATCTAGTAATTAATGTTTTTGTAAATATTCTTGGGGCAGTTATGTGGTGCAGATAGAACAATGGGCCTGGAATCAGGAAGATCTGAGTTAAAATCTGACCTCAGACACTTAGCAGCTATGTGACCTGGTGAAAGTCACTTAACCCCTATTTGCCTCAGTTTCGCATTTGTAAAATGGGGACACTTTGAAGAAGGAAATGGCAAACCATTCCAGTATCTTGTCTAGAAAGCCCCATGGACAAAGTCCATGTGGTCACAGAGTTGGACATGACTGAACAACAACAAATATTCATATATTTAATTTAAATTGTCAGGTTTACTGACATATAGTTGGATGAAATAGCTTCTAATAATTGTTATAATTTCTTCTTCATTGATTGCAAATTCACCTTTTTAAATTTTTGATATTGGTAATTTGGTTTTCTTTTTTAAAATCAAACTAACTAATGGATTATCTATTTGGTTGTTGTTCCTGTTTAAGAACAACCAAGTTCCTAGTTTTATTTATATTTTTTTTAACTTTCAATTTAGCTAATCTCTCCTTTGGGTCTCAGGACTTATATTTTAGGCTTTAAATTTGGGGGAGTTTAATTTATTGGTTTTCTAATTTTTAATATTGCAAGCCCAATCTATTTTGTTCTTTTCTCTTTTATTGATGTGTTTAGAGATGTGAAATTTCCCTTACATAGCTGCATCCTGAAAATTCTGTTACATTGTCTCATTGTTATCTTTAATGAAATTATCGAGTTTCTATGATTTTTTCTTTGATTACCCATTCTTTAAGATTAATTTATTTAGTTCCCAGTTAATTTTTCTTTTTTCTTTCTTTTTTTTGTTTTTAAAGCAATTGGGGTTAAGTAACTTGCTCAAGGTTACACGGCTAGTCATTATTTATTCGTGGGTGCTCATTTTCTGAGGCCGGATCTGATCTTGGGTGATCCCAACTCCGAGGCCGGCGCTCTTACTCACTGCTCCACCTAGTCGCCCCTTTAGGGCAATTGGGGTTAAGTAACTTGCCCAAGGTTACGCAGCTAGGTTTTTGTTTGTGCGGATTAAGTGTCGGAGGCCGCTCCGAACTCAGGTCCTTCTGATTCCAGGGCCGGCGCTCTATTCACTGCGCCACCTAGCCGCCCCCCCCCCCCAGTTAATTTTTAATCTTTATTTCAAAGGTCTTTATTAAAAATAAATTTTATTGCATTGTGGTCAGGAAAAGATGAATTTAATATTTCTGCTTTTCTACATTTGTTTGTGAGGATTTTATGCTTTAATATATAATCAGTTTTTGTGTTGTTTCCATGTACAGCTAAGAAATAGGCATATTCCTTTCTATTCCCATTCAATATTTCCCAAAGGTTTATTATATCTAATTTTTCTAAAATTCCATCCATCTCTTTAACTTCTTTATTGTTTATTTTATGATTAGATTTATCTAGTTTTGAGAAGGGCAAATTGAAGTCTCCCACTATTTTCTCATGTAATTTATTGAACTTTTCCTTTAAGAATTTAGATGCTATACCATTTGGTGCATATATATTTAGTGCTGATATTAATTTATTATCTATAATACCTTTTAGCAAAATGTAGTTTCCCTGTTTATCTCTTATAATTAGATCATTTTTTGCTTTTGCTTTGCCTGAGATTATGTTTGCTATCCTTACTCTTTTTTTTAACCAGCTGAAACATAATAGATTCTGCTCCAGCCCCTTATTTTAACTGTGTGAATTTTGCTGTTTCTTTTTCCTTTTTTTTTTTTTTTGCCTTTTGGAGGGCAATTGGGGTTAAGTAACTTGCCCAAGGTCACATGGCTAGGTTTTTGTTTGTGTGTGCATTAAGTGTCTGAGTCTGGATCCGAACTCAGGTCCTTCTGACTCCAGGGCCTATGCTCTACTCAATGCATCACCTAGCTGCCCCAAATTTTGTTTCAAGTATGCCTCTTATAAATAACATCTTGCTGGATTCTGAATTCCAATCCACTCTACCACCCTCTTCCATTTTATGAGGTCATCCCATTCACATTCACGATTTGGATTGCTAACTCCATCTTCTTCTGTCATGCTTTTCCTTCTCTTTTGTCCCTGTCTCCTCTCTGAGAGCCTGTCTTGATTCTGACTACTAGTCCCCTTAGTCTACTTTCCTCTTATTCCCTCTCTCTTCCTTCTCTTAAACCCTTTCCTACCTCCCTGTTGGATAGGATGAATTTCTATATCCAACTGTGTATATCTGTGTATTCTTCCCTCCTTTAACCAGTTCAGATGAGAATGAGGTTCAAGAGTTGCCCACTCCTGCTTACCCCTTCCTTGCATTAACACTTTCTTGTACAACCCATTTTTATGAGATCATTTTTCCTAGTCTTCCTTTGTCTTCCCTCTTTTCCTGATGCATTTCTCCTCCCCACCCTTCCACTGTTCTTTTAAGATTATCCAAACAAAACAGAATCACACCCAGGACTTCGGTCTAATTAGACTCCCTCTAGGACCCCTGAGAGGTCACATTATCCACATATAAGAATGTAAACATTAGTCTCTTATAATTTCTTACTCATGTTTATCTTTTTATGCTTCTCTTGAGTCATGTGTTTGCATTTCACATTTTCTACACAGTTCTGTTCTTTTCATCAGGAATACTCAGAAGTTGTCTTTCATTAAAGATCCATTTCCTGTTCCCCCAACCCCACCCCAATCCCCCCTCCCCCACCTCAGGATCACATTCTGTTTTGGGGTAAGTTGTTCTTGGTTGTAAGCCTATATCCTCCTCAGAATGAACACTATGCTCCAGAAGCTGGGCTGACCAAGGCTCAAGACAGTAAGCTGCCAGGCACCCCTTTATTCCTGGAAGGAAGGCCTCGCTTAAGATCCCAATAGCTTTTGTTGGCCTCTGTATCACACTGTTAACTCATGTTAAGCTTGCAGTCTCTGAAGCTATGCTCCCTACCTCTTTCTTCACCCTTATTCAGAGTTGGCTCATGCTGGAACCACAGTGCTTTAGGGAAATAAAGAATTAGTTTTGGTCAGAGCTGGGTCTACATGGATGTTAAAAAAGCCATAACAATGTGATTTGATTTCATGGTCACTGAAAGACCCTGCTGTTCAACTATATCTCCACACCAAACGAACTGGCCATGGTGCCTAAAATTCCCATCCTAAGATGTTTTTTTTTTTTTTTAATTTTGGGGAGTGGTAGTTAAGGAACTGAAGGCCTATTATGAAAATGCACATGTGTTACCTGGGAGGGGTCCATCCCCACAAACTGATCAGATTTCCCCCATTCCTCTGACCCAGCAGGGAGGAGACCACTCAGAGAAGGGAATGTAGGAGAGGTCAGTGCTGCTAGGTGGTCAGGAGGAAGAGAGGGAGATCAGGAGAGACTGAGAAGCTGGAATGCTGCCAGGGAAGAGAGCAATGAGGATATAGGGTAGGGGAATCAGGAGACCCTTGAGAGAGGGGGAAAGGGCTATCCAATGGACTATCAGAGCTGAGAGCATTGAATGCAGAGTTTGGAAAGACCTAAGAACAAGAAGGTCGTATATAGGAGAATCTCATCAGCCCCCTCCTCCCATCCCTCTGACAAATAAGAAATCAAGGCCCAGAGAAATGAAGGTCAGAGCCAGGATCTGAACCCAGGTCCTAGATCACACTCAGAGTTTCTTTTAGAGAGTGAGTTAACAAAGAGGAGAGCATTGAGAGGAGGACCACCAAGATGGCGGAGGGCCTTAAGACTGAAGCTCACTGGAAGAATTAGAGATGCTTAGCTTGTAGAAGAGGAGACTGATAGGGGTGGGTAGGTGAGTGGGGCCATCATCATCATCATCATCACCGTCATAATCAGGCTTGTGCTCTTGGACCACAGAGGGCATTCTAAGAAAGCCAGTGTCAGGTCTACCTGTCTCAGGAAGAGTCATTCAAGGCCTCCCAAAGGGGAGCACAGGCAGGGTAGCTGCCCACATGCCTGGGAAGCTGGGCTCTAGGGTCACTTTGCTTCCTATCTGGGGGGACCCAGCAATGGGACAGAGGTTTCCTCTGCCCCAGGCCTGCTGTGGATGAGCATGGTCCCTGTTGCTTTTGCAGTAGGATATGGTTCGTGGTTTGAGCATGTCCAGGAATTCTGGGACCATCATATGGATTCAAATGTGCTGTTCCTCAAGTACGAAGACATGCACCGGGTAAGTGGCTTCTGGAGGCACCAGTGCCCTGGGCTTTTGAAGGCACTGCCTGTTCCCCTCAGGCAAGGTTCCCATCATGCCCCACCTCCTCATACCTTTTCATGGATTCACTTTAAAATGGGATCAGATCCTTTGTGGCTAGGGGCATCTTCAGGGGTGAGGGACTTATTCAGAAGAATGGATGTGTGACGATTTTCTGGTATGAAGAATTAAACCAACTCTTATATTCCTCCGCACACACACAAAACCTGCTTTTTGATGTGTGTGCATATGTGAGAGAGAGAGAGACAGCGACATGGTCAGAGACAAAGTTAGAGTGAAAAACAGAAAGAGACAAAGGGATAGTGAAACAGAGAGAGAACAATATTTGTCGAATTATGGGAGCAATTCTGTCTCTGAAGTGGAAGTAGCCTTAGAGCTCATCTGGGCTGACACCCTCATGTTATAGAAGAGGAAACTAAGATCTAAGAAAGGCCATAGACCTGGTAAGTGGCACTGCAGGCCTCCTGGCCCCCAGCCCAGTTCCCTTCTTGCTCATATACAACACGTGCGCATGTGCAAATCTCTCTCGTCTCTCATGCACACCAACCAACATGTGTGCTTGCACATGTTATTATACTCTTTTCCATACACATATACAAACACTGTCCCCCCTCAGTTGCACACATGTATATCCTCTGCTCTCCTGGGCACCCACTCCAAAGCAATTGTGTTCACTGCTGCAGAACGGACAAGTTGGGCTGGTTCTTTGTACTGCAGCCTGTAGATACCTATATAGGACTGTGCTGGATCTGCAGATCAGGAAGTCCTGCTCTCAGCTTCTTTTCTCTTGGCCTGGGGTGGGTCAAGCCCTCAGCCTTTGCTCTTCCTCTCTGGCCAGCTCTTCCTGTGGCCAGCAAGTGGAATGCTGGCTTCAATATCTGTGCTTAGGACTTTTGGCCAGTCTCGATCCTCTCTGGGCCTCATGGGGGTAGCGGGGATTAAAGAGATAATTTTTAAGGGTGTTTTTTGCTTCTAATTTTATGATTCATTTTTGAGGAGAAGCAGCTGAGGCCCAGAGAAGGAAGTGACTTGTTCACAGTCACACACGCTGTTTAAATGTCAGAGCTGGTGCTCAAACTCAGTCCCCCCATGACAGTCCAGGATGCCTTTCAATCTACCACTCCATACCATGGCTCCAACTGAGTAAGTCTTGACTCCCACAAAAACTCTGAGTGACTCAGGGCTGGGGATTTTGTCTCCCCCACAGCATCCAGCATCCAGCATGCAGCTGGTCACCTGGAGGGGCTCAAAAGAGGCTGAAAAGAGGGGCATTTAGGATCCTGTAGAGTTAGCATTTCAGAGTGGCAGGAGAAGGGAGCTGAGAGTCAAAGACCTGAGCTGGAGCTCCACTCTTCTCTGTATACCCCTATGATCCTGATTTCCCCTCTTGAGGCCTCAGTTTCCTCATGTGTAAAAGGAGGGGTTGACTTCTCAGGTGGCTTCTCAGGCCTCCTCTAGCTCCAGAGGCCATGACTACAAGAGGATAAAGTGCCAGCACCTGTCAGCTTGTGAAGTCTTGCGTTTTCCCCCTTTGGGGATTTAGAATGTGGTATCCTTATGTGTCCTGGGCTCTGGGCCAGCTAGCAGACTCCTGCCACATGGGATGAGGCTGGTCCCCAGCCCCAGCTCGCTGCATGCTCAGCTCTGGCTCAGTTCTTCCCTTCCTTCTCCTTGGTTCCATATGGGACTTGGCCTATGTCCACCTCTAAAAGGGCAGGGGGTGAGGAGGAGGGGCCCCCTGCCCTCCAGCTCACGAACAGCCCTCATGCTTCCTGTATTTCTCCCCCAGGACCTGGCAACGATGGTGGAGCAGCTGGTGAGATTCCTGGGCGTGTCTTATGACAAGGCGCAGCTAGAGTCCATGGTGGAGCACTGCCACCAGCTCATTGACCAGTGCTGCAATGCGGAGGCCCTTCCTGTGGGGCGCGGTACGTTCTTTCCCTCCTTCTCCCCGTTTTGCTGTCTCACCCCATTTTCAGCACATGGCCCACCCTCTGTCACACCCTTGCTGTGTACAGAGCCCTGTGCTAGGCACTGAGGCAACCCCAAGAGAATGCCATCTTGGCAGTCAGATACAAACACAGATAACAGAAATGTGTGCAGTATTACCCTCTAAGTGTGTTATGTGAGGCTCATGTAAGGGGGAGGCTAGCTGAGGGGAGGTCAGCACTGATAGAGGGAAGCAAAGATGCTGTCCTGAAGGAGACAGCTTCTCAGGTCTTGCCCCATGGCCACCACCCTGGTTCAGGCTGCCAACAGCTCTTGCCTAGACCCCTGCAAGAGGGGGTCTTTCATTGATTTCCTCACCTCAAGCCTCCTCCCCATGCCAATCCATCCTCCACTCAAATGTCAACATGATTTTCCTAAAGCACAGGTGTGACCTGTCTGTCATTCCCCTACTCAGTAAGCATCAAGAGTGCTTTGTTGCTTCTAGGATCAATTGTAAAGTCCTCTGTTTGGCATTAGATGCCCCTCACCATCTTGCCTGAACCTACCTCCTCAGTCTCATTACATTCCTGAACACTAAGGGGCACAAGGCCACATGGGCCTTCCTTCTGTTTCTTACTCACCATACTCCATCTCCCACCTGGGCACCTTCCCATGACTCTCGGCTTTTGCCTAGGCCATGCAATTCCTAACCTCTTTCCAAGTTCATCTAAGGAGCCCCTTCCTCAGAAGGCCTTTCTTAACTCCCCCCGGTTGTATTTATTCTCCCACCCACCAAAATGACTCTTTATTTGTTCTGTATACAGGATGTAAACACTTACTTGTGCACATGTTGTTTTCCTACAGGAGAGTGCATGCTCCTTGAGGGCAGGGACTGTTTCCTTCTTTGGGGAGGTGGCATCCTTAGGACCAAGCACAGGGCCTGGCCCATAACAGCCATATGATAAATGCTTGTTGAACTGAAATGAATATGCAGCCCCTTGTAGCTTCAAATCCTGTGATCACTTACTTTTAGGTTTTTCATAAGCCAACCACTGTTACTTTCAGAGTTCTGCATCCAAATGTCTAGAGTCACAGAATCTCAGAGTTGGCTTGGATTTTAGAGGCTTCCAGTCCACTCCCGTCCAAATTATGGCTCCTTTCTACAATATTTTTCCTTAGTGCCAAGGTGGCTTGTGCCAGAAAAATTGACCAACTAATCAACCAGTGCCTGCTGGGTGCCAGGTGCTGGAGATGCCCAGCAGTAACAACTAGCATTTCTAGAGGGCTTTACAACTTGTGGAGTGGCTTACATACCTAGTCTTATTAACAGAGCTGCAGGCAGGTCTTAACACCACTTTACAGAGGAGGAAGCAGATACACAGGGGATTAATTAGATTTGCCCATCAACATTCAGGCAGTGTGCATCAGAGATGGAAGGCAACATCAGGTTTCTCCTGCTTCCCAGTCCACTACTGTTCTCATTACTCCATGCTGCCCCAAAGGCCTGCAGTCTCCCATCTGCAGACAGCTCTAATGATCAGGAATACTGCCTTGGGCTGAGCCAAAGTGTCCTTACCTTCAGCTCTCCCCCAGCTACTGGGGCTGTCCTCAATGACCAAGCCAAATGAGACTATTCTTTCTACCCTGCACTAACCCTTCAAATACTAGAAGCCTGCTGCCACATTTCCCCCTAAGATTCTCCTTTGTCAGTTCCCTCCATCGATCTTCACATAGTATAGTTTCCTGGTGATTCTCCTCTCTATGCTCTGTCCCATTTGTCAGCATCCCTCCTAAAATGTGGCATATAAAGTTAAACCCAGTATTCCCAATGAAATCTGACTGGAGCAGAAGACACATTGTGTCCCTGTATCTGGACACAATAACTGATGATCTGAGACTAACCACGGAGCAGCCCATCAGATCCTAGCCATTGCTAAGGGCTGATCAGCTGTCTGGCTGAAAAACATCCATTGAACTGAGCTACATTGTTAGTGACTGAATGGTAAGGTAGAGGTGCCCCTTTTATAAGCTAGTGTGAACAGTCCATTGGCAAGCATACGGATTTGGTGATCTATGTCGATGGTCGCACTGAATAATTTACAGTGGGAAAAGTCTACTCTGGATCAGATTTGGTCATTTGCACAGTTCTACAAACCAGGTGACTGTTGTCTTCCATTATCTCTCTCCTACAGAAAAGACCAAGCCTCAGAGTAGTCCTTTCCTTTCTTTCTCATTGTTATCCAGAGGAAAGATGTGATAAGGCAATCCAGTCTTAACAGTATAAAGATTTTCCTTAGCTGAGAGTAAAGTGGGAAGGGTGAGGTCTGTCCTGAGAACCTCTGGCCCCAGCAGAAGCAGGTTGAGAAGGTTCCCATGTTATTATCCCTCCAGGAAAGAGGTTTTCCTTTTTTAGGGTGCTACATGCTTCACACTAATGGGCAGTTCATTCCCCCCACTGTTCTACGAATGAAATCATTTTTACAAAGGATAAAACTGAAGCACAGAGTGGTTAATTATCCATGCTAGCATAGAGAGGAGCAACAGAGGTGGGGTCCTTTGTTCCTTGGTAGTTGCAAGTCAGATTGTAATACAGAGAAATTCTTTCAAATTCTCTTGGGTTTTGACCAGTCCACCACTGAACTGTGCCTGTATCAGAGCATCAGATGTCTGTTGGTACATACATTCTGGATGCGTGAGTCCTACCGTGAGAGCTTCATGTCTTCAGAGTGGTCTGTTTTGCGGGGTCCATCCCATCTGGGAGGCAGCATGAGGTAGTGGAAAGCGCTGAGCTTGCAACTTTATTATTTATGTCACCTTGGGCAGCCCACTGCCCTCTCTGGTCCTCAGTTTCCTCCTCTGTCAAATGAGGGGGCTGGACTAGTCCACCTTCCCTTACAGCTCTACCTCCTGGACCCTAGTGAAGAGAAGATTCAGCAGGAAATGGTACATGTAATCATCAAGAGAGTCACCATGGAAGAGGGAATAGCCTTTTCCTGCTTGGCCCCAAAAGGTCAGATTATTCAAGAGTAGCACAGACTGCCCCAGGAGGTAACCAAGCAGTCAATGAATAAGCAAGCATTTACTATGTGGCTACTCTATGCCAGGCACTGTGAGGAGTGAGCTCCTCCTCACCTGTGGTCTTCAAAGGAGACTGGATGGTTGGGTCTGGGTTGGGTTGTATGACCTGGGAGGAGGTCCCCACCAGCATTGACATTCTACAGTCCTGCATTCAGATATGTGTAGGGTCAAGTCATATTTCCCACTGAAGCATGGTTGTCCTACAAATTATCTACTGGCTTCTTCCCTAGCCCACCATGTTCTAAAGTGGAGTCTGGAGCCTGGTGTTTCCATTGTTGATTGAGGATTTGATGCAACAGGCATTATAGAAACCAAACGACACCTCTTCTGCTTTTCATTTCAGGAAGAGTTGGCCTATGGAAGGACATCTTTACTGTATCCATGAATGAGAAGTTTGATCTGGTATACAAACAGAAGATGGGAAAGTGTGACCTCGTCTTTGACTTTTACTTATAAAAGAGAGAAAACTGAAACTACAAAAACTTTGCATGCTTGAAGCACCCGTGTCCTGTACAACTAGCTAGAAGCCCTTGATGCGTTCCCTTATGACTTGCTGGACAAACATCGGTAGCTCTGTGTAAAACAACTGGAAAAAGCCAACAGCTAAGTAACTGTAGGCCACGTAATTACCTTCAGTCCCAAACAGTCTTCTAACCTATAGTGTTTGAAGTCCCTTATCTATTCATGTGAGCATAAGCCGTTACAAAAACAAATGGCTGTGATGGACTATATTATATATAAGTACAAAGTATGTAACATATATGCAATTAGAATGTATACCTTTTCTGCCCCATCCTGATTATTTATTGTATTTTATAGAGCTTTTCACCAAGTCTCTGAATAAACATAGTAAACCAAATAAATGTTCATTTCAGAGGGGAATCAGTGACAAGCCCAAATGGAATTCTAGAATGAACTCAGGGGTTAACTGTTGTATTTATTTTTGTAGTTGTATCATAAAGGGCATAATTATCTGGTTCTTAGATGAGTAATGGCTCCAAGATGGAGGGGTGAGGATGGGGCAAGAATCTGGAAGAGAACTCTTCCTTCTTTGATTTTTTTTAGGGCTCAGTCTTTGGTGCCTCTTCTGAAATGTAGGCAGATCCTGCTTCACATAGTTCCTTGATCTTATGGAAGCGTGGCATTACTAAAAATAATACCAGAGGGGCAGTTAACGCTCTCAGAAAGCTGTTACAGATCAGACAGTAAGCAGGCCAATGGTTAACAGTGGCTGGCTTGAATCACTCCTAACCATCAGACCTGGTCTGAGGCAAATAGTCAAGCATGGAGAGCTTGTGAGAAGTGAGAGCAGGGTTGAGGTATAACACATTAATGGTATTAGCACAAGATGGTGGTGGCAGAGGCCGCATCATTCAGGCTGTTCCCAGAGATGCAGAAACTGGCCACTAGGTTTTCCAGATTGGGGAAGGCTTTTTGCATGGTTTTCTTTGAGTGGACTTAGAGGCTTGTGGACGTTGTTTGGAGAACTTTGTTGAGGGAGGCCTGGCAAGGGGAATCCAGAACATGGGCATGTAACAGAATCCGAAGTATTTACATGGAAGATGACATTTACAGCGACAGAGAACATTAGCCACGAACTGCAACTGGAAATGATGTTTTACTCCACAGCTGCCTTTCTTTGTCCCCTAAGACAGCAGTTGACTGAAACTGGCAAGCAGACTGGCCGCTACGAAACTTTTAAAATATTCTTGCTTTTTCCATACTCTTTATGTTGTTTTGTCTCTCCTTGAGTCCTCGGCTACAGGAGAAACATTTTGCAAGCTCGACACTGAACTTCCCTCAGACCAGTTCTTGCTCCTGTTCACATGAGCCCTGAACCTCATGGTATCTGAAGGGAAAAGGTGATATCATCACTGCCTTCCCACCAGCCCTGAAGCACAGACAACCCAAAGGGGTAAGAAAAGAGACTCTCAATAGCATCAGAGAAAAGCCCTGGGAAAAGGAGAGCCAGAAGGGTGGTGGGAGGGGATGTGGGCAGCTGCTGTCTGGTTCTGAATCACTTTCTTGATGGGAGCTGTGAGAATGCCTGTCTCTTCTAAGATGAACCAGCAGCTAAAATGTAGTACTTCCCCAGGTTCTAGGACTAGAAGGGCAGATACCACCCCAAAGGGCTCAGCTCTGGGCTGCTTTATTTGAAACACAGGTATAGAAACTGGATTTATACTTTTATTCCTTTTTACATAAAAAAAGAACAAGCTGTTTGGAGAGCAGGTGCCGATAGCGTGGCCTGGCACCTTCTCTTGGCTAGCTGTGTGGGAGGCTGCTTTTCATGAAATTTTATTTCTATTTTTCTATTTTTCGTATTGTATCGACCTTAAGCACTGCATGTCCTTTCTGTGCTGGCTGGCTCGATTCTCTAATAAAGATGTGTTCTGTGCCTGGGCTCCTTTCGGATGCCTCTGTCCTCACAGTTTATGTTTTCTTATTCACAAAGGGCTGCAGACAGTCCAGGGATTTTCATCAGGGCAGAAGCTGCTGCCAAGGTGAGGGGACTTGGCTCACCCACTACCCACTGCTGGTGAGGGTTTCAGAGCCAGGACTTGAAGGTGAGGCTCAAAGGAACCTTGGGAGAAGGTTTCCTGTCTAGGGCCTCCAGCACTTAATAAAGACTCACCCTTTCTATTCCTTTTCCACTGACATGCCAAAGTTCCCAACCCAGCTCACCTCTGCAGATCTCTGCAGGGACCATCACACATCCAGGCCTCTAGCCCATCCCCCTTTGTCTAGGTGAGACCCCTGTCAGAGCCAGTTTTCCTCACAGTCACATTAAGGCCAAATTCCTTTGCAAAAGTGGAGTTTCCAGTCAACGAGTTACCTATGACTTACGTTTTGGCTACATTTCCTACTATCCATCAGGGGGCTTTGCAGTCCAACTTCTAATATCTCCTGTATTCCATTAAAAATTCTTGGGTGCCTGTTGAACCACCAGAGTTCTACTCCCACCCCATATGTGCGCTAGAGGAGCTTGTGGTCTTCATGGTCTATTTATGTACATATACGTTGTCTCCCCTGATGGGATGTCATCTTACTGTATAATAAGTTTAGAGCCAAAAGGGATCTCTGGGGCCACTGAATTAAAACTCTTCATGTTACCCAGAAGAAACTGAGGCTCAGAAAGGAAAAGTGACTTGCCCAGGGTCACACATCTAGTAAGTGTTAGAGGTGGGGTCTGAATGCAGGTTTTCTTGACTTCCAACAAACACCTGCTCCACTACCCCAAAGACGGGGTTGTTTCTTTTTTTGTCTTTGTTACTCCAGAGCTGAGCAAAGTCCCTGGTATACAGAAGGCACTTAATACGTGGTTGCTTGCTTGATCTTCAGAAGAAAAAAGATAGGAAACTACTTGGAAAGCCTTGCTGTACATTTAGACTTCAAATTATATTAGAGAGAATTAAAAAAATAAAATATTACAAAGTAACAATTAATAAATATTACAAGATTATATCTAGCACTGGTTAAAAACTAAAAAGCATATTAGTGGGGCAGAGAAGATAGGGGAGCAGCAGACGCTGCTGAGCTCACTAAGACCACACCTAACAAATTTAACAACATAAATTCTTCAGGGAGGAACTTATCTGACAAAAAAATTATTGGGGTACTTGGAAAGTAGCGGGGCAGAAATTAAATATAAGACAACAATCAATACCCTATTATACAATAAGCTCAAAATGACCTGAACGTGAGAGGCCAGATTGAAACAAAATTAGAAAAGTGTCAGAGCAGGTATTTTCATGCCGATAGCCCAGGAGGTGAGTTCTAGAAGTACTCATAAAGCATAGAAAAAAAGACATAATTTTGATTTATCTGAAATTGAAAAGCTTTCACACAAATAAGATTAAACAACTAGGATAATAAGAGAAGGCAGTCAAATGGGGGGAAAATCTTTCAAAAGGGTCTGCTATCCAAGCCACACAGGGAGCGAACACAAATATATAATCTCTCAAGAATTAGAGGTCAAAGGATAGGAACAAACACTTCTCAAAAGAAGGATGACTAACGATGAAGAAACTTATAAAAGACTACTCAAATCCCTAAAAATAAGAGAAATACAAGTTGAAACAACCCTGGTTCTGGGAGGACAGACTGGATTGCCTTTGAGAAACCACTAAGTTCCTGCTGAGCCTCTTCCTGAAACAAAGGCCCAACCTATGTACTTATCTATACAATTTTTCTTGTATTATTCTACACATGTATGGAAAACATCCTTGACAAATCTATTAGATGGGAACCGGCACACTTCTGTAAGCAAGGGTTCCCAGTAGTCAGTATCTGTACCAGCCTCCTCTCCAAGGTGCGGGTCAAAATTATACAAGATCCATTGAAAGATAAAACAAGAAACAACTGTTCAACGAACACAGGAGAATGTAAGCTCAGCCAAAGGGTTTGCCACTGTCCTGTGGCTGATCCAGAACAGCCAGGACAAAGAGAGACTCCTTAATAGACAGGGAGGTCCTCCAGGTATTCCTGATGGCGGATGGGGATGGCGTTAGGGCATCGGTCCTTGGAACACCGCAGAGACTTTTAAATAAGATTCCTCATCACTCACGTGAAATTGGTTCACGATAAGCATTTGCCAAACATCAGCGTGAAGACACGCTATGTCCCAACATCTGCATGAGGAGGTGATAGCGATATCTTGTGATGCTTGGTGACTGATACAGAGGTGGGCACAGGGGCAGGTGGTGAAAAAACGATGCTCAGGACCACGAAATAAGAGTGGCCAGACCGCGCAGAAACCTCACACCGGGACGCCACGAAAGCTTAGCTTCCTTCAAAACCATCAGGAGGTGGTGGGCCTGGAGGGGTACAGAATAGGGGCTGGTCATGTGGCATCACTAGTAATCCCAGCGAGGAAACTGGCTCTGCAGATACCGAGCAGCCCTGGCCAGGAACCTCCCTGGCTGAGATGGGGGCCGCTTCCAAGCCGGAGTAAAGGAAAGGGCCGCAGGGCCTGAGATGGATACAAAGTATCATGAGGCCCCGCCCCTTCCTCTTAGGCCCCACCCCCACTCAGCCTCTTCTCTAAGGCCCCGCCCCTCACACACTCCTCAGCTCTTAGGCCCCTCCCCGCCTCACACAGAGACCCCGCCCCTCCCTCCCGCTCCCCGGAGACCCTCAGCGAGGCGCCCCCACCTGCCTTTCATCCCGTGACACTCTCTGGGAATCTCAGGCCACCGGTCCAGCCTCGGCTCACGGGAGCCTCCAGGAGCCAGAGAGCCCCGCCCTCCATCTCCGGCGCTGCGCCCTCTGATTGGCCCGCTGACAGGGCTGGCGTGCTCTGATTGGATAGAATCGGGGCGCGCCCGCGAAGTCTCGCCCCCAGTCTGTGAAGTGCGAAGAGGGGCCTGCAGAGGACTGGCTGGAGTCAGGCGGGGGCTGAGGGAGCGGGGCTCGAGGCTGCGAGAGCCATGACTCCCCCCAAGGTTCCCCCACCTCTGGGCCTCGTGGGGAGCTGGGGAGAAATCTTCCCGCCCCCCACAAGCCAGTTGTGAGGGAAAAGTGGTGCTTGTGGTCCGGCCTGACCACCTCTCCTCCTCCCTCCTGGCCCCGTCCCCGGGCATAATGTGAGGGGTCAGCGCCTCCTGGGAAGGGATTGTGGGAGAGCCTGACTGTCCAGGACTGGAAGTACTGGGGAGTTTGGCCTCGGGCGTCCTTATGGCCTCTCCCCCTCCTCTTCATCGCCAGTCATCAGTTACCAGTATCATCAATCATTATGATCAATCATCAGCATCAGTCATGATCAATGATCAGCATCATCAATCATTATGATCAGTTATCAGCATCAGTCATGATTGATATACGGCGTGAAAGGCCTCCCTGAAGACGCTGTGACCAACTGTGGCACAAGAGGGAGGGGACCTCCGGGGTTCTCCCAAGAGCAGAGGGAGGCCCCCCACGGCTCGGGAGGAGCTTTCGTTGAGGATTTACAAGAGCTGCCCAGGAGGAGAAGGAAGGACCAGGAGGGGCTGTGATCAGCTTCAGTGAATGGAGAGAACCTCCCAACGGACCGAGATGTCTGAGCATCAGGTAGGGTGGCTAAGGCAGACGGCATGCTTCCCGTGCACGTGGTGTGGACGGGAGCCTGGGATTTGGAGTCTCTGTCAAGCCCTGTGACCTTGGGCTGGTCACTTCTTGGCCTTGGTTTCCTTCCCTTCAAAGGCTGGGTGTGATGGGGGGCCTCTGAAGCCTCTGGGGCTCTTGAGCTAGGCTGTGATTAGCCCAAGGGCACACCTTATAGGGGATGTACAGGGTCTTCTGACTTCCAGCTGGGCTCTGTCCACTGCACGGCCCTGCTGACGTCTTCTCAGGCCTAAAAAGGATTGTTTTTGTCCTGGCTGAGCAAGCTTGGGAGGAAAATGATTGGGCTTTAGCTCTTTTAGTTATTGTGCCAAATATTAAGATAACCCAATGGATTTGGATTTTAGAGAGTTAATTTTGTTAACCCTCTTTAATTTTATTTATTATTAATAATTATTATTTTAAATAATTTAATCATTAATTATTTATTTAAATTAGTTTTATTAAAAAGTTAATTTTATTAAGCAACTATTTTTTTTTAAACAAATACTTTATTAACTTCTGTTTTACATCATTCATTTCCGCCAGATTTTGAGTTACAATCATTTTCCCCCCATTATTCCCCTACCCAACCTCCCAGAATAGCAGTCCCACAAGATATCACTTCCTCCAATCTGCTCTCTCCCATACCTTCTCCCATACCCCCATCGACTTTTCCATTAGAGGAAGATGAATCTTTGTGTCCCAATGCCTGCATATCTTATCTCCCAATTATAGGCAAAGAGTATTAATAATAGTATTTATATATATATTTGAAACATTTAATGTTACGATCTTGAATTTCAGATCCATTTCCTTCCTCCCTTGTCACCCATTCCTTCTTGGTATATAAGTAATTCAGTATATGTTGTACATGTCTAGCTATGCAAAACATTATCATAGTAGATATATTGTACAAGGCTGCTTATAATTCCCTCCCACTCATCCCACCCCCCACCTGGTCCATTCCCTACATGATCCTGTCCCTCTTCTATAGTGGGTACTTCCAACCTCCCCTCACCCCAAGGATGCCCTCCCATCCATCATCCCTCCTCTCATCCCCCTTCCCCCTATCCTGCTGCAGGTTGAGATATCCCATTTAGTATGTATGTCATTTTCTCCCTGAACCAAATTCAATGTGAATGTGGTTTTGCCTTTTTAGCCTTCCTTATTCTCCCCCTCCTTTGCACCCACTTCCCCTACATGAGATAGTTTACCCTACCATGTCTCTCCCCATCTCCTCTTGCCACTTTCCTCTCTCACCTCATAATTTCATCCCTTGAGTACTCTCCCTTCCCAACAAAATCAACCTATGCCCTCTATCCATATATAACTGTAACCATATACACACACATTCACATATGTATTCATATGACCACACCCCCTTCTTCCATTATTTTCATAGTGAGAAAGATATCATCAGTCACAGATATTGCTTTTCCATATAGGAATGTAAATAGTTCAACTTTGATAAGTTCCTTTTGATTTCTTTTCCCTGATTACCTTCTCAGGCATCTCTTACTTCTTGTGTCTGGATGTCAAATTTTCTATTCAACTCTGGTTTTTTCCTCAAGAATGCTTGAAAGTCCTCTATTCCACTGAATGACCATATTTTCCCCTGAAACAAAATACTCAGTTTGGCTGGGTAGGTGACCCTTGGGTTCATTCCCAGTTCTTTTGCCCTCTGGAATATCATATTCCATGCCCTTCGATCCCTCAGTGTAGAAGCTGCCAGGTCCTGGGCTATTCTGATTGTGTTTCCACAATATTGAAATTGTTTCTTCCTGGCTGCTTGTAGTATTTTCTCCTTGATCTGGGGATTCTGGAACCTGGCTATAATATTTCTGGGAGTTTTCTTTTTGGGATCTTTTTCAGGAGGTGATCGGTGGATTCTTTCAACCTCTATTTTGCCCTCTGGATCTAAAACATCAGGGCAGTTTTCCTTGAGAATTTCTTGAAGGGTGATTTCTAGGTTCTTTCTTTGATCATGGCTTTCAGGTAGTCCAATAATTTTTAAATTGTCTCTCCTGGATCTATTTTCCAGGTCAGTGGTTTTTCCCATGAGATATTTCACATTGCCTTCTAATCTTTCATTTGTTTGGATCTGCTTAACAGCATCTTGATTTCTCATAAAGTCATTAGCTTCCATTTGCTCCAGTCTAACTCTGAAGGAATGAATCTCCTCAGTGAACTTTTGAGATTCTTTTTCCATCTGGCAAATTCGACTTTTTAAGGCATTCTTCTCCTCATTGCCCTTTTGGGCCTCCTTTGCCATTTGAGCTAGTCTATTTTTTAAGGTGTTGTTTTCCTCAGTCAGGCTGTTGACCCTCATTTCATACTTTTCCTGCATCCTTCTCATTTCTCTTTCTAATTTTTCCTCCACTTCTCTTATTTGATTTTTAAAGTCCTTCTTAAGGTCCTCTATGGCCTGCAACCCACTCATGTTTTCCCCTGGGGCTTTTGGAGCAGGACTTCTGACCTCACAGTCCTTTTCCCGCTCTATGCCCCCAAAATAGGAGTCTAGGGTTGCATTTTTCTGTTTCCTTTGCCTTGGCATGTTGCCACTTAATTGCTTGACTTTTGGGCTTGTTGCCACACTATGGCTTTAAGGCCAGCTAGAGGAATTTTCGTCCCGAACGTGTGGGGGGCAACTTCCGTTTCTGGCAAGCTGTAAACCCACCCACAACTTCCACCCTAGATCACAATCCAGATCCAGGGAGGTTAAAGCAAGAGCGATTACCCCCCAAGACTGATCGCTGGATCTCCCCACGATTTGTAGGCTGGGAGCCGGAAATGCCTCTGAAAACTACACAGTGGCGTGTCTCCTCAGCAGCTTCTAGCCCCCAGGGGAGGGAGCTGACGCATTCCCCAAATACAGGTCCCAAAGTCCATAGGACACTAACCTCTTACTTTGTCCTAGGCAAGTCTATGTTGATAATTCTGGAGTCTCCACAGTTCCTGGTGTTCTGGGGTTCCTCCAGCCGGCCGCCGGCCCTGCCGCCCTGGGGCTAAAACCTCGGCTCACGTGGACCTGGGCTCCGCTCGGCTCCTGCGCTCTGCGCGCTGCCGGGCCCCAGACCACTGCGCTGGTCCTTCCTGCAGGGTGCTGGGCTGTCCTCAGCGGGAGGTTAGCTTCTCTGTGTCGTTCTGTGGGTGCTGGGGCTCCAGAAGATTTTCAGAGTCCTTTTTTACATAGTTTGTGGAGAATCTGGGGGCAGAGAGGCTTGGACGAGCTGTTTCTACTCCGCCATCTTGGCTCCGCCCCCAACTATTTTCTTATTAATTATGTAATATAATGAGTTAGAATTTCCTAGATATCACACTCTGTCTTGTGTTGAACAATGTTATAATTATCTACATGAGTGAATATAGGATCCTGCTTCAGAGTCAGGAAAACCGGGGTTTAAGTCCTGCCTCTGACACATTGTAGCTATGTGACCTTGGGGAGGTCACTTAACCCTTTCAGTGCCCAAGGCAACTCTTTAAGATTGTAAATTGCGGAGCAGGTAGTTATTCTGCATTGGTGGAGAGTTTTCTCATGGGGAATTTCTTATAAATATGAAATCATAGAGTAGGTCCAAAAACTGCACATGATATATCCCTTATATTAGATGGCAGACTGAGGACAAGAACCAAGTTTTAGGGGTGGCTAGGTGGAGTAGTGAATAGAGCACCAGCCCTGGAGTCAGGAGGACCTGAGTTCAAATTCAGCCTCAGACACAACACAAAAACTAGCCGTGTGACCTTGGGCAAGTCACTTAACCCCAATTGCCCTCCAAAAAGCAAGGGAGCAAAAATCAAGTTTTATTTCATCTTTGTATCCCAAGGGCCAAAGTCAGTACATTGCAGATAGATGCATTGTAACTATTTATTGAGTTGACTTGACTAGAAAGTGATATTTCTACTATGTATCGGGTCAAAATGTGCTTTGGAGGAACACATGTCCCATTTTATAATTAAATTTAGCAAGAAAAAAGGATTGTGCAGAAATTTGATTTCCGGGATAATTATCTTAGGCTATATGGATGCCCTAAATGAGGTATCCTTGTATCCATAAGTGCCTGGCTCAACTAATATCCCAATTTCCTGCCTTCTTGAGGAGTCCCCCCCCTTCCTCAACTTCGAGCTCCCTCTTCTCTGATATTACCCCCAATTTATAATGCATATCTTTTGTGTGGTTAGAGCTGTTTGCACGCTGTCCACTTCATCAAAATGTTGGCTTCTCCACAGTGCCCATCATATAATAGGCAATTAATAGCTCTTTGCTGAGTGGTTGATCCAGGGGGTGGCTGAGAGAGTGTGAGAGTTGAGGCTGATGAACTGGGAGGCAGGGGTATTCAAAAAGAAGCCAATGGGCAGCTGAAGCCCCTGTGTCTGAGTGTAGGAGAGGAAGACAGCAAGGAGGAATCAGTGGGTCTGCCTTCATGTTCCATCTCTGCTACGTACTCCTTGTGTGACTTTGGACAAGTCACCTCAATTTTCTACATATCTGTTTCTTCATCTGAAAAGGAAGGAGGTAGAACTAGCTGATTTGTAAGATTCCTTTCAATTCTAATTCCCAGCACTCTATGACCTGGAGTCCTGTAGAAGATTGTGACAAGAATATTAGCTGAGTGATATAGACTGGAGGTGTCAAACTTGCAGCTGGGAGTCAGTGCTGCCCAAACCAGATTAAAATGCAGCTGGGAAATGTTTAACGAAATAAATCACAATACAGAATAAGAAACTGTTGGCTTCTTGAGGGTATGGGGTTTTTTAAAATTATCTTTTGGATTCCCAGTGCTGGCGTGGTACCCAGTAGAGTCTCAGAAATAAACTAGAAGAATGATACAGGTCAATTCCATGTTTATTTTATTAAAGTGTTTTCCAGAAAAAGTTTAATTACATGATTTGCATACAGCTTTGGCATAGAAAATGAAGCTTTTGATATATTGAGGCAAGAGTCAGAAGATACACTGTCTGTCTTTTCTGCATTTGGTGCTGGCAGGTGGTTATGGTGTTGGTGTGTCTCAGGCTCTGGAATTTTAGCTCCTCAAAAACTATGCTTATCTGCAAGCATTGCTCAGTCTGAAGATGGGCAGACCTGTAAATGGTCACCCTTTGCATGTAATTTACAAAGTGAATGAAGTTTAGAGTCACCAACAGCAGTTTGGTGGTATCGGGGTCAGCAGGTACTAGGGTCACAGGAGTCTGAGTTAGGAGAGACCTTTGAGATCATCTTATCCAACCCTACCTTTTTACAGAGAGCCTGATCCTGAAGTCCAGAAAGGGGAAGTAATTTATTCAAGGTCGTCTAAGAAGTAAATAGATTGAGGATTCAAATCTAGGTCTTATGACTCTCAATCCAGTGCCCTTTCCATTATACTCTGCTGCCCCTGCCCAAGTTCTTCCACATTCTTAACCACTCTTGAATTTTCTTGATGCCCTGGGGTATGATAGACAGGAGCCAGACTGTGTGGTCTGTGACACCTTCCCTAGTGGGTATGCCACACCAAAAATTGCTTGTCTGTTTCTTTCAGTGGTGAGGATGGAACTTGTTATGCTTCCCAGGACTTTTTTTCACTTACATTCTATTGCTTAACTTTGTGAGAACAGCTGATGCTATGATGCATTCCCTGGGATCAATTGCATATGGGCAAGTCCTGCCATGTTGGTCAGTCTTACATGGTAAGATGAATGATCCAGGCCTTTGCTTCCTTTTTTGGGAATACCAGGGGGAGCAGCTGCTAACCCCGAAAAGCAGCCCAGCCAGAGGGAGCTTGGAAGCCTGGGTTCTCTCAGGAGACACTGGTCTGCTAGGTGCCACTGGTATCATTGCTCTGCTTGCCCAGCATTGATGGCAGTAATGGTGGAGAACCATTCTATCACCACCAGACCTGCTCCCTTCCTCTCTGGAATAGGGACTCTCTGTCCTGAGGGTTGTTAGTGCATGGGCACATACACTCTTCTGCCCTTAAAACCCATCCCTAGGTACTAGGAGATGGAAAATTCTAATGGACAAGATCTTATGGACCATGTAGCCCTTATTGACTTTTTTTTTTTTAAAGATTTACTTCTGTCAACCCTGGGACGTCTTTTCAGGATTTAAAAAAATTGAAAAGCAGTTATCTTTTTAAAAATGTAAATAGGCAGAAGAAAGATGTTTAAGACCCAAAGCAAAAAGCTACTTTCTCACATTTAAGAGAAAAATGTGGTTTGTGTTTCTCTTCAGATATAAGTGTTTTCATATGGCTCACATCTAAAGAACCAGAGAAAGACCTTCTGCACCGTAGGTGGTTCTGGGATATTTACAGAAAGGGGTGGAGGAGAAGGCATGAGTGAATGGCAGCCTACACCAATGGATGGTATGCCCACAGCTATGAGATCATGGATCTTATGAAATGATCCATTTTTCCCAGTAACATATAACTTTTTTTTTGTGTATCTGAATTTCATTCAGAGTGTGTTGGGATTAAATAAGACACCCAAACCAGAAGGAGGATATAGGTTGCTGTAAATGAAATCTCCTTCTTGGTTATAGCCTTGACCAGCTTGAATACAATGATTCTTGAATACAGGGATTCTTTCTCAAGATAGAATACAGTGTGACTACTAGTATTTTGGTCCACCTTCCAAAGCCCAGTAGATGCTTTCTTGAAGTCCACTGCTTTTGGATTGAAATGGAAAGAAGCTGTTGCTGCTTAACCTTCCCTTTGCTCTCTGAGAGCGAGCCTTTGGAACGAACGTACCAAGGAGAAAGCCTAGTCCATTCATTACTACGTACTTACTGTTCAGATAGTAAAAAGGGAACGGTGATACAGAATGCATTTGTGAACTGTTGGATGTATGCCCTCGGATTGAGTATATGCAAACTGTACACTCAAGAAGGCCATCTCTTAATGACTGTTCTTCCTGTATGTGGCTTTCCATAGGAAAGGTTTATTGAAAGCATTTTCTCCTAACTCCCTGATGAAGTGGAAAGTGGTCATATAACCTACAAGTAAAATGATTCCACTAATGAGCCCCAGTGGGGACAAAAACCCTTGTTTTCAAGATCTTAAAATAGTTTTTGACCCCAGAAAGCAAACTAACCATGTTTTGGGTCAATTTGGGTCAAACATGGCTTCCTCGTTTGCCATTTCATTTATTCCCACAGAGCTTTTAGAGGGTTTTGTGATAGAAATATTTAGTGGGGAAAGCAGACTATGAAATTTAGAGTGCTACAAAAACGTGAAGCTCTAATAGTAATTAACGTGCCCCACAGAAATTATTTTGTGTGGGGTGGGTTTTAGGATGTAATCTTATTATGGGGCCATTGTCCCCCCGAGGAATACATCTCTAATTTTATAATTGGGGTCAGTGGTAAGGAGATTTAATATACAGAAATCAGATTTATGGATCACCTGTGGCTAATCTGTCCTAAGACGCTCTTATGGCTAATTTGAGATAATGCCACATTGATTCTGGCTTTAACTATGTGTCTAAGGGAGTCTTTCTTCCCCCAGCAGAATGGGGACAATGAGAACAATGGCTATGACAGTGGCTGAAGCAGACAATGTGGAATGCTTAGAGCTTGGTCAGACATCACTGACTCCTGGGCCATCACCAGTCCTGCTGACTTTGTCTTGCCACTGGATGTAGATGACTGAAAGAGAGAGCAAGGCTCATAACTTTGCTCAACTCTGCCTCACTTAAATCCAATTCACCCACAAGTCAAGACATCAGCCATCATCCACTGTTTCACCTCAACATTGTGATGTTGTCAGACCTCCTCAGAAATGAAGGATGAGCAACAGCAAGAAGGGAATCTTCAGTTGCTCCTTACTCAGCACCATGCTGAGCTTCTAAGAAGATGCTGACTCATTTACAAGGGGTGTTTTCAAAGCAATGTGGTCGATAGAGAGTGCCAGTTTGTAGGCTGGGGGATTGTGTGCTTCCTGCAGGCAGGGTCCACATCTTGTACTTGTCAGCATCCCCCTAACATTTGCCAGAGGCCCCAGGTCTTTGAAGGTGTCCCATGAGTGATTATTGATTTATTGGTGTTTTCTTTTGGGGGATGTGCTGGCTTGGGGTCCCTAGGTCATTTTTGTTGTTTTGTTTTTGCTAATGGACAAGGGGAACATGGAACATTCTCTTTTACCCAGCTCAGTCACCTTTTTTGTAGACAGACTTTTCTTTTAGTTCCATTGATATAACAGCTTTCTTTTGCTCCTATTTCTAAGGTTTGACTCCTCAACCAGAAAGCTATTAAGTCTCTATGGATAAGAACAGAATATCACTGGCAGTAAAATGAAAGCCAGACACATGTAGCTGGGGGAGTTAAGTTTTGTTTCTTAAGGGATTGCATTGTCTTCGGTGTCGTAGGGATGCTAGGGAAGGATTCTTGCTCAGATTGATCTAGATGGTGTTTAAAGTTTTTTTTCCTGCTGTGACTTGAAGATCCTCAGAGCTTTTGCTTTAGCTAATCTGGCACTTGGGGATCTTGGTGTTGAAAAGGTACCTAACATAGGTTCATAGGAGTGAGAGGTAGAAGGGATCTCAGAGATGCTGTTTCAACTACCTTAGTTTATAGCTTAGGAAGATGAGAATAAGAGAGAAGAAGTGCCATGCCTGGTGTCCTCTTGGTTGTAGCAGAGCCAGAGTTCAAAGAGAGGCAATGTGACAAAAACTTGAAGCAGTGTGGAAGGGGACTTGAGTGGGTGCCAGGAATGTCATGATGGTTCCTTGGATTTTGATGCTTTTTATTTCTCATTATGTCTAGTATCTCATTTGATTCTTTTGACTGTGGGTTAGGAAGGCACTTTGCAGATAAGTAGACTGAAGCTCAGAGGAGTCTTGGATTGATTATGTCCAGGGTCGAATAGCAAACTGGTTGTGGAGACTTGAGGGCAGGTTTCCTTCCTCCAGTTCAGAAAGGCTCTTTTTCACCGTGGCACTGGGGAATCCTCAATGAGTATAAAAGAATAGACCATTCCATGGAATTTATGGCAGGCTCTAAGCAGCTATACTTTTCCCTAAAATGTTAATGTCCTCTGAGCTATGGAAAGGTGAATTGAAAGTAGTCAGATTTCCCAGGAGAGCTCTGATCTCCCAGTTAGCATTAGGCCTTGGTTGTCTCTGACTCATTTGGGTGTTGTAAGGGATTAGCATGAGAGAATGCTCCAAGGGATATCCCTGTGCCTAAAGTAGAGAGAAGAGTAGTGATAGGAAGGAAAGTTGGGTGGAATTTGCAGAGGGCTAGATTTTGACTCAAAGAAAGGAAATATTCCCTTTAACCACAAGAGCTCTACCAAAGAGGAAGGGCCTGCCTCCAGCTCTAGGGATTTCCTTACCTACCAGAAACCTTCTGGTAGAAGCTGTCATAGAGTCTTGAGAGGGAATTCTTCTGTTGTGTGGCTTAGACTTCAGAAGCCCCTCCCAACCCTGAGATTCTGGGACTCCCACCATTTAAGAGAAAGCAAGATTTGTTGGTGGGATGGTGGCAGTGACCTAGAGTAATGACTTTAGTTTTCAGCATGATCTTGGATTTTAGAGATCTTCTTATGGTAAAGGCATAGGGAGGGAGAGTAAGTCTGTTGCCTCAGAGAAGATGTCACCTTGGATATCCATCTGCCTTCCTTAGGAAATGAAATCCCAGGAAAATCATGTTTCATGGATAAGATGGAATATAAAAAAAAAAAAGATGTTTTGAGACATGAACGCTGCAGACAATATTTGGGAATGGATAGGAAGTAGCTGATTTTGCAGCTTTCACGTTCCTTGGCTGTTAGAACTTAGATTCCTCATTTTACAGAGGAAGAAACTGAGACCCAGCCATATGATGTGGCTTGCCAAAGGCCATACCAGTGGTAAGTAGAAGAGTTCACCCCCACCCACTCTTAGCTACTGATCCAGAGCTTTCCCTCCCTACCTGCCTATAGAATGTCAGAGAAGTTAGTGAGTACGACTGCCTCATTTTACAGAGGAGTCAGAGGCCACACTTGTTTGAGATACTGCATAAGATCATGGCTCACCAGAGTAAATTCCTGACATTCATTCTAGTTCCATTGTTCACATTTCCTCATGGAGGCTGCCTATCCCTGTTGTGGAAAAGGGGAGGGAGTCCAGGGCAGCACCTGGTTTTTAGGTGGGTAAGTATTTTAAAGAGTATTTTTAAAGAGTAAGGACATGAACAGAAGGTATAGACAGTTAAACAGATATGTGGCCAGCTGCAATTGTTTATGCCTCTGAGGAGTATTGAAAAATGCCTAGATTTGGGTTTTGGATGAAGACATTGTTCTCAATCAGTTCATTTCAATTCAATTATTTCTTGAGGTCACTTGGCCAACAGATTAAACGTAGAGACAAATATTTTCCTTGGGGCTTCTTCTGTAGGCTGAACAGACAGGAAACCTCAGGGTGCTAGAGGAAAGGGGCCCTGGTATCAGAGTTAGGGGACTTGGGGTCAAGTGTAGGCTCCTATTACTTTAACATTTCTGAAACTGGTCAAGTCACTTCCCTTCTCTGGCTTCCTTTGTAGAATAAGGGGACTGGACTAGATGACCCTTGTGGTTCCTCCTAGCTTTAAAGCCTACGGTCTTATGAAGAACCCTGCCAGATGTTATCCACAGTCTGAATCTTACCAACAATCAACAAAAATCTGGGGCTATAAAATGCAGCAAGTTTTGTATCCTTTAGTAGGTACCCCAGCATTTCTTTTCCCTGGTGACATGCTCATGTCACCAGCTTCTGCATTGGCCCAGGCCCCTCTCTGCTGGGAAGCTTCCCTGAACAGAGTCACTCCAAGCTGCCTTCGCCTGTTTCTGTCTCTGGCCTATGAGAAAATTGTGATGCAATTGAGAGCAAAGGAGGAGTCTGAGGTGGAAGGGGCCCTGCAATGCACAACGTTACAGCTGGAAGGGAATGGAAAGCACAAAGTGTGACAGCCAGGCTTGACGTGAGAACATGGCATGCTGAGTTAGAAGAATGTGGGGGATCATTGAGGCTAGCCCCTTTGCTTGACAGAGGAGAGCGCTTGGTGATCCAGATGTCCCTTTAAGACTCTCTCCTTCCCTCCACAATTTCCAAGTTATCCACAAAAGTCCTCCTTTCCGCTGATGCTTCATTATGCCTTAGAGCCCTGGTGTCTTGAAGGCCAGGCCTTTGGAGTACAAGCTCTGGCAGCTTTGCCCTGTGGAGATGGCCTGGGCATCTGCTGGGCACTGGCCTGTTGGAGCTCAGAGAGCTGCATCATCATAGCAATAGTCACTCCATAGTCACGTTATCTCAAGCTTGAAGCATCCCTACCCATGAACTAATGCATTCTTGAGATCCTAAAGGATGTAATTAAAAAAAATAAAACAGCAGCGCTATAATGATATTCTGTACTCGGTGGCAATTGACCAGACCATTTGCCTGAAGGTATTGCTGGTAAGGAGGGACATCCAGCCCCAGAAAGGGGGGCTCTCTCACGCTGGAAGGACTAGGACTCTTAGCTGTCCTTAGTATGTTCTTAGAACAGGATTGCCCAAAGTCTCTTCTGGTTCTAAAATTAAGTGATTTCATGTGCAAAGACAGTTGAACTTGAGTGGGATATGATTTAATCTTAATTAAATAACCAAAGGTTTGGTTATTTTGACACTGGAATCTTTCTTTTTTCTGGGAAATTTTTTTTTTAAAGCAATTGGCATTAAGTAACTTGCTCAAGGTTACACAGCCAGTCATTATTTATGTGTGGGTGCTCATTTTCTGAGGCCGGATCCCATCCCCAGCTGTCCCAACTCTGGGGCCGGCACTCTTACTCATTGCGCCACCTAGCCGCCCCAGAGAAAAATATTTTTGATGAAGACTACATTGTGTATAGGAAGGAACTCTGGGATCTGGAGACTTGGGTTGAAGTCCTGGCTTGTTTACTAGCTCTGTGTGACCTTGGGTGCCCGGTGTGCCTCAGTTTCCTTGCCTGTACATGGAGAGGAAGGGAATAAGCATGTATATAGTGGCTGCTGTGGCCTAGGTCCTCTGTGTGTCATGGATGTTTGATCAGGGGACCCCGAAGGTCTCTTCTGCCTCTGATATTTAAGCATATTTTGTTTTAAAGGATTGGCTCTTTGACCAGGGTTCTTTGTATAGAATATCAGTCAGCAATGTTAATACCCCAGACTTCCCTCTAATGTCCTGAGGGTATAATTATGCATGGCCACAGTCCTGTGATTCATCTAAATCCCCTTGGACAGGTTCAAGGTAGACCAGTTCCATACCAACCAGAGCATTCTCACATATTTCTCTGGCGACTGAGCGTAGGCATTTAGAAGTTTCCCAGTAACAGTGTTCCAAATGTCTTGTGTTTCCCCCTCTAGAGGCAGTGCAGTGGGAGGAGAAAGTGTGCTGGACTTGTCCACGAGAAGCCTGGGTTTTGAATCCAGGCCCAGAGACTAATTCGCTCTGGAAGATAAAGGCCTTTTCCCCACAAGATCTCAGTTTTCTCCTCTGTAATATAAGAAGGGTCACCTAGAGAAGAACTGTCAAACACCAGAACCTGATAAAAATGTAATTGAGAAATATTTAGCAAAATAAATAAAAATACAACAGAGCTAATGGTAACATGTGGCTTCCTTCTTAAGTCAGTCTGCAGCCCCCAGGAATCCTTATGGAGGGACCATTGACCCAGAGCATCTCAGCTTCCTTTGAGCTCTCTTACTCCCAAGAGTAAGGTGTGACTTCATCCCTTTGAACCTGTTTTTTTCTCCATGAAATGGTGTTGGGGAGTGGGGGGTGTAATCCTTGTCCTTCCTTCAAGCAATAAGAACAGGAACTTATTTAATTTTACTAAATAACTTAAGATTTAAAAGACTGAGGAAAAATTGCATTTCCCCAAACTCAGTAGACTCTTTTTGGGGAATAAAGGCCAAGTCGCAAGGCCTTGGAGTAGGGATTTAATCATTTTAGGAAAGCTAAAAAAAAGGGGGGGGGTGTATCTGTATATTGTATTTGGGAGAAGAGATGTCTGCATAATTAATATTTACAGTCACTAAAGGTAGTGTTTCTAATGTACCCACAAATAGAAGTATATATATATATATATATATATATATATATATATATATATAGTATATATATATATATATATATATATATAGTATATATATATAGTACTTAGTTAAGATGCTCTTTTGTGGTGAGGGAAACATTTGTTGCCCCCTTTCCCTCCACAACTTTTAATCCATTGTATTTTAAAGTCCTTCAGAGTCCAAAGAGCAGACAAACATGGCCACTGTGTCCATAGCAGGAGAGGTTGGGTATGGGAATGAGATCTCGAGAGAAATAGAAAAGAGCAGATCAAACCTGCACATACGGTGCTTCACTTTTGGTAAACTGTGAAACGAGCTCTACATCATTATTCCTCGGTCTTTTCTTGTTTGGTTTCTACTATGCCCAAGTCTCTAGGAAACGTAAGGAGAGAAACATCACAACTGAATTCCTTTCCTCCTGAAAATTCCAAATATAGAGTTCAGGTGCAATTCAGATTCCAAATACTGTTTCTTCACACTGGACTTCTTCCCCTCACATAGTGTATTGGCATCAGGTGATGAGGGTTAAAGATTTTCTTCTTGGCTCAGAAGAAAGGTACTACATGGCTTCCTAGTAAATAAAGAGATTTGGGGCAAAGAAGTGTTTTTCCAAGTGGGCCTTTTCAGATTGCTGAAAATGTATACTGCTGGTACAGGCATGCATCAGTGTCTTCATCTGGGCATGCCCATGGCTCCTCACATTCTCTTCCAGGTAAAAATAGCCACCCTCATGGGCTCTTAATGAATATAAAATATTAGCAAGATTTTTCAATATGGTGCTGAATTCAAGAATTCTGGAAGAGCTTTTCACAGTCAGCAAATGTTTCTACTGTGGAGGGAAATAAAATACTTGACACAAATGTGAAACAAAAAAAATCTCTCCCCAACCAACTGGACCAAAATACCCCCAGCCATCCCCCAATTGCATAGCTCTAGGAAAGTTATTTGTATGGCCGTAGAAATCTGGAAACTTTGGACCGTAGTAGCTTGATGAATGATCTTGGGAACATCTCCTTGGACTCTTGTGCTGTATACTTGAAATAGTTTTGAGGATGTGCCAACACATCAAAGAGGGCTTTAATCAACTTCTTGTCCTGTGGGAAAAGAGATGAAACGGCATGAGGAGTGTGGTCACAATGGAATACTTTGAGCATGACTTTTAGCTCATTATCTTTGTCCCAATCTGAGTTGTTTTTTTATAAGCAATTGGGGTTAAGTAACTTGCTCAAGGTTACACAGCTAGTCATTATTTATGTGTGGGTGCTCATTTTCTGAGGCCGGATTCGGTCTCGGGTCATCCCAACTCCGAGGCTGGCACTCTTACTCACTGCGCCGCCTAGCCGCCCCCAATCTGAGTTTTAACCAGTGATAATAACAACAATGTTTTCATGGGACTGGCATCTCCTCCCTGGTCCTCTTCTAGAAGTGACATTGGAGACTAAATGTTATCCCATTCTACAGCATTTATGATGGCGGATATAAATGGTTAGTTGCTGCACACTGGAGAAGAAAAATGGAAGAAATCGAATCAGAGACAGAGTAGTAATGATACTCACAGAGAAAAGATGATGGCAGAGCAGAGATTTCACCTGTATCTTGCAGTGGGGAGACAGCACCCAAAGAGGAAGGACACTAGAGATGCAACATTCATTGCCTTTCCTGAGAAAATAATGGCCTGCTTGGAAAAGCCATGAGGGAAACAGAAATAGGTGAAAAAAGAGAGAAAAAAGACAACTCCATCCCCTTTGGCAGAGACAGGATTTTTGGAAGTGCCCTCATTTGGATAGAGATGATAGCCATTGGAGCTGTTGACATCAATGAGGGAGAGAGTGTATAGAGAGACGGTAAGAGGATTCAGGACAGAACTCTGGGGAACACCTGAGCTAGGGGAGGAGGAGAAAGATGGGTGACAGATCCAGCAGAGGAGAGCAAGGAATGTTCAGACTAGTAGGAAGATAACCAGGAAAGCAGAGAGTATGGAGGAGAAGGAGTAGGAGGTGGCCAATAACAAAGGCTTCTGTGGTCAAAAAAGATGAGAACTGAGAAAGACTATTGGATTTAGTTCTTAAGGTATCATTAATAACATTGAAGGGAGTGATTTTACTCAATTGTGGAAGCCAGAAATCAGACTGCAAGGGATTGAAAAGCATGTGGATACTGAGGGAGCAACTAGCAGATATTCTAGAGTTTGACAGTGAAGGGAGAGAAACACAGTGATGTCTTAGGGCGGTTAGGATCAAATGATGTGTTTTTGTTTTTGTTTTTTGTTTTGCTTTTTGGAGGGCAGTTGGGGTTAAGTGACTTGCCCAAGGTCACATGACTAGTTTTTGTGTTAAGTGGCTGAGGCCAGATTTGAACTTAGGTCCTCCTGACTCCAGGGCCGGTGCTCTACTCACTGCACCACAGAGCTGCCCTAAATGATGTGTTTTTAAAGAATGGAGTAGATCTGACCATGGTTCTGGGCAGAAGAGAAAGAAGTTGTAGAAAAATGAGAGAAAGGGAATGATCAGGAGTAGGTAAGGGGAAACTCCTGAAAGGGTGGGTTGGATTGAGGGCAGTAAAAGAAGAGTTGGCCTTAACAAGAAAGGGCACCTCTTCTTCAGAGACTGGAACAAAGTACATGAATAAAAAGTTATTCACTTAAAAAGTAAATCAATGAAGAAGAGGGGGTTTGAGATATGGAATAGGGAAGATGGAGTTGCTCAGGGCCATGTGGTCTTGATCTTTTTAGTGTAGTTGTAGATGTCATCTGAGATGGAGGGGTGGGGAGAGTGGCACTGAAATGTATTCAGGAGAAAGGGCAAGGTTGAGGTGAACCCTGAGGCTGAGGGCTTGTGTGTGAAAAAGCAAATTAACCAGAATTTAAGAGCCTACTATGTGTCCAGGCATTGTGCTGGGTGATGGAGATAGAAAGACAAAATGGAAACTGTTACTGTCATTGAAGAGTTTACATTCTGTCAGTGGGGATAACATGTATATACAAAAATAAATAAAGTAAGCATGAGGTAAAGGAGATGAGGAATGACCTCATGTAGATGTCATTTGGGCTGAGCCTTTAAGGAGGCTGGAGATTAAAAAGTCGAAGTTAGGAGGGAACACATTCCAGGCACGGAAGCAGCCCGTTAAAGGTACAGTGATAGGGGAGGGGAGCACTGTATGTGAGGAAGAGCAAAAAGGCCAGGGTTGGCTGGGCCAATGGGTGCTTGAGAAAGTACATGAGAGGGCAGGTTGTGAAGGGTTTTATTTATTTTTTGTGAATTACACTTTGTGAATGCCTCTTTTTTTCATTTAGAATTTTTATTTGCAGTTCCAAATTCTTGCCCTCCCTTTACCTCCTTCCCCTACTCATTGAGAAGGCAAGAAATATGAGACCTATTATACATATAAAGTCATGCAGAACATTTCCACGTTAGCCATGCAGTCAGAAAAAAAAAAGCAAAAAAACCCTAGTAAAGTGAAAAAAAATCTGTTTCAATGTGCACTTTGAGTTCATCAGTTTTCTCTCTGGATGTAGATAGTCTGTGAGGTAGCACTGTTCATCATTTTCAATTCAACAAGTTATTTATTACTACCTGCTATATATAAGACACTGTACTGTATATTATAGGGACAGAATGACAAATATTATACAGCCTCTGTTCTCAAAGAGCTCACCTATTCAAGGAATATAATATGCACAGATAAGCATAATGTAAAGAAGGGGGGCTCAGGAGCTGATGGAGGAAATCAGATAAATTGCTCTCGGATAATCTGAGGAAGGAGAGATCACTTTAAGCTGGAAGGGCCATGAATGAGGGACTATGTGAACTGAGCTTTGAAGGAAGATAAAGATTCTAAAAAGTGCCCATGAAGAGGGCATGCATGCCAGGCACCTGAGGCAGCTTGGCCCAATGTCCAGAGGCAGGAGATAGGACAGTTAGATAGGATGGCGTTTGAGGAATAGCAGCCAGCAATCGAGTTGGATGGAGTATAGAATGCTGGAGCAGTAGTGTGGAATGAGGGTGAGGAGGTAGATTGGATACAGGTTATAGAAAGGCTTAAATGCAAGGCTGAGAAGTCCATATTTTCTCCAGGGGACAACAGGGATGTCCAGGGTGTTATGTTTTGCATGTGTTGAGCCTGAGATGCCTGTGGAACTGAAGGTTCTTGTGCAAGAATGGATATGGTCCATCCTGTGCCTTAGGAATTTAACTCATCCAATATTGATCAAGCAGCTACTCATTGCTAGGTGTTGGGCACATAGAGGCATGGCCCTTGCCCTCAAGGAATATACATTATACTAAGAAGAATTTTTTGGCAGATGTGTGAAGACTGGATTAAAAGGGGAGAGATGGGGGGCAAGGAGACTAATTAGGAGGCTCTTGCAATAATCTAGACTGGGGGTGAGGAAGGCCTGACTTAACCATCCGGACAGTGTAAATGGAGAGATGGGGACAGAACCAACAGGTGTCATTGGGGTCAGGCTATAAGACTTGGCAGTTGCTTGGCTGTGAGGGAAGAGTCGCAGATGAGTCCAAGGTTACAGACCCGAGTGACTGGGAGGATAATGGAAGTGGAAATTCTCTCAAGAGAAATACAGAAGATTGGGAGAAACGCAGGATATTTATGAGTTACATTTGGGATGTGTTAAACTTGATATGTTGGCATTGGACAAAGACTTCACATTTGAAGTCCTAACAGTTAAATGAATGTTTGTAGGCAGTCTAATAACAGTGTTATTAGACTCAGTCAAAGGGCCATTAAAAAATTGCTAATGGGTTATCATAGCCAGAATAATTTATTACTTAATGAATGCCCTGTTGGTGATGAATCACTCTGTGTTTGTCTAGGTTGCTGCTTAGACAGCAGATAACGTGTGTTACTAGGGATTTAGCCAAAACCCTTCGTTTGCCAAAACCAGGGCTTGCATTCCACCAGTACAGCCTTTGGGAAACCGGGTCACTTCTATGTCATGATAAGTCATCAGAAGAAGACTTTTGTGGAGGGCAGTTTGTCTTATCACTTAAGGGGCATGGGAAATGGGATTTTCTTACTTTAAAAATATGTGCATTTAAAAGTCTCCTTCATTTAGCTTTCTATAATGTAGCACCCTAAATAGTTACAGTTCTTGCCTTCCCCTAAGCTGGCTTTGCTTGTCTTCATATAGTCCAACTTCTCCACTATATAAATGAAGAAACTGAGGCCCAGTAAGGGCAATGGGCTTGCTGGAGGCCCCTGAGGGAGGCAGTGATAAAACTGGGACTAGAACTCTGACCTCTACTCCAGGTCCAATAGTCTTTTCGTTCTGGTTGCTTTTCCCTAGAGCTGCTGCTTTTCTAGGGCCAAAGGATGTCAGAGAACCAGAGCTGGAAGAGACCAAAGTCCTCATGTCCACCCTCTAATCCCATTTCCACTGTCCATAGCAAAAAGCCTCCAACCTCCACTCAGACACCTTTAGGGATGGGGAGTCACCAGCTGTTCTCAGCTTGTCATCACCCAGTGCCCGACTTCTGAACCCTTGAATTAGTGATCCAGGCTCACACTAGGCCCTTCGATTTCTTCTTCCCCCAAGTCTAGCCTTTGGGTCAATAGTATGCCATAGTGCTTCTGGTCACAAAAACTCATTACTGCTGGCAGTGCGTTTTTATTTTTAAATCTGGTTCAGAAGAAAGTAGTTCTAGGTTCAGGGTTCAAAGTCCATGCCTAAAGGTGTTTCTTGAATACAAACCACTTATTTGGACTTGATGTCTCTAAGTGAAGATCTTTCCATTTCCAACATTGTAAAATTATAGGACCTCTTTTAAGGGGATATAAATGTGGTTGGCAAATTACTGTGGACTACTAGTGATTCTTATAGTGAAATGAAATTCTATTAAATGCTATTGTATTAAATATTGTAGTATTGCAAAAAGAGTCCTGGCAAAGGGACTTTCCTTTTCTGGGCATATTAGTCCTCATCTGTAAATGAGGGAGTTGGACTAGGTTATCTATGCTTTTCACCTCTAGATCTGGAATTGAAATGGAGAATTGGATCAGGGGAAAATGGCAGAAACAGCAGGAGAGAGGAGGAAACCTGAGAGTGTGGATGGAAAATTGTTGGAAATTAAAGCTGTGACAGAAAATGAAATGATTGTTGGAGACCACAGCATAGTCAAGGACAGATATATATGGGTACCTGTGCTTATAAATAACTAGAAACTATATAACACACCAGAAGAGAGCTCGAGGGCAAAACATCCCTAGCAGAGGCAAAATGTCTAGCTAAAAAGAGAAAACATTGATGTGAGACAAAGTCAAATACAGGGTGTCCCAAAAGTCTTAGCTTTAATAGCTATTATTAAGTTAATATAAGCATATTATAATAACATGTTAATATAATTATATTAAAATAATAAATATTAGACTAATATATTAATAGTTATTAAAGCTTAAGATAGCACTAAGACTTTTGGGACACCCTATGCTCATGTAAGCTTCTTTGACCTTGTATAAACTCTCTCTTCACTGAAGGTACTGCCAGGGTTTGGACCCTGATCAGTCTCCCCAAGTTATGATGACTCTGTAATTCCAAATTCCACTTCAAATATAATTAAATGTATAATAAGTTTCTACTGTGTGCAGAGTCTTGTGCTTGGAGTTTATCTACACAAATGGTAGATAAGGCCATAGGGTAGCATAGTGGAGAGTCACGTCAATAAACATTACTTGCCTTGTACTGGTAGCTGGAAAGATTCTGATCTTGCCTCTGACACTTACTAGTTATAAGTGTAATTCTGGGCACATAATTCAACCTCCCTGTCTCTGACCTTCTCGAAAACAGGAATAAGAGTATCTTCCTCACAAGGATATTGCCATAGTTGGGGGTTATTAAGATAATAGTTGTTAAGAACTTTGCAAACCTTAAAACGCTATATAAATCTTAGCTATAATAATACTAATCTTAATAAAGTAAGACCCAGGTTTTTCCCCTAAGGGAGCTAAGGCATATACAGATAGCTATAATACAGAATAATAATCTCATGTGGAAGGTGCCAATCTCTGGGTAAGGTCTGAGATCTTCAAAGTTTATCAAGTATATCTGTAATAAGGAGGGCTTCATGGAAAACTTGGTTTCCAGGTGATCAGCAGATCAAGGGTGGGGTGTGACATTTCTAGCACAGGAATGAGTCTGAGCAAAGGCGTGGTAGAAGACAGGGTGTGTTTGGGGGACAAAGAATTGTTCAGTTTGGCTGGAGCATAGAGAGGAATATAATTAGGTAAGACCCCCAGGGCAGGATGGCATCCAAGGGAGAACCTTGGATAGCAAAGATCATTGGACAAGGAGTTGGAGTTTTCCTTGGTAGGCAATAGGGAGCCACCAAGGAATTTTGGGTGGCAGAGTAACAGGACCAGATAAATGTATAAGGAAGATTATTCTGGCAGCTGAATGACATTTGTTGGAGTGGGGATGAGGGTAGAGGCAGGAGGACTGGGAAGGAGTCTGTTATACCTAGTCTAAGTAGGTGGTAATAAGTGCCTTGACTAGGCTGGTGTCTGGGAGTACAGCATAGGAGACAGATGTAAGAGTGATCATGGAGGTAGAATTGTTAGGTGTTCTATAGTTTAAAACTGCCTTGGACTTTTGGGACACCCAGTGTAAAAGATCCAGGGCAATGGGGGACTTGAGGCATACCATTAAACACCCCCTTTTTCTCCCCTCTGTTATCTCTGCTAGGACTGCCTTTGTATTGTGGGATGGGAGCTGCCCGTGTTGTCAGGAGAAACCCAGGTTTGAGACTTGCCTCTGACATACACAGGCGGTGTGACCATGAGCACACCGTGTCATTTTTCTGGGCCTCCTATCTTTCTCTGGAAAATGGGGGAAGATATCTGTACTATTCACTTTGCAAGGCTCTGGTGGTAAGCCTTTTGCAAACTGCTTTTGCAAACCTTCGAGCACTGTCTTATGACCACTATTCTCTGCTGTGGTGCCTGTCACCCTGGGTGATTTCAAGTAGTGTGACAACATAAATCTAAACTTTATGGACAGATACCCCCTGAGGAAGAAATCTGCATATAAAGGTGCCACTTTGGGGATTCATCAGTCCTGGAAAAATGGAGCTTCTGAATCAGCTGCCTCAGTCTTCCTGCCTTTGTTCTCCCACTACTTACGTGCCATAGTCTATTCCTATGTTCACGCCCCACAGGAATATAAGCACAACACTCACTTTTAAGATTTCTTGATGATTTTCTGATGCATACAACCTTCCATCTCGAACTATGTCTTCTATTAACTGTTGATAATCTTCTGTGAAATGAAGGTAGAGAAGAAGAAAAATGATTTGAGACTATCAGCTTTAAATTGCTTCCTTCCTTTTGTCCCCTCCCAGCCAAGAAGTTACCAAATCAGCATTTGGCAGGAGAGGCTCAGGCAGACATGGAGCTGCCTCTCTTTGTTCTCAGCACAGGAATGTGCTTTGAGCCCCTGTCCTTTGTCCTTGTGTCCCTGGCACTTAGGAGAGTGCCTTGCAGGTGCCCAGTAAATGTTTGTTGGATGGGATTGGTCATAAAGATGGGAAATGATTCCAGCCTTACCATCGTAGGTCACGTAGGGCACTTGGAATCCTTTGCCGCTGTTTCCTTCATTGGATTTAAACTGAATCCAGAGCTTTCGAGACCGGGACGTGAAGGCTATGGGCCTCTCATAGGTCTGGCATGTTTCATAAGTGGTAATGGATGTGGGGGAGGCTGCAAAGCAGAGCAGACGTTAGCATGTTGGAGGCCACCTGCGGCCTGCCTGGCTTGGTCCTGACAGTCTTTGGGACTTAAGGCAAGGTCCTCGTGCTTCCCTCTGGGAGGGCCTTTCCCTTTCACCAGCCCCACACCGGGGGGTGTCACTTCTGTTTCCCTTCCCTGTTTCCAGGCCATGCTCAAGGCCTGGCGCTTTTGATCTCTGTATCATCTCTTGCATCCGTCTTCTCAGTCCTCACACAGCCCCACCCTTGAGTTCAGGAGCACATTAATACTCAATGAGATGAATGTGATTGGTTGCTGATTGGCCTTCTGCCCTCCAAGCTAGTCTCATTACTGTAGCCAGTGCTCAGGGCTGGCCACTTCATTCCCCTACTAAAGAAATCTTGCAGTGGTTGCAATGCCTGACATCGTGAAGCCCTCCGTCTTCTGGCTCTCTCCTCCTTTCCCAGCCTTTCCAGGTTTTATATCCCCTTCCCCCAATGGGAACACTTGATGTTTCATGCTTTGCCCTGGATGTGCCCCTACCTGGAGCACTCTCTGCCTAACTCTGCCTGCTGGGTGCCATCTCCCCCATGAGCCCTTCTCAGGTCTGCTTCTGCCTTCCTTCCCAGGTGAAAGGGATCTCTCCCTCCCCTGGTTTTCCTAGGGGACTGTGTCTGGACCTTTCCTTTTGCTCACTGCATGCTAACTTGTAGCACTCTATTTGTGTGGCTGTCAGGTCATAACTCCTCCTCTCCCTCTGGGAGAAGGTGAGCCCTTTGAGGGCAGGATGGTGCCTTATGTAAAATCCACCTAACCCAAAGGTCTTGTTTTACAAGTATCTCTTTAATTATTTTCATTCATTCCAACAACAATGTTGGAGAGGGGGGATTATTATTTCCATGTCTTGGCTAAGACATTGAAGAAGATGATGAAAGGAATTGCCCAGAATCACACTGGTCCTGACTGGTAGAGCCTGGCCTTGGGCCCATGGCATTATGACTGAAGTCCAGGGCGCCTGCCAAGGTGCCACACTACTCCTGAGAGACAGTAACAGTGATGAAAGAGCCTTCCAAAGGACAGCGTCTCTATACAAATGCAAGGCATTGGTGTTGGGATGGTTATTTACACAGTTGGCTAGTATTCTGGGAGGTGCCTGGTCTGGGGAATGCTTTTAGAAAGAAATATGTGAGTGTGTGATGCAAACATCTACCTCTGTCATTGTAAGATGAGGAGGTTGCACTCGGTGACTTCTAGGCTCTCCTGCCACACAGAACACTACATAATTCTTTTTTTTTTTTTTTTGGTTTTTTTTTTGTGAGGGCAATTGGGGTTAAGTAACTTGCCCAAGGTCACACGGCTAGGTTTTTTTTGTTTGTGTGTGTTAAGTGTCTGAGGCTGGAACTGAACTCAGGTCCTTCTGACTCCAGGGCCAGCGCTCTACTCACTGCACCACCTAGCCGCCCCCACTACATAATTCTTTTATGGCATGATGGAAGACATCTAATCGACCCCCGGAGATTAGGGACACAGTGCTGGGCTTTTATGAAAATGTGAATTTAATGACAAGACCCCTTTATGGAAGTCAAGGGACTTGGGCTGATTGCAGCTCTGACACTTATTAACTGTGCCACTCTGGGGAAATCATCTCCCCTCCCTAAGCCTCAGTTTCCTCATTTGAAACATGTGGATAAAAATCCTTGTAATACTAACCTGACATGGGATATTGTGAGGAAAGTCCTCTTTCAAATATTTAAATGAGTTGTTAATAATAATGCTAAATAATGATGGTTCAGTGGGCTTCTCTTTGCCATAACAGATTAGACTGGACCACTGGCTTACTAGATCTGCTCTTAAAAAACTAGTTTAGATCCAAATGTGGAGAGAGGGTCTTCACTATTTAGCAGTGAGTTCTTTAACTCTGGTATTTTATGAAACAGATAATAATAACAGCAATGATTTGGAATTTAGTTCATCATTAACAGACATCTCCTTTGACTTAGAGGTGTCCATAGCTCATCACCAGCCACTTACCGCTTTTTCTCATCACTAAAACATCACCACATTCGTCTTCGATGGGCAGGAATATCTCTGGCACCACGATGAGAATTCTCCTTTTGGGTGGAGGGTTGATGTTCCATATGCACTCCACGTTGGCGGGGTAGTCACCAGGGTAATTGGGAGACTCGATGTAGCCAGTGTAATCTCCCAGTTCTCCTCCACAGTGCTGGTCTGTGGAGAAAGCAGAACCTTCTTGAAGACAGGGTCCATGGCTTATTCATTTTTGTACCAATCTGCCCTTAATGTTTGTGGAATGAAGGAAAGCAGCATGGGGGACTGGGCCTCTTCCTGGCCATATGGCAACTACAAAACGCTGAGGTGTTATTGGCCCTGAGAGTGAGAACTGACGGGTTTCTGAACAGCATCTTTGTATCCCACCCCCATCTGTAAGACGAGGTGAGGACAGAATTCTGTCTTCAAGTGTCTGAATGGCTATTGTGCAGAAGAGCCATTCACTTAGTTCTGCTTGGCCCTGGGGGCCAAGAATCAGAACCAGAATCAGGAGGTAGAAATGACAAAGTCACAAATTCAGGCTCCCTGTAAGGAGCCACTTCTTACACACTGGAGCTATCCAAAAGGGAAACTGAGTCTTTAGGGAGCTAATAGGCTTCCAGTCACAGGAGATTATCAAACAGAGGCCTTCAGTCTTTTGATCCTAAAGTCTAGGCCAGAGCTTTGAATATAGGTTCAGTCTAGTCAGGGAACCGTAATGAGCATCCAGTGGGTTGGGCTGACCTGTGAAGACTTCATCATAAATTACTGATAAACATCCGTTTCCAGTCCTTTCTATCACCCGCAGGTCTGACATCTGACTGTAACTCCAAGGCCTTGGTCTGGGGGTGTTACTTCATGGCTTCCTCAGAGCTTGGAGGGTATTGTGATGGACAGAGCCTTTTTGAAGGTTCTAGATTGGCCCATGGCCTTCTAGGTGGCTGGGGAACCTGAGAAGGCTGTATGGAAGCCAACTGTTCTCTGACCCAGCTCCCTCCTGTAGCAGAAGTGCTGTGTGTGACGAGAGATGTGTGAAGGGCTGTGAAGCAAGGCCCCCATAGGAAGTTAGGGAGGGCCTCCCATAGGGCTTAGTTTCCTGTCCACTGCCAACCACCCTTAATTGCAGAGCCCACCCCAGACTTGGGAGGGACATCAGAACTCATGAAGAACACCCCTCTCTCCCGTGCTCTTGCACCCTGAACCACCCACAGGGTTGCAGAGGAGGAAGCAGACCCACAGTGGGGGGTGTCTTGCCCAAAGTCATGTGGCCACGAATGAGCAGATCCAGGTTTTCAGCCCGGGCCCTCTAACTGTACATCCTGTCAACCACATGTTGCCTCTAGAGAACCAGTCCCTGGAGTCAGCGCGGGGTGATGGCTAGCTCCCCCTAGCGCTTATACGGAGCTTTACAGCTTGCGAAGGGCTTTACAAGGATGACCTCATTTGATCCTCATAACAACCCTAGCAGGGAGGTGCTATTGTCTCCATTTTGCAGATGAGGAAACTAAGGCCCCCAGAGGTCAAGTGACTAACCCAGGGTCACACAGTAAGTGTTTGGGGCTGGATTTGAATTCAAGGCTTCCTGATCCCAGATTCAGGGCTCTACCCACCAGGCCACCTAGTTGCTTGTGATAGTCACCAGGCCTCTAAGTGATAGCTGTGTCTGCAGTCCTAAGCCCCATTTTTCCTTCTAAAAATGGAGACAGTAATGCCTGTCTTGCTTCTCTCATAGTTATAGAGATGGTCAAATAAAGGGAATGTATATGAAGGTACATGAACTATAAATGTGTCACTGTGAACAGTTCTTTTAATCATTACTTAGCAATGCATAGTCACAATTATTATTATTTTTAACAATAATGGAATCCCAGACTCTTCGAGGCTAGGTTTATGGCTGGCCCCCCTGCAGGAGGAGAAAGGACTTACTTTTACAATGAGTGACGTTGGTAGAGCCGTCAAAATCTGTGCTCGTGTTCCCAGGGCAAGTTATGCAGTAGTTCTGACCAAATTCTGGCTGGTAGGTGCCTATGGGACACCGGATGCAGCGGTGGGTGGAGGAGTTGTAATAGTGACCAGGAGAACAGTGGACTATGGAGAGGCGCAAGACAGGCTGTCAGCACGATCGTTAGCAGATACAGGGCTCATGCTGTGTGGCATGTCCCATCACTCCCTTTACAGCACTACAAAGAGCAACTTTTCACAGAACTGTGACCTCTGTGACGAATAGTTCAAAATGCTCAAGTTGCTGAGATTGGATCAAATGTAGATTGCTTCTGTCCAAGCTTGTAAATCAGCAAAACTCCTTATTTCTCTCTAACCATACTGAAACCTTACTTGGTCTTAAAAACCCAGCCAATGCCCAGTTCCTTTATGGAGTCTGCCTTGGTTACTCCTCCCTTTACTGATTCTCTTTTTCTTCTGAACTAGAGAATTTATTGTTAGTCTTGGGCAGAGTACCCAGATATCCTCTATCATAAGTATAACTCGAAGATGAACCGTGGCTCCACCCTGAGAGCCAGAAGGGCCCACCGTAGAGGTTGTCTAGACCAGCTTGTCCATTCCACAGATGAGAACTCTGAGGCCCACAGAGGTAACAGGACCTGGCTTGCTCAGTTCCCCATTTGCGGGGAGAGGGGGAGAACTCTAATTACTAGAAAGAACAGTCAAGGCATGAGAGGAGAGAAGGATTCATTTCAGTGTGGTGGCCTCCTTGTGCTGGTCTGGTCTATGGGATCCATCTTGTGTGTTTGGGAGTGTGACTACATGTGTATAGGTAGGTGTACATGCACATGCACATGGGTATCTCCATGTGTATATGTGTGCCTATATATGTGTATGCATGCTTGTGTTGTATATCTTTAGCTGTGTGTGTGGGTGTGACTAAAGATGGAAATCAAATGTAAAACAAGAGACAGAACCTTGGGCAGTATGTTCATAGATGCTGGAAGGGGCTGCTTTTCATTTTGTCTCTCTATCCTCAGTACCCAGGACAGTTCCTCAAACACAGCAAGTTTTTAGCAAGTTTGTTGGATCACTCCTGTTTGTACCATTATGTTATGACCCCACTTGAAATGCTTCCTCTAACTTGCCAAATGTATGTGTGGAAGCTCTTGACCTCTTCTCTGGTCCATGGCCCTAGCTACATCATTCCACTTCCAAACCTACTGCTAAACATTAGAGACAGGAATGGGTGTGAGGAGGGTGCATTTACCTTTTGTCTCACAGTCTTGGAATGAAACGGCTCCTTCATACTTGGTCACCAGCCCCCCTCCGCAGGGAAAGCACAGGGTGCGTCCTGGCTCGAGCTGGTATGTGCCCAGAGGGCATGGCCTGCAAGGTTTGAAGCCATCGGATGAGTAGAAGCCGGGAGAACACTGTCCTGAAAAATTAAAAGTCATCTCTTATGGGAGGAAGCTGGTCCAGTAGGGACAGCTTCTGAAATGACAGAGCCATCAGCAGACCAGCTACATCTGTGATTTAGCTCTTCCTTCAACCCACACGTGGAAGGAAAAGGCCAAAGGTGCTTCTGGCAAATTCTGGAGAGGGGCGAGTTTCCAAACCTGGTCTCTTAGAAATGGCTCTAGAACCAAACATTGGGAGAATTCAAAGTTGAGAACAAAAGAGCTACTTTTCACTAGCTCTGATAGAGCTACTGACTGGAACTTTACCCTCATCCCATTTTTTTTTTTTACAGAAGAATTTGATAGAAATTCATGAGATTTAGAGCTAGAAAGGACCTTACAGGTTATATAGTACAAACTTACTTTATAGAAACCAAGATTCAGAGCCCAGGGTTACATGGGTAGTGAGCAGCAGAACTCTCCTTTGGAGGGGGTCGCTCTTTCCATTAGGTCATGCATTTTTTAGCTTCCCCAGTGGCTACAACTGTGCATTGAGATGCTGTTTTCTTTGTGACTGGAACTAGATTAGAAAGTAGGCTGGTCTGGTGTAGGCCTGGGATGAACTTTACATAGTATTGCATGAGGGCCCAGGGAAAGGGAAGTAGATGCTTTTGTGTCAATTGCACAGTACTACCCAGAATCCTCTCCCAATCTTTCCTTTGGCTGGTGGCTTGACCCAAGTTGGTGTCATTCTAATGAGTAGAATGACCCAAGTAGTGTGGGCCTTATTGTAAGTGCCTCTGCTTCCTGATACAAAACAGTGGCAGACTAAGACAACATAGGACAGGTGGTAGACTTGTCCACTCTTTAAGAAATCAACTTTCACTTGCCTCCACATTCGGACACATTTCGGGCTCCTGCTAGGCCTTGGCCATCATTACTTGGGCAAGGCTCACAGGTGAGCTGACCTTCAGTGTCTTGATATGTTCCTGGCAGGCAAGGAAGGCACTCACTGTGCTCTCCACTGTAATAGGTGCCCGGTCCACAGGTCACTGAAAAACCAAAGCAGAACCCAATCATGAGGACATTCTTGAATTTGCTTCTAGATCAGCAAAACCTCAAACCTGGATCTCTTGGAGGCTTCAACCTGCCTTGTTCTCCTTTCACTTCCTGCCCAAGAGCAGGGACACATCTTCTTACTCATCTTTTCCCTCCAAGGGGATCACAGATTTAGACCTGGAGGGGCCCTTAAAGGCCATCTAGTCCAGTTCTCTCATTTTACAGATGAAGGAACTGAGGCCTGGAGAGGTGAAGTGATTTGCTGAATCTGTAGGCCCATCCCCACCTGTTACATAGAAGTGTTGTTAGCTCCACTAGAGGGAATGTGAGGGAAGTGAGGCAGGAGGTGTGGCCAGTCACAAGTTCTTGTCCATTCCCATAAGAAGTGTATGGTGGAGTCTGTAACTTAGCCTGTGTACTTTCACCAGCTGCACAACGCCATCTTTAGCTCCCTAGATAAATTGTAGATCACAGAATATTAAAGCTGGGAGGGACCTGAGAGGCCATCTAGTCTAACCCCCTTATTTTTCAGAGGAGGAAACTGAGTTTTAGTGAAAAGTGCCTTTCCCAAGGTCATTGAGAAAAGGTCTTGCCTGAGGTTATGGAGCTCCAGAGTCTCTATTCTGGCCTTGCTAACTTCTTGACTATAGAGACTACCCCAAGGGGGAGTGGGGAGAATTAGGACCTGTGGGTGATTTCCTGGCATTGCTGGGCAGTTCCTCCATTTCCTCTTCTCAGACCTCTGCCATCTGGCTTCTGTAACTTAGCAGAAGCTGCCCTCTTCAGAGTTGCTCTTGACCTTTTAATTGTCTGGTCTTATGACTGTTTATCAGCCCTCCTCTTGCTTGACCACTCTGCAGCATTTGGCTTTCGTGGCTACCCTCTTCTCCTGGACACTCTCTCCTCTTTGGGATTTTGTGTGGCTGCTTTTCCTCAGTTCTCTTCCTATCTGTCTGACCACTTCCTTTCAGACTGCTTTGTTAAATCATCATCCACATCACACCCGCTAAATCTAGGTGTCCCCTAAGGTCTTGTTCTGCGACCTTTCTCTTTATATTCTGTGTTCAGAAGTTCTAGGTATTTTATTTATGCTTTTATTATTTCTGGAATTGTGGTATTGAGTTTTTTTTTGAGTTGTGTTCTTTTTTTAATTTTTTTGCTTTTTGGAGGGGGGAAGGCAGAGCAATTGGGGTTAAGTGACTTGCCCAAGGTCACAAAACTAGTGATAAGTGTCTGAGGCCAGATTTGAACTCGGGTCCTCCTGACTCCAGGGCTGGTGCCCTATTCACTGTGCCACCTCGCCGCCCCTTGAGTGGTGTTCCTGGGGAAGATCTATGATGCTGAAGCTGTCTCTATGCAGCCTGGCCTCCAGATCAGTGTCTAGCTCATATAAAGACCATGCTTCAACATTGTGGCTTTTTCCTCCTCTTTCCCCCCAGGTTGTGCTTTGCTTCTGGCACATGCATCACCAATCACTTTTTCTCTGGTAAGATAGAGTTCTGGGTCTGGAGGCAAGAAGACTCCTCTTCCTGAATTCAAATCTGGAGTCAGATACTTACTATCTGTGTGACCCTGGGCAAGTCATTGTAGTTTATCATGTGGTGGTGACCTCATAAACTCCTGTGAATAGCAAATGACTGCCAAAATCTGTATATCCAGCTTTAGTCTCCTGAGGCCCAATCCTCCACCGCCAACCACTTGTTAGGCATTTCAGAATGGCTCTCTGATAGGCACCTTGGACTCAGTTTGTCATTAACTTTCCCGCAGACCCTCCCCTCTTCTGAATGTCTCTGTTTCTGTCTAGGTCACCACCATCCTTCTAGCTGTCCTCAGCTCCTCACTCTCCCTTGTTCCACATCTCAGGCTTGTCCTTGTTACCTCCATGACCTCTCTTCCTTCTCTCCGTTCACATAATTACCCCTTAGATCAGGCTCATCGCCTCACCCTGGACCACTGTAATACAGAAGGTCTCTCCTCCACAACATACCCAAATGATGCTCCTAGAACTCAACACACTCCCAGGGCTTCCTGTGACCTCTAGAACTGAATACAAACTCCTCTGTTTGGCATTTGAAAGTCCTTCCCACGCTGGCTCCAATCTGCCTTCCCAGGTTCATCATCCATTACTCTCCTTCACCTACTCTATGCTGTAGTCAGACTGGTGGTCTTAATGTTCCACATGCACAGACCTCCCATTCCCATCTCCCTCTCTGACATACACATCCTCCTCTTAGAGGCTTTGGTCCTGTTCAGGACCCAGCCCAAGAGCAGCCTTGTACATGAGGCCTTCCCTCATTCCCCTGTGCCCTTCTCCTTGTCCTGCCCTGTGTACATATACACACATGTACACACACATGCACACAACACACATACACATGCACACAAGAAACATACACACATACATGTACATGTACACAATATACACATACAGTACACATTCACACCACATACATGTATATATACATATATACCTATAACGTATATATGTATATGTATGTGTATATATATATATACACACACACACACACACATATCTATAATGTATCTATCTACATATGTATGTATTGTCTCCCCTATAGAATGCAGACTCCTCGAGAGCCAGGGCTATTTCCCTTTTGTGTGTGTGTGTTATGGGCCTGGCCCAGTATCAGGCATATACGTATTCAGCAAATATTCCTTACTGGCTGACTTACCACACTTCCCATCTTGCAACACCAGGCCAGGGCTACATGCTTCCTGCCCTTCAGGAGTCTGAGCTGGTTTCTGGGCCACTTCATACTCCGTACCCGAAAACTGAAGGTAAAATTGCTGTTTATTAATTGATTTCCGTAGAGTTTTGATGGCGGCCTGCAACTTCTGCTCTAACTTTTTCCGGACACAATCAGTGTTACAGGTGTCTGAGAAAGAGATGAACAGGAAGAGTTTTTAACAGTAACTCACATTTCTATGATGCTTTAGGGTGGCCAAAGGGCTTTCCTCACAACAGCCTTTGGGAAGTAACCAGGGTGAGGTTTATTACCCCTCTTTTACAGATGAAGAAGCTGCTGAGAGCTTCAGTGATTTGTCCAGAGAAGCAACTTCTGACAACTTCTGGGCCAGGTTTCTTTCTATTTACACTCCACAACTGCCTGTTTAGCGTCCCAGACAGGAGTGAGACCTCCTGGTGGAGTGGACAGCACCCTGGCTTGGAATCAGGAGGTCTGTGTGGCTGGCTGAGCCGGGGGAGGGACCCTGGCCTGGTGATGAGTCCTCTTTTCACCTTAGCTTACTCAAATGTAAACCAGGGGTGAAGAGAGCACCTTGCCCAGGTCTACTGTGAGGACCAAGTGAAAGGTATAGCGGCTGCTCAGCCAACCTAAAAGGGACCCACAAATGGGGGCTACAGTTATCACTAGGACCCACTTGGGATTTCACTGGTATCAGGGATATCTGACAAGGAAACCTGCTTCTCCTAATAACATCTGCCTTTTCTGCAGCTCAGAGTTCTTGAGAATCTCCTGAGGGGTAGAGAAGCCGAGCTCTTTCCTCAGGGGCACCTTGGCGAGTAATGGCATGTCAGAGGTGGGCCTTGAGCCATCATCTCTAACACTGAGGCTTGCTCTCAGGCCAATGCCCTGCTGCCTTTCTTGTCACTGTTGTTAGCGCTATTTCTTAAAAGTATCCCTGAGAAAAGGCTCCTTTGGGTCCCCTGTTTAAGCGTGTTGCCATCCCACAGAGGAGGGACATTTCTACCTTGAATCCTTATGGCTAAAATGTATGTTATGTGTATATATGTAGAATAACATGCAGCACATATGATGCATACACATATACATATATTCTTATTTAAAAATTATTGCATAAAATAATAAAAGTCTGTAAGATGACCTTCCACAAACCTGAGACCTCATCAGACTTCATCTCTACCTCAAACTCGGCAGTGATATGGGACACTTCCTTTGAAGGAGACTTGCGGCCCCGACGCTTCTTCTTGGATGAGTCACACTGGAGGTTCACAAAGGTCACTTGGCAGTTGTCTGTACAAGGGAATTGACCACCTTGGCATAACAGAGGTGACATAAGAGAGACAAGAAGCATAGGGTAGGCAGAGGTGGGACAGTGACCCCCTTTTGTGGTGCTGGGCATGGAGGGACCCTCAGGAAAAGGCAGCTGAATGGCTGGATGTAGCATTAACCAGAGGCCTGCACAGAGGAGGCGGTAGGTGAAGACTTCAGCTATTGAGTACCTACTGCATGTGGGTACTGGGCGTACAGAGCTGACAAATGATGCCATCCCTTCCCTTAGTGTGCTCATGGTCTGATAGATAAGTACAGCATAAGCTAGAACAGTGGCACCCTCTACCACTGCAGGCCAGCGTGTCATTGGCGAAGCCAGTGAGGTGAAGGGTCATGCAGCCACTCCTGGGCCTCCCAGACTGGAAACAGCTTCAGCTTCTGGGGTCCCATGGCTTTCAGGAAACATCACATAAAATGTATTGAAAGTTAAGCCATCACCTCAACAACTGTAATGTTTTGATGACCAGGAAGTGTTGTGATGACAAGCAACCCAGGCAGGAAAAGCTCGGAGACCCGAGAGCATCGTGCCCTGCCCTTAGCATTACAGCTGAAGGACTGAGGCCCAGACAAGGCTAGTGACTTGTCTAAGGTCACATGGCTAGTGAGTAGCAAAGCAGGATCTAAGCACAGGCCCCTTGCTCCACACCTAGGGCTCTTTTTGCTCCCTTGTGTAATGATATTTTAAATTTGTACACATTGGTGGTTGGCAAAGCGCATCATATCCATGATCTCGTTTGGTCCTCCCCGTAGCTCCAGGCAGTACATCTCTAGATAGTACAGGTAGTATATCTCACATGTCATTGATGGGGATGAGACTGGGATTTGCCCAATGGTACATGGCAGAGGGAGAGCCCAGGCATAGGGCCAACCCACTACTTCATAGCAGCAGTGACTGAGGTAGCTGATGGCACAGGGAATCCAGTGTCTGGACCTGAGGCCTGGACTCTGGCCTCAGACATGGTGACCCTGGGCAAGTCACTTGACTCCTGTTGGCTTCAGTTCTCTCAATTATAAAATGGGGACAGTAACAGCACCAACTTCCCAGAGCTGCTATGAGGATAAATGAGATAATATTGGTGAAAAAGCACTTAGCCCAGTACCTGGCACATAGTGGGTGCTCTAGAAATGCTCCTTCCCTGCCCTTGCACCTGACTTGGGGTACAGAAAAAGGAGAATTGGAGTTCGAGTTAGTCTCCCCCTTATATTGGGAGCCCTTTGAGAGGTCTGTGTCACACTCCAGTGCCTTCCTAGCAAGGGGCCTTATGCACAGTAGGCACTCAGTGCATGTTTGTTCATCCCTTGATGAATATGTGTTGAATTTCCTGAAGTCCTTCCTGTTGCCCTCCTTCTTTGCTATCCCCCATCAGAACCTCTTAGATCACGACCCTCCTGCCCCCCCACCATGGGAACGATTGACAGGGGCCAGCCTCTGCCGCAGGCAGGCCACTCACCTAGTAATGCTTGCTTTCCCACCTCCTTCACCTTATCCTTGTTGCGTCGCTGCAGGTGACATTTAGCATCTCTGATTTTGAAGCGGGCTTTCTGCTTGACAGGGGGAACCAGAGAATCTGTAAAGAAGTCAAAGTGGAGGACTCCTTAGGCCCATCAGTTGGGGTGCTCAGCTGAGGGAGCATCTCAAAATGGGGGCACGATGTTCCCCAGGATGTTTTCCATCTCCCCCACCCCACCACCCTACTATGATTAATGATGGCTTGTCACTCTGACTGACAGTGTCTTGTGGCCTTTGGCCTTTTAGGTGACTATAAAGAATCAGGAAGGGCTTAAAAGGTGTCAATATAGTTACCAATGACCCTATCTATGGCACAGAATTATCATAGAGCAAACTCTTCACCATTTTCTAAGACCTCAGGCCCTTTGCACCACAAAAAAGCAACAGACTTTCCTAGGGACATTGTACATTTAGGATCACAAAGACAAGTAGGGAAAGCCAGTCAAGAACAAGAGCATTTACTAGCTGTGCTGGGTCCACCATTGAGACCTAACATATGGCTCACTACATCTCCTGCCTTTCAATACAATTGTTAGGACATTACAGTTAACTTATCTACACAGAAGCCAATGACCTTCATTCTCCCATATTTGGTCTCTTGCCCACAGGAAACCTCTTCGGGTTGTGACCAGTATCTGCTGCCTTCCTTTCCTCACATTTTAGCCAAGTGCTGGCCTTTTTGCAGTGACTAGTTAGGGTGGGTCTATCTCTCGATACCCTGGGTGGCCTTTGTCACCCACAATCACTGCCCCCTGAGCACCACAAGCTGTGTTCTCTCCTTAACTAAAGCGTGAGCTCCCTGAGGAGAGAGCCTTTTTCCTTTCTTTTTGTATCCTTGGCACTTAGCTCTGCTCTTGACACCTACTGCTTTTTGTCATTCTCATTTCTCTTGATGAAATTATCAACCAGAGAGGGTTTCAGCAATGGAGGTCTAAAGGACTCTGGCTGAAGCAATGAGGGGCCCTGCCACTTCCATTATGTTCTGGGTCATGGCAGGCCCATGACTCCTACTCAGTGATTGAATCATTCAGAGGACAGTTTTTGGAGGAGCCAGCGAAGCTCTTTTTGCTATATTAGCCCTGTAGTGTTGCTCTCCAGCTGGCAGAGGGAATGAATGAAGGGAAGAAGCCTTCAGTCATTCAGCCACAAGGTGGTCAAACCCTTGCCAGTGCTTCTTGATGCAGGCCTGTTTCTCTCCAGTCTTACTTTTGCCAGGGATGTAGATAAGAACAAAGAACCGCAGAATGTTAAAGCTAGAATGCCCCTCTGAAGACCATCTAGTCCAACTTCCTCTTCTTGCAAATAAGGAAACTGAGTTCCACAGAGGCCAAATCACTTGCCAAAGGTATGCAAAATGAATTGGGTGAGAAGGCCTTTATACCCATCAGGAGCTCTGGGAAATGAAATCATGGGATCACAAGTTTAGAGCTAGAAAGGGCCTTAGAGGCCATCTTCTCCAGCCCCTTCCTTTTACAGATGAGGAAACTGAAGCAGGAAGAGGTGAAGTGACTTGCCTAGGGTCACACAGCTAGTAAATGTCATAGGCAGGATTTGAGCCCAGTCCCTCTTGCCTCCAGGCCAGTACTCTGTCCATCATACTGGTGACTATCTTCCCAAAGGATCACAGATTCAAGGAAAAACCTGTTTTTTTTTTTTTTTATTGGAGGCAAATGACAACTGCCCTGTAGGGTTGGAGTCTGTGCCGGGGTAGCACTGGGACCCAGGGTCTCCTGCCTGAAAGCTGTCTCTCCATCTACTCCACCCATTGTGAGCAAGCCTCGACCTGTCCTGGAATCCTGCCCAGAAGCTTAGAACCTGCTCTCTGGGGGCTCCCTAGGTAAAGGAGAGAGCGGCTGGGTGGCACAGCGTACAGAGTGCCAGCCCTGGAGACAGGAGGACCTGAGTTCAAATATGGCCTCAGACCCTGGGCCAGTCACTTCACCCTGCCTTCCTCATTGTAAAATGAGCTGGACAAGGAAATGGCAAATCACTGCAGTGTCTCTGCCAAGAAAACCCCCAAAAGGGGTCATGAAGAGTCAGACATGCCTGAAACACGACTGAATGGCAACAAGAACAAGGTGAAGGAGCCCCTTTGCCCCTTCCCTGGAGCCCGAACAGAGGGAGGTGCTACCTGTGCAGCCTGGGACAGTCGAGTTGCGTTTCTGCTGAGACTTGCCCTGCGGTCCTGGGATGCCACAGCTCAGAGAGTAGCTATTCTCCGAATCTGGAAGGGGGAAAGAGCAAACACCCTGAGGCTCTGGAAGAATCCTTGGGGATGCAGCCCCTCCCCCAAAGCCCCTTGAATTAGCATGGCACCTCCCCCCCCCCCCCGTTTAAACCAGGAGTTGTCTGAATGATGATAATAGTAGTGACGCCCAATAATCTGGGGGATGACTGGCCACATGCATGTGCATCTATGTACAATTATTTGCACATCACCCGTGCATGTCGGCATTGGCCTGGGAAGGAAGCTCCCCTCACCTTTGTAGACCCTCCCATTGCTGTGCACATCCTAGTCTAGGAGAGCTGTTTGGGGGAAGGAGGGACTGGGACAGCCAGGAGGGGTCAGAGGCCAGTTCTCTGACCACCACGCCCCACTGAGTGATGGTACAATAATGAGAACTCACACTAATAACAAAATGACTGACTTTCAGACAGCCCTTTAGAGCAACAGCTCTCATCTCCTTGGTCATCTGAATATTTCTATTTTTTAAATTTTTAAATTTTTGATTTTTGGAGGGCAGTTGGGGTTAAGTGACTTGCCCAAGGTCACATGGCTAGGAAGTGTTAAGTGTCTGAGGCTGGATTTGAACTTAGGTCTTCCTGACTTCAGGGATGGTGCTCTACTCACTATGCCTCCCAGCTGCCCCACCTGAGTATTTCTGTGCCCGTTTTACAAGTGAGGCTGAAGAGGCTCAGAGGGGTGAGAGTCCGTGTGTGGCCCAGGATCACACAGGGAATGCACAGTGGAGCTGGATCACATTCTGGCCTTTCTGACCCCAGTTCAGTGCTTTTCCTACTGGGCCTCATAGCCTTTTTCATGACAATAAGAACGATCCTGTATATTTGCACTCAACTTTTATTCTTTCAAAGCCCCTTTCAGGGCCTGACCATCCAAATACCCTGGTGACATATTTCCTTATGTAATGGAAAGAGCTCAATTTTGATCAGGAGAGACCTGGGCCAAATCAAAGCTGCTTAGTGACTCTGTCACTATAGGCAAGCTACTGTTGACATCTCTGAGCCTTAGAATACTCACCTGCAAAAGGAGTGATAACAGTGTTTGCCTGCCTGTAGTTCTCCCTCTGCTGCTGTGATAATCAAATTAGATAATATATAGGAAATGCTTTAGAACCCTAGAAGTGCCCCATCAGTGTAAGCTATTAACCCAGTTCACAGATGGGGCAGCTGAGGTCCAGGGAGGCAAAGTAGCTCCCTCAAAGATATCCATATGATCAGGTCCTGGCTGAGCCTCAAACTTTGATCAAACTTTCCTATCTAGTCCAATCTAACTAGCATTTATTTAACACCTACTATGTATTGACAATGCAAGAAAAAAGTTTGTCTGGGAGCTTACATTCCTCTGGGGAGATAGAACATGTACACCCTTTAGTATAAACATGATAATGTGAGGAAAGGAGAGCATTGACAACTCAGGGGATCAGGGAAGGCTCAGAGGAGGCCAGGGATCCGATGGTTTCTTATGTTTGACTAGAAAAGAGAAAAAGCCTCGACTGCTCTGGTGCAAGCCAAAGGAGAGGAATCTGCCTCCCTCCTCCTCTGGCATGGGCGTTGTAGCTGCTGAATTACCTGGAATGAAGTGGGTGTTGGAGGGGCAGGCCAGGAAGCAGGTCTCTAGGCCTCCGGTCCTGCTGCAGGCCAGCTGGATTCGGGGAGCTGCTTTGGCACCAGGGAGGCATTTCACTGTCTCTGAGGAGGAAGACATAAGAGGTCACATGCCTGTGCAAGGGTCAGGAATTTGAAAGGGGCTGGGGGTGGAGAAGGGATTTCCCAGAGCCCACTGCACCTACAGCTAGGATGCCACATTGAGTCACTTCAACAAATATGTCTTAACCACCAACTCAGTGCAGGGCCCCTGCTGAGATAGGTGGCATGCTCAGGAGCTCGGGCCATGACTTGCAGCTACAGCTAGGAGGCCCCATAGCAATGCCCCTGTCCAGCCTTCCCAGAACCTGATCTTTGGGTGTGTTAGGAGGGGTCCAGTGTGAAGGGAGGCAGAGGCCTCCTGGCCAGATAGCTTCTGGGGTGCTGTGTTTTGTTCTCTTCACCACCTCTGTAGGAGGCTATTAACACATTGCCACCTACTAGAATGGGAGAACCAGGATCATTGAGGCCTAGTGATGGGGGACCAGGGAAAGGACTGGAAGCACAGTGTACAGGGATTGGCTGAAGGAGCTAGGGACGTGTAGCCTGGAGGAGAGAAGATGTAGGAGACCATGGCTGCTGCTTTTCACTATCTAAAGGGGTTGTCATGGGAGGAAGGCATTGGAGATGTTTGTGGTCTGGCCTGGCAGAGCCAGAAGCAAAGGGTGGAAGTTGTGGAGGCAGATTTAAGTAAGGGTGACTGAGAACTGTTCTAAGAGGGCCGGGCTGTTGCTGGAAGCCCTGGTTTCTCCACCAAGGGGACTCTTCAATTGGAATCTCTATGACCCCTTATCAGGGGTATTGTGGAGAAGAGTCTTATTTAGGTTTACATTAGACTAGAGGACCTTGGAGGCTACTTTCAACTCTGAGATCAGAAACACATTTAAGAGCTGAGATTGTGAGAAAATTGAGGGTCCATGAGAGGAAACAGCTTGTTCAAAATCTCAGATGGGTGGGGTCTTTGTCCTACTTCCCCCTGGGCAGCCCTCTGGGAGGAAGGATCCTTTCTGCCAGGCCCTTTGGCCTTTGAGATCAAGAGCCAGACAGTGTGGAAGGTCCTGGTTCTAGAGTCACAGGGTCCCAGATTGAGCACACACACTGCTACTTACTCCTGACACAAACCTGGACAAGGCATTTCCCCTTCTTGGAGTTGTTTTTCTGTAAAATTAGAAGGTTGGGTTAAATGGCTCTTGAGAGGAGTCTTTAAGGTCTAAATCTGTGACCCCACGATCCTGTGACCCTGACTTTGGTCTCTACTGCAGAGGTTTCTAGTCCGTCCACCATATGTCGTCACCATGTGGCGATAATCCTCATCCGCTGGGCCTTACTCACCAGCACAGTCCTTCTTGTTCCAGTGCAGCTTCCTTCCAGCAGGACAGGCACACTCGTAGCTGCCCATGGTGTTGAGGCATCCGTAGTCACAGCTACCATTGTTAATGCTGCACTCATCAACATCTGGAAGCACAGGATAGGCCAGGCTCGGTGAGGGCAGAGGGCAGGCAGCCTTTCTGACCGAGAGGCAAACCTCAACACATAGTGTAGAAAGACCATTTTTCTGGGAAGGTTCGGCAGGAAAAGAGAAACCAGACACTGGGAAATGGAGTCACAGGAGTGGGTGGCACAGGGTGAGGTAGAGGGAATGAAATGGCCTTGGGGACAGGAGGTGGGGAGGGGGTGGTTGGGGTCTCAAGGCTTTACGTTTCCTTGTGTGTGTCCATGGTAGCAGGGCCTCAGATGGAGTGTAAGCCCATAGAGGGCAGGAAGGGCTTTGTGTGCTCAAACTCTAGCATATCTATCCTTAGTAAGTACTTGGTGAAGGCTTATTTGTTCCTTACCAGCCATGTGACCCCCTCTCTGTCCCTTAGCTTTATATCTGTTAAAAGAGGAGGCCATTACCAGGACTGACTGTCTCCTGAGGCTGTGGGATGGTGACACCCAGTTGAGATCATGTGTACAAAGTGTCATGCAAACGCCCCTCCCCGCCGTGGGGCAGCAATGTCATTCGTCAGATGGATGTGGTGACAGACATGGAGGCATGCTTGAAGCCCAACTTTCCAGCTTATTTCATTTGACGCCCTTTCACAAAGTCTACATTCCAGCAAAACTGGCTGAGGAGCACCCCCTCCATCTTGACATTTCTTCTCACGTGTCTCTGCCTTGACATTTCTTCTCATGTGTCACTTAGCCCACCACCTTCCAGCCTCTCAGAATTCTTTTCCTCCCTCAGGGCCCATCTCTGGATAAAATAAAGCCTCCCCAAAACCCTTCCGTTAGTTAGTATTCTCTCAGATCACTTTGAATTCACTGACCTGAGTGCACATTGTCCTGCACTCCCACCCCAGTGGATTGGAAGGTTTTTGAAGGCCAGGATTATTTCATTTTGGTCTTTGTCTACTTAGGATTAAGTACAATACCTCGTATACAACAGGCATTTAGTATTTCTTGAAGTGAATGGAACAGACCCAGCCATAAATACCTCTAGGTATATATACACAAAGTCACTCTAACCTATACAGTCTCAAACATTCCAGATGATAGCTATACACATACTACAAATGTAGCAGCTACAGTCTGACCACCACACCCAAGCTGCACACACAATCACACACACAGTCATAGAGGGACACAGTACAATCGGCTCAGCAAGACACACACTCACAAAATGGCAAAGGTCAAAGGCCTAGGAAGGATCCAGAGCTCATGGGTTTGCCTCTTTCCTGGAAACCCAGTTAAGTCTAGGAGCAGGAGATGTCCCATTCTAGTAGGCTAAGGGAACCAGAGTTTGGCCATTGGCCAGCTTGTCACTTCAGTGCCCAAGAGGATGGACATAAAGATAATGACAGGGCTGGGAGGGTCCAGGAAGAAGAGGTCCCTAAGGCCTTCCTTGGTTTTCCCTGACCCAAGGGAGCAGTAGGTACAGGGAGACCCCTTGGGCTTCCCATGCCTGGAGCAGGCTCCCAGAGGGGTGAGTGAGGGTCAGTGAAAGCACTGATCAGGAGGTGATGGTGGGAGGTAAAGGTATCAGGTAATGTAGATCAGCTTAGGGTGTTCTCCATCCCCCAACCCCCCACCAAACAAACCAACAAACCTGGCTTTATGTAGTAGAAAGGGTCAGAGACCACGAGAAAGTCGTTTAACCCTTGGGGCTCTCAGCTTCCTCATCCACCAAGTGGGGACTAAAATATCTGCTCGACCCGGCTTACGGGCTTGTTAGGAGGAAAGCACTTCCAAATCTTGAAGTGCTACTTAAAGGAGAGCTTTCATTGTTGTTTTTGTTATTATTGCCCACCCCTTTGCCTACCCCCCTTTCCCTTGCCCTGCGGTCTATATTCCCTACAACGGTGTGTTTTAAAACTATCACCCTCTCAATCAAAAGTCATCTAACTGTCTGGGAAAAGTGATCCCTATCACATTTATTAAGGCCTCTGCGAATTTGGATGTTAATAGTAGGTAGATTTCTTAACCCAACATATGAAGCTCTAATGGTGGATTTTCAGGGCTTGCTGGCCAGTGAGGGAGTTGTTTTGGGTCTAGGGATCTTCCCTGGAGTCTTTCAGATCAGTCTGGGCCTGCCACTCACACTCTTCCTTGCCCATCTTGCCACCTTCCCTCGATACCCTGACTGGCATTACTATGAAGGAAATATTGAAATAAAACGATGCGCTGTTAGGATGGAAAGGGGACCTTAGAACATAGAACACGGAACATGAGAGCTAGAAAGGACTTTAGAACCGACAGTGTTGGAGCTGGAAGGACATTTAGGGATTGTTTAGTCTGATCTCTTCATGTTAGGGATAAAGCGACTGAGGCCCAGAGAGAGGGAGTGGCTTGCCCAATATTAATTTGACTTCTAATTTTAAAATTTATTATCTGGTGTTATTTAATTGCAGCTGAATTTCTTTACCCCCAGGCTGGTGCTTATTGCCCAGCTGCCACTCCCTGAAGCATCAGCCCCCCTGACCCAGCCCCCTTTGCTAATGAAGGAGCAACTCCAAACCTCCGCAGTGGGTCAGGCCATACAGAGTGTAGCCTCGGTGACACAGGCACTGGAAGCTGCCGGGCGAGTTGATGCAGGTGTGGTCACAGGTCCTCTCGAAGGAACACTCGTCTATGTCTGTGGGGGCAGGGGTTGGGGAGAAGAAAGGGAAGAGGACTGGTCAGGACTTCAGAATTGTCATCTCAGAGTCAGTCAGCCGGGGAGACCCCCTGCCTCAAGAAGTGCCCCCAGGGCTGAGGCCCTCTGCGGCAGCCCCAACCTTACTGGACAGCTCCCCTAGGCATTTGTGTCCTACAGAGAGGCAGTGAGCTTCCTTCTAACATTTCTCCATTGGTCTAATCCTCCTCCACAGGACAACTGCATAGATACTCGTGTTCTCATCAAGTCTCAGAGTAGGATGGGATTTGAGGCTACCTGGTCTAACCTGTACCTGAGCATTAATCCTCTCATGATTAATAAGCCATCAATCCACGGGCATTTATTAAACACCTACTGTATGCCAACCATTGTGCTAAGTTCTGAGGATACCAATGCAAAAGTGAAAAAATCCCTGCCCTCATGGAACTCACATTTGAATTGGTGAGAAACTATGTACATATATAAGTGTATACAGAATATGTACAAAATTGATACAGAGTAATTGGGGGGGGCACTATAGCTGGGGGATAAGAAAAAACTTCATGGTGGGGTTGGAGCTGAGTTTTTTTTTTTTTTAAAGCAATTGGGGTTAAGTAACTTGCTCAAGGTTACACGGCTAGTCATTATTTATGCGTGGGTGCTCATTTTCTGAGGCCGGATCTGATCTCGAGTCATCCCAACTCCGAGGCCAGCACTCTTACTCACTGTGCCACCTAGCCGCCCCTTTAGGGCAATTGGGGTTAAGTAACTTGCCCAAGGTTACGCGGCTAGGTTTTTGTTTGTGTGTGTTAAGTGTCTGAGGCCGGATCCGAACTCAGGTCCTTCTGACTCCAGGGCTGACGCCCTACTCATTGCGCCACCTAGCCGCCCTACTGGAGCTGAGTTTTTAAGGAAATGAGGGATTCCAGGAGGTTGAAATGAGAATGGAGGGCCTTCCAGGCATATGGGGCTGTCAGTGCAAAGGTGTGGGGACAGGGCTTGGGGGGGTTGTGAGTGAGGCCAATAGGGCAAGACTGCAATTTGTGGTGGAGGAAATGTGTGAGAAAATGGAAAGTGTAGGAAGGGTAAAGAGTTTTAAATGCTATACAGAAGAGCTTACATTTGATTCCAGAGATAATAGGGAGCCACCAGAGTTTACTGGGTGGGAGATGAATAGCAGAGTTGGACTTTAAGGAAGTCCCTTTGGCAGCTAGCTGTGTGGGTGACTAAGCAGAGGAGCAAAAGTGGCCAGCCAGCAAGATGCCATCTAAACCCTGCTCAAAGAATTCCAGTAACAGAGAGATTAGCAGCCTCTTGGGCAGTCCACTCCATTGCTGAGCATATCTTGTTGGGAAAATTTTCTGTCCAACTGAAATCAGCTTTCCTCACCTCCTACCCTCCACACTACCTGCATCTCCTGCACACTGGTTTGCACGTAGTAGACACATAATGTGCGTTGAATTAACCAGCATCAGGCTAGATGTTCAGGAATTCCGCCACTAGGTGGCAGTACAGACTGCAAAATCAGGCTAAGCTTCCAAATTTGGACTTGGAACTGTCCAGATTTCATGGCTTTGGAGCTGGAAGAGACCCTCACATACTTATAGAACTGGGGAGTTGGAAGGGGACCATCAATTTTAATTCATACACTAAAGGAATCCCTCTTCCACACACAATGAGGAATGGTCCAGCATCTACTGAATAACCTTCCAGGAAGGTGATCCAGCAAGCACTTCCAAGGCTGGACAGCTCTCATTGGGCTAAAGTTTTCCTTAACCTCCCACCTAAGGTTTCCTCTTTGCCATTTATGACCCCTGGGGCCAGAGAGAACAAATTGAATCTTAATTCTGGGAGACAACTTGAAGATAGTCTCAGTGTTGGTATCCCCCCACCCCCTTCTCTTTCCCAGGCTAATTATGCCCAGATCCTTCAACAGACATTCAAAGATCCTTCACTATCATGATGGCCTTCTTCTGGACACTGTAGCTTTTCAATGTCCTTTGTAAGCCTTGGCACCCAGACCTGAAAAAAATACTATGGATGAGGACTGGTGAGGGCAGAGCTCAGTGGGAATATTGGCTCCATTTTGCTGGAATCCTGCTCTTAATGTAGCCCAAGATTCTATTAGCTTTTGCACCAGTCACATCCCACTGTTAATTCATATTGAGCTTTTGCTGGCCACCTCCAGTGTAAAGATGATTTTTTTTTGGTACCTAAATGTAAAAACCAGTCTTAAACTTGAATCAATAAACAATAATCAATAAACAAATAAGCTTTGGCCCTGAGGTTATTGCTTGGTGATCCCTACCTAGCAGCCTGACCCTTTTACAGCCTGGCTGCCATTAAGTGTTTTAGCTGACCCCCTCCTACCCCCCACCCCGCCAACTTCTGTCACGATAATTTGATGAGAGTGCCATCTCTACCTTTATCTGAGTTGTTCACAAAAATGTCATCCATAGCAGCCTGGGGCTTAGCCCTGGGGCTCTCCCCTGGAGCTCTCCTACCCTGTAGACATCATTAACAGCTGATTTTTATCAGCCATCACACCTGCTCTGAATCCCTCTGATTGCATTGCCATCTAGGTCAGTGTGGTCTGGGGCCGCTGATCCACCTAGAAGGATCCCTGGGCCAGGCGCATCTTGGTTTGGTTGCAAAATGTCATATTACCTAGGTTTTATTGTATTTTTCTTTATTTTGTTAAGTATTTCCCAGTTTAATTAAGTTCCCAGTTCGTGAAGTATTTCCCAGTTTAATCTGGATTGAGCCACACTCCGGAGGATTCCAGGCTTTGGGTGTTTGACACATCTGATCTCTAATCTATATCTCTTCATCTTTTCCACAATAATAGAATTACATATTAGATCAGAAGCTTTGATAAAATCTAAGTAAATTATACCTGGCCTCTCTCACCTAGTCATCAGTCTATCCATCTACATATCTCTCGATCAAGAAAACTGAGAATCTTAGAGAAGTGCCTTGCCCAGTGTTGTCCAGGTGGGGAGCAGATCGCTTTCCTTGTGTGATGCCAAATGTCGTTAGTTTTTAAGGCCCTTGTGGAGAAAGTGCCAGCAGGGTGTGGGGTTTTGTGAGTCTGTTTCCCCAACTGTAGAAAGAAGGAGTTGGGCTAGCTGGTGTTTCCGAGCCCTTCGGGCTCTGAATGCCTTTGAAAATCCAAAGACATTCTGAGAGTAATGTCTAGGGATTTATTTGAGAAAAAAGCCATCCTAGTGAGCCGAGCTGCATCTGCGGCCACTAGGTGGTGACCTTAAACCATCAATGCCAGCTCACCACCCCGTCCTAAGGCCAGTAAATTCTTAGTACTCAAGGCTGGAAGGCATCTTCAGCTGATTGAGGCTAGCCCCTTTATGTTAAAGGGGAGAGTGAGATTGTCAGAACATAGCAGCAGGGCAGGAGCTTGATGGCTTCAGAGAACAACTGTGGGGGGAGGGAGGTCAGTCCAGAGGTCAAGCAGAACCTTTCTTGTGTGTAGGGCTGTGAATTAGGCACAAGCCAGCGCCCTCCACTAAGGAACTTCTAGGCCCTTCTTGGTGGTGTGTGTAGGGGAAGAGATAGGACACATACACAGAAAAAAAGCAGAGAGTTCCAGACCAGCTGTTCTAGGGCAGTCTGAGGAGGGGAGATCCCTTTTAGCTTGAGAGGATCAGACAGGACTTTATGGAGAAGGTGGTGCTCAAGCAGTAACATTCAGTTCAACTCAGTAATGGAAGTGGGGGAACAGCTAATAGTCCCTATTCCTTTTCTGTTCTCTTGTCCTATCTTTTCCCTTACCCACACCACCCAGAAGAGCCTAGAAGCTCCTTCGTGGCTAGTGGCCCCTTCTAACCCTGCAGCCAGACTCTCCTGCCTCCCTAGGTGTTGGTGAAAATATTTCTTTCCATTCATTCATTAGAGATCAGTTTTCCAAAGGAATAAAGGAAAATAAAGGTAAACGAAAAGCATCAGGCTAATGTAAAACATGTAACTGGTGGATTTCTGGAGCATGAGAGTCCAGTGATGTCAGTATCTAAGAAAGTGCTCTGCAACAAAGCCAACAACATATCCCCCTCCTAAATTGGTGTTAGAATTTAGGAAGGACCTGGATAGAGTGGGTGGCCACCAGGGAAGGCTGGCTAGGAGGGGCCATGCCTCAGGCAGGGCTTGAGGAAGTAGTTGGAGGAATTGGAAATGTTTAGCCTGGAGGTCTGCAAGCAGGGATGTGGGGGGAGAAAGTGGAGCTTCAGTACAGCTTGGACTAGATTCCCAGCCCACCCCCAGGGCCTTCTGCCTCTAGGGTCCCATGGTGCCCTTGTGTCTTCTTCCTCTTAGCATTTTTTGTAAAGACCAAACAGTTTGATAAGTAAAGTGTCTGGGCCCGAGTTGTTATTCCTGGAGCAGTGAGAGTGAATGAGAGTGTCATGGCAAACTTCAGACCTTCAGCTAGCAAGTAGAGACCCCACAGTGTGACCAGGATTTCTAAGGGTCATTTCATACTCACTGCTGTAAAGAAATTGGACCAGGAACCTTGCGCAGAGCAGGCACACCTGCCACACTTCAAGGTTTGCCAAGAGCTTTCTACGTCCTGTCTGTTCTGGTCCTTGCCCCAAGCTCCCTGTGACATGGGTGCTACAACACCCAATATCTCCCATCACTGCTCTCAACCATCAGCTCCTTAAATGTAAAATGGGGAGAATACCTTGGTCACATTGTCAGGACTGAAGCCTGGAACTCATCTTTGGCCTTGCCTTGTCCAGCTCTCGTTTTAGAGGTCCCGACTAGGGGCAGAAATTGTCCCCGGGCCACAGAGGCAAGAGGAAACAGAGATGCTATAAAGCCAAGGCCTGCCCCCACCAGGTTGCTATCCACAACCATGGGATTCCTACTCCCCTTAGGAGGCTGTTGCAGGGTCCCACGCCAGTTGTGGGGGGCGGGGGGCAGTGTAACAAAACCACAATACTGCAGCCTGTGCCTGGGGTGAGGACTCAGGAAGTCTCCCTTTGAGGCTGGTTCCGTTCACTCAGTTTGTGACCTTTCCTTTCTCTTGGTCTCAGTTTTGTCCTCTGAAGTAAGGGGTCAGGTTAGGTGATCTCTAAGGCCCCAACTTGTTCTAAATCTTACGGCCTCTTTGATTCATTACCAAGCAGAGCCCTGCCCCAGTAGCCAGGCCTGACTCAGTTTTCCCTCTTCAGTACTGTCTGGCACAGGGGAGTTGGTAAGTCACCAGCTCAGCTAATAGAAGGAAGGTTTTAGAAAGCATTACCTTGACAGGTCCGTTCATCTGTTAGTAGCTTATAGCCTTTCTGGCAGCTGCATTCAAAGCTGCCCACTGTGTTCCTACAGAAATGGTCACAGCCTCCACTGTTCACCAAGCACTCGTCAATGTCTACAGGGAACAACGAGGAAAAGTCAGGTCACAGAAAAAAAGGACACACACAGACTGTGCCTCCCCCTGCCTCACCCCCACCCAAGATCAACACCAGCCTTCCAGGCTGGAATTCTAGTCACCAAGATCATTGAGTATAACCCCTTCATTTCACAAATGACTAAGTTGAGTTCCAGTGGTGCAGACTAGAACCCACACTTTGCTGCCCTCTCTGCTTTCTCCAGAATGCACAGAGATTTTGGAAGGAGTGATTATGGGGCCCAGAGTTAACGATGAGCTTTGCTGAGGGAGGCACATTGGCCTGAGATTCCAGAGACCTGGGGTCTAGGCTCAGCTCTTCTACTTAACAGTGGCAGGACCAGAGGGTGGGGAACAGCTGTCTAATACTAGAAGTGGCAAATGTTTGCAGGAGCCCCACTCTTTGCCACCCCTTGGCAGCTCCAGGAGACATGGTACAGTTCCAGTTAGTCTTCTGAAGTGCCAGAAGGAAACGGTGATGGTGGAGGATCCTTGTTATCATGTCGGCACTCAATGCCTTCCCAGCTTTCCAGGAGAGTTTACTCTCCTACACCCTGGAGGCAAGGCTGTAAACATGTTCTCTGAATGAAAGTCAGCCCCTGTTCATCTTACAGCCACCCCCTTTCTGTGGGTGTTAGTTCAGCCTCCTTTTTTCTGTGGTCTTTGTGTTGGGTATGTGTGTTGGAGGGGATCCCTCAGAATCACAGAATGTCAAAGCTGGAAGGAACTGTAAAGACCACCTTATCCAACCCTGATTATACAGAGCAAGAGACTGGGGTTCAGAGAGTGCATCTGGCTACAGTCACTCATCCAAGATGTGGGTTTTCCAGCTCTAGCAAAGTCAGTGACAACTTTGTCTTTGATAAAACCCTCTGGGGCTTTTCTTATTCTTTTAGATGTTCCTGCATCACATGTTGAGGAATCCTAGCTCTGCAGAAACAATTGAGATAAAACTTTATTTCTTCATTCATCAAATTGTTATTGGATGAGAGTATATGCATAGTATATTTTCAGCCTATACTGTATCATGAAGGTAATTAGCCTCCAGGGGCAGCTAGGTGGCGAAGTGAGTAGAGCGTTGGCCCTGGAGTCAGAAGGACCTGAGTTCAGATCCCGCCTCAGACACTTAACACACACAAACAAAAACCTAGCCGTGTGACCTTGGGCAAGTTACTTAACCCCAATTGCCTCCAAAAAAAAAAAAGTGATTAGCCTCTGGGTCAAATATCTAGAGAGAGAAAAGATGAGAAAGGGTGTGGTAGAAGGATGCTAGTCCTAGAATCAGGAAACCCAAGCTTCAATACAATTTCTTTTTTTTTTCTTTTGCGTGGTAGAGGGAAATTGGGGTTAAGCGACTTGCCCAAGGTCACACATCTAGTTTTTGTGTTAAGTGTCTGAGGCTGGATTTGAACTCCAGTCCTCCTGACTCCAGGGCCAGTGCTCTACTCACTGGGCCACCTAGCCACCCCATTCAATGCAGTTTCTGACACCAGCTTTGTGACTTTAGTCCCAGTGCAGATTGCAGTCTAGGGGAACCTTTGCCTTTTGTGGCAGGCAGGTGACCATCTAGACACAAACAGCTCTTTTTCATGTATCAAATTATGGCTCATTCAGCATTTACACCCAAGGCACTGTGATGAAGCCATACAAAAAGCCTACAATTGTCCCTGCCCTCAAGAAGCTTACAGGGTAGGGAAAGAAGAGACATCCTGAAAAAGAGAGTAATAGAGAATCTTATAACAAGGACCAAAGAAATGGGATAGAGAATAAGAATCTGAAGGGGGTTAAGGGGGGAAAGGGAGAGAGAAAGAAGATTAAGGAGGATAAAGAGGGAGGGAGACTGAGAGATACAGAGATACAGAGACAAAGAGAAACAGAGGCAGAAAGAGACAGAGACTGAAATAGAGACAGCTGAAACACACACACACAGAAGGAGATCGAGAGAGAGGGAGAGAGAGAGAGAGGGAGAGGGAGAGAGAGAGAAGGGGGAGAGAGAAAAAAGAGAGGGGGGGAGAAAAAGAGAGAGAGAGAGAGAGAGAGAGAGAAGAGAGAGAGAGAGAGAGAGAGAAGGGGGAGAGAGAGAAAAGAGAGGGGGGGAGAGAGAAAAAAGAGAGAGAGAGAGAGAGAGAGAGAGAGAGAGAGAGAGAGAGAGAGAATCAGTGTGTTTAGGGAAGGCTTCACCTGCTGAATTCCTATTCCTCTTTTAAAGTCCAAATCAAAGACACTTCTCCAGGAGGCCTTCTCCATCACCCCCACCACCAGCTCACCAATGCCCTCTCCCCTGAGATTTCGAACGGCACATCACGTGTTTTAGTGTACTGATACTGTGAATTATAACTCAGAATTAGGGTTAGTGTACTGAACTAGCCCTTGAATAGGGCTCATCAACAGTGTTCTGCATACCATAGACACTTAGTACAAGCTATGGCTCCCATGTTGCTCTTCTGTCCAGCTAATCCCTGTCCAACTTTGCCCCCTGCTCCTCTGATTTTGACCTGACTCGTCTTCTGGCACCACATCTATCTCCCAATTCCCTTCTCTGTGAGGTCTCTCTCACCTGGGTAACTGTCACAGCTTCCTAACCTGCCCTAACCTACTCATGAGTTCTGGAGGTAGGGTCCCAGGTACTTTGCTCTTGTCAGCATCCACATTGCCTCTGCTTGAGGATTTTGAAGAAGGGGATTTCTGTTCAAGTATAATTTGGGCCAGAGGACCTACTCGGTCCCTTCTAACTCTTTGAGTTTGTGAACCTCCATTTTTTCATTTGTAGAATAAGAGTCCCAGAGTTCCTTGTTTCATAGGATCATTGGGAGGATCCAATAAAACAATATTGAAGTGATTTAGCACCATAAAGTGTTGTGTAAGCAACTATTATCTTTTCTGTTATGGTTTGTTACAGTTCTGGTTCTGCTCTGTAGTCAACAAGATCTTCTTAGCCAAACACTGTAGGATGTCTGTGTTGGGACTTCCTTCTGAAACTTGGACCTTCTGAAATGGACAGGATGCAACCACTAACTGTGAAAACATTTGGAACAACCCAGAGCCTGAACCACCTTCCTCTGTTTCTTTCCATTGGCTGTTGGCAACACTGACAGGGAGAAGGAAAATCATTTCCCTCAGTAGAGAAGACAGAGCATTTCACAGGAAAAAACTCAGCCCCAGCCTTCTCAGGCTACAATTGGTTTGCATAAATTCCCTCCTCTCCCCACCTTTCCCAAACTATTTTTCTTTCCATGGCTATAAATATTGTTCTGTAGGAGGCATGTAAAATAACAGATCACTCTTCTTGAGGGAAAAGGAGGAGGGAAGGTAGGGGGAAAAGGGAGGTGCCTAGTTCCCATTTGCATGATTTAACCATAGGATTTCAGAGCTGGAAGGAGTGAACCTTCGGGGTCTAGTCCAAGCCTCTCATTTTACAGGGGAGGAAACTAAGGCCCAGAGTTCCCTCGTGACTTGACCATAGTCACACACATAATAATGGACCTGGGACACCAGATCTAGTCCTCTTGTTACTGCTGACTCTCCAACCTCTTTGTGTAACTGAGGGAGCTCTGTGCCCAATACTGCCCCAAAGCAGAGCCCTGAAGGAGGCCATTTGTTATCTGTAGGGACCTCAGAGGTCACCTAGTTGAGCCCATATTTGAGCAAGGCTCACCTCTACAGCATCCTTTAGTTGTCTCTGGGGAAATCTCTTTCTACTTTTGTACAGCTCTTATTTTTAGAAAGTTATTCCTTAAATTTAGCCATCATCTGCCACTATGAAACTTTCTTCCATAGCTCTTAATTCTGTAATCTGAGATCAGATGGATTAAATCCAATCCGTCTCCTAGAAGAAAGCCCTTCAGATCACTAAAGACAGCGAGCATCTCCTCCCAAAGCTTTTCTTCTCCTTTCTGCAGTCCTTGCCTGGAAGAGTCTTCCCTCCTCCTGTCATCCTGATGCTCTGCCTCTGAATCGTCTGTATCCAGTGGCATCGTCTTCTTCGGTTGTTGTCATGGATTGCTAGAAGCTGGGAGTCGGGACTTGGGGCTTCATCCCAGACTCACTTTTGGATGGTGGATCTGGAATGTTAGCACTGGATTGAAGCAGTGTGTCTTCTGTGACCTTGACAAATCATCATCCATCCAGTCTCTGAGTGAATACCATTGATGTAGCTCTTACATGTTCACAAAGCCCTTCAGATGCAAGCAGTGGATGCATCTTCTCCTTGTTTCACTGGTGAGGAAGCAGAGACTGAAGAGAGGATGTGCTTGCCAGTGTCTGATAGGTGGTTGGAGCTAGGACCTGAGTTAAGGTCTGGTTCCATGTATGTATGCTGCTGGCTTCATGGAGTTCCTTCCCTTACGAGGCAGATCATTCCATTGTTGGACAACTCTAATTGGTAAAAATCCAACTCTTTGAAACTTAGAGCCCCAGAATGGAGAGCTGGCATCTGAGAGCTGCCTCACTTGGCATCTCGTGGCAGAGGCAGGAATTGGCTCCTCCCCATCATTCTGGACAAATGCTTGGTCTTCTGCAGCATTTGGGGACCTCATCATTTTCCTCACAGCAACCATGTGAGGTGGGCACTGTAGCCATCACAATCCTGGGTCTAGGTTAGAAAATATCTTCTTAGAGACATGAAGGATTTACTTGCAGTCATGTAGCTAATAAATCTCATCTGAGCCTTGAATCTGAGTTCTGTACTCTTGTAGACCAGAGTTCTTTTGTTTTGGGGCATCTAGGTGGTGCAGTGAATAGAGCACCAGCCCTGGAGTCAGGAGGACCTGAGTTCAAATCCGACCTCAGACACTTAACACTTACTAGCCGTGTGTCTTTGGGCAAGTCACTTAACCCCAATTGTCTTGCCCTCCCCCTCCAAAAAAAATGCAGTGTTTGAACATCTCAAAATCTTCTAGGAAGTGGCAGGTAGTGAATCTCCTTTTGAAGCAGCTCATTCTGTTGTTTGACAACTCCAAATAGGCAGCTGGGGGGGTACCAGAGTGCAAAGAGTGCTGGGCCTAGAGTGAGGAAAACCTGAGTTCAAATCCAACCTCAGACACTTACTAGCTGTGTGACCCTGGGCAAGTCACTTGACCTCTGCTGTACACCAGAGATAATAACAAGATATACCTTGAAGGGTTGTTGTGAGAATCCAATGAGATGATGGTTCTGATGTGTTTAGCACAGTGCCCGGTACACAGGAGGCACCACTTCATCATTAGGAAATCCTTCCTTAAACTGAGCCCAAACTCACCTCTCTGTAATGTAAAGAGAATCAGAGACTCCAGAGTCTTAGATCGTAAAGAGCTCTCTGAGGTCCTGTCATCCAACAAATCCACCAGCTAAAGGGATCCCTTGTAAAAGGCCCAGACAGTCCTCATAGAGCGGGTGGAGAAAAGAACAGGGACAGGCCAATCTTCCCTCCCATAGACCCAGGCGAGGTTGTCCAGTCCTCTGGGTCCCCTTCTTTTGACAACCTGGAGCAGTTTGGCTGGTACAAATCAGACAGGCAGCACAGAACTGAATCTGACTTCACAGCTTTATCACCACTTGCTTTCAGTCTTGGTACACACACTGTGGGGGTAATGGAATAGCCTGGGACTCAACCCTGAGCCCAAAGAGATTCCTGTGAAGGGCTTCCCCCTCCCAAGAGAAGTCATTCCTGGATCCTTCTACTAGAATCTTTGTGAGCTGGGTGACCCTGGGCACAACACTCCCACCTCCTGGGATTCCAGGTACCCCATCTGTTAGATGAGATGGTCTCTGAGACCCCTTCCTGGTCTGATGTTAGTGATCCTGAAACCTAAGGCCAAGACTGAGCACCATTATCTCAGGCTCCCCAGACTCAAGTGCTCACCTGGCAGTCCCTGAACTATCTCATGCCAAATGCTCCTGTATGTCAGCTACCATGCTGTCATTGCAATGCCTGGCACAGAGTAATCGCTCAATAAACGCATTTCATTCATTCACTTCCTCACACTAAATAGCATCCTGCTGCTATGGCCATGAGATTGCTCACAAGTCCTCATCCTTCCCATTCAGTGCAGCCAGGATGAGAAAGGCAGGTATCCATCGGAGGAAGAAAATCTTTGCAAGTCTGATCACCAAAGCACTTGTGCTTTTTGTTGTAGAAAATAACTGGAAACAAAACAAATGTTCGCTGATTGGGAGTGGCTCTGCCAATTGTGGATGTATTGGGGCATGACTATGGCATAAGAAAGAATGGATTTAAGGGGTCTAGAGGAGCCTGGGCAGGGAGGAGGAAAACAGCAGAGGCAATGATCACAGCAATGTCAGGGGTGAGAACTAAAAACCAAAGGGGGGATGTGGTGTTCATTTTAATGACCAACATCAGCCCTGGGGAAGAGCTAAGAAAATGTGCATACTCCTCTCCCTTTGAAGAAGTAGAGGGGGGGGCGGAGCCAAGATGGCGGAGTAGAAACAGCTCTTCCAAGCCTCTCTGCCCCCAGATTCTCCACAAACTATGTAAAAAAAAGAAGTAGAGGGAATATGGGCACGGAATGTTTTATAGATGTCACTGAGGGTGCTAGGAGGCTTTGTTCCCTGTCTCGTTTTAGTCTTTGTTAGAAAGGGTGCTTATGGGGGAAAGCACTGTCTTTGGAAAGGAAGGTGATAGGAAAACCAAAGATATCAATGACCATCTTTTAAAAAATGGGAGGGTTGAGTGAAATGCTTTCTCATCGATCTCTCTCTCTCTCTCTCTCTCTCTCTCTCTCTCTCTCTCTCTCTCTATATATATATATATATATACACACACACACACACACACACATACCATACATACATATCTATATATATCATCTATGGAATCTAGCCTTCCTGAGTCATAGGGAAATTCTCCATTCCTCTGTGCCCACACTACTTTTTACCACTCTTATCATCATGATGGTTTCTGCTGCTGCTGCTGCTGCCCCCACTAAGCCGTTTTGAGTTTTGTCATGACTGTCCTTAGAAATCTTAATGATTTGCACTTGAGAAATAGCATTAAAAACATGTTATTAATAATACCTGACATGCAGATAATTATTTATATACAGTAGCAAGGAGCAGAAGTGGCCATGAACCCAGATCTTCATGACTCCAAGTTCCCCTGGGCTGTCTCATCACTCAGCTATGCTGCTTCACTGTCAAGAACCAGAAAAGGAGGGGACTTTTTCCTGTTGCAGGAGTGAAGGATGACAGCAATGGGCAGACCAAGGCTTCCTAGTACCAGTGAAATATCAAGAGAATCGGAAGAAGGTCTCCACGGTGTTGGGCAGCCCTCTTATAGGGAACTGATAGGAAGACAATAGGCAAATAACATGGGCCAAGAAGAAACAGAGAGGTTTTGTTGTGCATTCCATGAGGGTTTTCTCACACCTACAAGATTGTTGACCCACAGAAATATCACAGAATAAGAATGAAAAGCCAGGCTGGTTTCATGAGGGACTGGCATGCTCTTAGGTGTTATTGATGGGTGGCCTAGTTTTAGGAAATTTGTTCTCTGTAAATCCAGGTGTGGTAGATTAGCATCTGTGGCCAGGCTTAATTAGGAAATTGCAAAGATAAAGGAAGGAAGATAAGTCAGAGAAGGATACTGTGAGAACCTGCCTCCACCTGCCTGAGCCTAGGTCTGCTCCAAGAATGCCTAGCAAAGCTGTGTACTTTGGATAGCCAAGAGATTAGAGGACTCATTCACTCCATTCTTACCTGCTAAACTCACCTGGAGGGTGGGTGAAATAATGGAATGGCCAGTGTGACTGCCCGGTCCAGTTCCTTTGAGGTGCCTCCCAGGATAATCTGATTAACACTCTTCTCATTTGGTAGGATTGAAGCCTACTCTGGACCTACCTGGAGTAATCACACTTCACCTGGGCAGCTGACTTATCTGAGACTGTCAGATCCCTCCCTTCTGACCAGGTCTCAGTCTTGTCCAAAATCTGGGGTGTGCAGCACCTTCAGCCTGTGTAACCACTCTGGTGATAACAGTCCAGCTGGGAGGGCTGCCTGATGCACTAGACAGCAGAAAGGGGGTCCCAAATGATCTTACTAGGCTGGAACTATGGGACAAATCTAAAAAGATTAAAGTGAATGGGAGGGACTGTAAATTCTGAAGTGGGGTTGCAGGATTAAAACAGTGAAGGATCCTGCATCAGGATCAAGAGCTGGAAAAGACTTCTGAGACTGACTTAGTCCAGCCCTTCCTGATATCAATGAGGGAAGGGAAAAGGACAAAGCCAATAGAGAGAAGAGCCCTCAGCCGTGTGCAGGCTGGGGGGGGTGGCCATGAGCCAGGAAGTTCACTTAGCCATCTGCAGCTTCAATACACTGCGACAATTTGCTGTCTTAGAGTTAGCCACTCAAGGGACAGGGTGTAGGGAGATTCTGGTTCAGGTGGGGGTTGGACTTGATGACCTCTGAGGTCCCTCCCACCTCTGAGACTGTAATTTTGTCTTCTTCCTTTGAATCTCCCCCCAAGGAGGCTCTAGCCCAGTCCAGGCCCCAGTGGGTGTGAGCTGTGTCTGGGACTCTATGATTCACTCCTCATCACAAGTTCATCTTTCACACAGTTACTAAGTCAGCAAAGATTTAAGTCTCGCTTTGTGCCAGGCAGAGTGCTAAGAGCTGGGGATACAAAGAAAGGTAAAAACAGTCCCTGCCATCTGGGAGCTCACAAGCTAGCAAAGGAGATATCGTGCAAAAAGCTGCGTAAAAATAAGACAAATAGAGACCATCCCAGAGAAATGTACTAGCAAGACATAGAAAGGCTGCCTGCCCAGAGATTTTCACTGCGACTTGAAGGAAGCCAAGGAAGCCAGAGAGGAAATTGAGGAAGGAAAGAATTCAGAGCTGCCACAAATTCCCTGTTTTTTTTACTGAAATTTACTTCTGTTAGCTACCAAAAAAAAAAAAAAGACAAACCCCAAACTCTAGAATTTGGGCTAATTTTCTATGAAAATTCTTGGATATAAACTGTGAATGTTCTTAATGAGTAGCATATTTTTCACTACATTTCTTTGGAAAACTCATCTATTCTTACAACTTCAACTACTCTCTCTCTCTCTCTCTCTCTCTCTCTCTCTCTCCCCCATCTCTCTGGCTCTCCCTTCTTCCTCTCCCTCTTTCTCTCTTCCTTTGCCTTCCCCTGCTCCAATCTCCCCCTCTTCTCTCTCTCTCTCTCTCTCTCAGAAAAGTCCTCTTTTGATCCTTCATCTGATCCTGGCAGTGACTGGCCTTGGCATTTTGAAAGCTCTGGAAGTTCCTACCAGATTAGAGAGGCCTTGAGTGCAGGCCAGGGAGCAGACTGTAGATGATCATTCCAGCCAAGTACAGAATGGTTTCCCACTAGATGACTGGTCACTAAGTAGTACACTCCTTGGTCATGGAAACCCCTGAACAGATAAAAATACTTAGTCCTGAGTGGTCACCATGAATGAATGTTGCCTTTCACATTTGTGGTGATAATAGTGGAACATCTTGTAGACGATCTACAAGTACTAACAATGCTTGGTACCTGTCATGTTTGATCCTTGTTCAGGGACTTAATTAATGTGCTTCTGGTGGAACTGAAACCTTGACTGTTTCACTGTAAGTGATGGGAAAACACAGGGGCATTGTAGCTAAGTAGAAGGACCGCGCACAGATTGGCAGAGAAGGGGATAAAGAGGCTAGAACAATCTGTGTCTTTTGCCCAAGTGACAAAAAGCACAGTTTTATGGTGCATTCTGTAGTCTGACTTGCAGTCCTCATGATGAGGACAAGCAGACAGACCTCCCTAATGATAGCGCCTGCAGCTTATGGTTCAGCACTCGGGGCAGAGATGGAACCAGTTGGGGAATCCCCATAAGAAAGTAGCTAGGTCCTACACTGACACGCAGTGAATTTAATGCAAAGTTGGTCATGCGAGAGGATGGAACACAGGGTCACCAATTTGGACCTGCAAGGGGATCACCCCCTTTTTAATAGAGGAAGAAACTGAGGCACAAGGAGGCAAAGGGACGTGTTCAGGATCACCCAGGCAGCATCCATCTTGAGTCCAGGACCTTTGCCTTCTGCCTTCAGAGCCACAGCTCTTTGCACCAAAAGTGGTTTGGCATCAGGAAATGGAAGTGGCCAAGATTGCAGGGCTGTTCAGAGGCTGCAGGACATGACGATTGTCTTCGGGAAGATCATTAAAAGGAGTTAAGTTTGGTGAGACCGAACGTCCCCATACAACCCTAGAAAATACCTAGGGCAGTAAGGTGGGGTGCTGGGATTGGGTCAATAGTGCAGTGTTCTCCCCGGGACATCCCAGTGCTTCTGAAAATTCCCAGGACACCAAAATCTCCCATCATTCCGCATCAGCCTGGGAAACCTATGCAGAGCCATCAATACTCAGTAATGGAGAATCCCGGATGTGGCTGACTGGGTAGCCATAGCAATGAGACAGCCCCACAGAAATATGTTTGTGTAAACTCCAACCAATTCCTGGAACCCAAATGGAGCAGGGCTTGGGCTTAGCCCGATGGCAGAAGGTTAAGAAGCACTCTTGCTGGGCAGGGCAGTTAGTAAAATGCTGATGTTTGGAAGGCAGGAGGCCCCAAGGTGGGGGCAGGGAGGGGAGGAAGGGCAGAAGAGGGCAAAGGGTGGCAGGCTGAGCAATCTTCTTGTCTCTTGCCTTCTGATTTTTGGCAGCCCACTACAGGGGAAGGTGACAGATGCAGAGAGGAAGGCTGGATTCACCTACTGGCTCATTCAGTGACCTCTAACTGGTGACATCTCTGAGCCTGTCTCCTCATCTGTAAAGTTGACATAATAATGCAAGCCTTATAGGGTGGGCTGTTAGGGAGGAACACTTTGCAAACCTGAATTTTTTTGGAAATGAAAACTCTTCTTGTTAGGCTTGTTAGGCTCTGAAGGCAGAAGGCAAAGGTCCTGGACTCAAATCCGCCTCAGATGGATGCTGCCTGGGTGATCCTGAACACTTCCCTTTGCCTCCTTGTGCCTCAGTTTCTTCCTCTATTAAAAGCAGTATGGCTGATTTTTTTTTCTTTTTGGGTTAAGTGACTTGCCCAAGGTCACACAATTAGTTTTGTGTTAAGTGGCTGAGGTCGGATTTGAACTCAGGTCCTCCTGACTCCAGGGCCGGTGCTCTATTCGCTGTGCCACCTAGCCGCCCCCATATGGCTGATTTTTAAGCAAACATGCCCCTGTACACATCCAGCTTATTCCCCAAACTTGGGTCCTGATGACTTCCCAAAATCAAATCCACTCCTCAAGGAGGAAGATTTGTTCCCAGCATTGAGATTCCCTAGACTTGTCATTGGAAGCTCTGCACATTCTGGATCCTGCTGATTTTTCTAGCCTTATTTCGTAGTGTTCTCTTTCCAGAACCTCATGAATTTTGTGAAGTAGGACCATTATTTCTCAATTATTTCTCAATCTCGTTCCACCATCTCCAGTTTCTGTCCATTCTCAAAGACCATTCCCATACCTGGGTTCCATGTCCACTTCATCTCTACCTGTGGAGATCCCTTTTCTCCTTTGGGATTCTGTTCAGGTATCCCCTTCTCCACAAAGGCTTTCCCGACCTTCCACACTGAAAGTGTGCCCTCCTTCCCCAGATTCTCCTGGAGTACGTTGTCTGGATCTCTTCTTTGCCCTGGTCTGTTCTACCTTCATGATCCTTAATCTCTGCATGTGCCCTATCCCCCATTAAACTCTGATCTCCTCTGATCTCCTTTTTCTTCTTTGTGGCCCTCCCAGCCACAAAGTACATGTTTAATAAATGTTCCTGGAATTGAACAGAATGAAACGAACCAGTGTCTGAAGAAAATTTCCAAAGCAAAGTCCCCTAAAGGTCTCAGTAACTGTTGGTTTGAAGGCTATACAGTCATTTGGATAAAAAAACACACACACAGCCTCTCTTTCCCTTCCCCCCGCCAACTGTCACTTGCTTTGAAACTCCCCCAATGTGTCGGTCCTATTTGCTCTTCACTGTGGGGATGAGAAAGGGAGGAATTGGAATTTCCCCACTGATAGCTAACAAAGATCACTTTGAAAAAGGCCATGAACTGTCTACTTGGAACAGAAAACTATTCTTCTGCCACTGCAGTGATCTACCTGAAATAATAACCATAGTGGGCTTTTATGTAACATTTAAAAGTGTGACCTTATTTGAGCCTCCCCATAGCCCTTTGAGCTTGGGACTGCTAGAATTATAAGCCTTGTTTTACAGATGAAGTTACAGCTCATACGAAGTGACTGAGCTAATTGGAGTCCACCTGATTTCAGGCCCTGACTCTTTCTGCTGTGCCAGATTGCCTCTCTCTGATGGTGCTTGGGGAGCTGAGTTTAGCTTCAGAGTCTGGGCTCTGTTCTTAAAAGATTGTGGATTTTAGAATGTAGCAGAGCCATCATGTTACATTAGCCAAGAATAGGCACCATTGTCCGCCCGTGGTGGGCAAGCTGCCACTGTGGAGAGCAGCACAGAGGCATCCCCACAGGACTTGGTAAGAGGGCTGGTATGTGCCAGGCTCTGTGAGTGACAAACAAAGGCAAGCTGATGGTGGCCCTACCACTAGCTGAGCTCCTTGACAGACAGGCTCATTCAATAAGATATGTGTTAAAAAAAAAGGGGGAAGATTCCATAACAGTCAAGCTCATTTGGAAAACAGGTTGATATTTAGTTGAACCTTTTGTCCTCTTTGGATGAGTGAGTATAGACTAGTCTGTTTATGTTTCTGATCCTGCCAGTAGAATAGAAAGTCCTTGAGGGTAGGGCCTGTGCGGTGATGGTTGTGGTTGCTTATCTTCATGTCTCAAGCACTGGGTATATTCAGCACAGACCATAATAGGATCATGTGCTAGTTGAATGGGGTTCTTAACCACACCCATGTAATTATTATTGGGCTAGGAGAACCCTCAATGAGGAGATCTGGAATTTGCCCTGAAGAACTAAGAAATGGTCCATGTGTGGCACTGGTTTTAGAAGGCAGAGAAAGACTTTGAGGGATTTGGGTGGACACTCAGTGGAGGAGGAACAGGGGTGAAGTTGGGAGGAATCTATGGAAAACATGGGAGGTGGGGCCAACCTGGAACAGAGCAGAGATCTGGTGTTTATTGAAGATACTAAGAAAGGATGACTGAAGAAGAGGAATAGAAGGCAGTGAGCTGCTCTGAGGCCTTGGGAGTAAACTCTTCGCTTGTGGCTTATTGTACAACCTCTAATGGGGGAGAATCAAAGGAAAGAGCCTTTAAGGAGAGACAGGGGAGGGACGTAAGAAGCTTCATGCCAGGAAGAAGACTTTCTTCAGCCATATGGTGGCTACGTGGCATTGGGTAAGTCAAGTCACTTAACCTCCTTAGACTGAGCTGAAGTTGTTGAGTAGCTTCAGTCATGTCTAGCTTCTCCTGACCCCATCTGGGGTTTTCTTGGCAAAGATTTTGGAGTGTTTTGAGCAGGTGCCAGTCTGCACAGAGACTTTCCTCCCTAGGAGTTTCCTTGGCCAATGAAATTGCACACCTCCCTCCCCCTACCCTCCTTCTAAGTGTGGTATAGTGGAAAAATACTTGACTTTGGAGATCAAAGACCTGAGTTCCAATTCTGGCCATGTCATTTACTGGTGTGAGAGAAGATACCTCCTTTAGTGATAAAGTGAATGGGATCAGGAGGCCTCTAATGTGCCTTTCAGCTCTAGACCCTGTGGCTTTCCTTTTATCTAGAACCCAAACCACCCCTCTCTTCTTCACTCAATTCTTGTTCTGAATGCTGATGCTCATGCATCGCAGCATTCTAAGTGTCTTCTGACTCATCAAAACACAAAATCGACTCATGCTCAGGTATTTGTGGCATTTTAATTCTTTGAAAATTATTCACCTATTTATGGTTGAGGTGGTAACTACTAATAAGAATATTTGGTTGGCTAGGATGCCACCATTTCCCAGATGTTTGCACATGTGGGTGTGGATGTGGATGTCCACATGTGTCTGCATGACTTAGTCATTCCTGCCTGTGAGGTGGTCTGGGTGGGTAGGGGTCCTCTTCGCTGATTTGCATGCTCATCTTTTAGTTGAGTCTTGTGACCCAACTCTTCTGCTGTGACCAAAAAGTCCTCCTTGCCACGTGGCCCAACCTGATAATACCTCCTGCTACACCTAACCATCCAGGCCTGTCCTCTGATAGGAAACACACACTCCATCCCTGGGCTTATCATCATGTTCTGATGACAAAGTCTTTGAAAACCCAGGATCACCCATCTGGGGTGGAGGGTCTGTGGCCTTGAAGCCACATGTGGTCCTCTAGGTCCTCAAGTGCAGCCTTTGACTGAATCCAAACTTCATACTGCAAATCCTTTTATGAAGGGGATTTGTTCTGTGAAGTTTGGATTCAAAGGGCTGCACTTGAATGGAGTTCTGTGGAGGCATGAATGTGTATGTGTGTGATGAACTCAAGTTGAAACAAAAACATTTTAGGAAAAAAGCAAAGCAAGTTTTTGTAACTTGGGAATGTTCTTTGCTCCCAGTAAGGAGAAAGTTAGCTAGGATTGGCTTAAGCTTTTTATCTGGAGGTGGGTTATACACACATGCATTTGTTTATCCAGTTAATAGCAAATGAAATGCAAGGCATTTCAGGAGATACATTAGACGTCATATTAACAAGATCCGTAAAGCTGTCTTAGGTGGCCTTCTTTTTTCTTTATATACTTTCTCTTAGTGATCTCATTTACACAGATGACTTTCAGGTCTGTATATTCAGCTCAGATATCTTCCCTAAGATTCAGTCCTGAATCTCTCTTTGCCTACAGGACTTCTCCTCCTGGATGGCCTACCAAGGTCCCAAACGTAACTCATCCAGATCAGAACTTAGCAGCCTCCCCTCCCCGCCGGCCCCTCCTCTGGTCTGCTTTCTTCTCCCACCCCAGGGCCCAAACCTTTTATCATGGATCAGTTCTCCATCCACATATAGATTCATTCCCTGCCCTCACCTTCATGCCGCCCCCGTTTCAGTTCAAGCCCTCATCACCTCTCACTGAAATTATGGCAATACCCTCTTCACTCAACCAGCAAGCATATAAGTACCTATTGTAATTGGCAAGCTGGGGATAGAAACACATAAACAAAACGGCTCTCCCTTAAGTAACCTACATTCTTTTTGGGGAAAACAATGAATAAACATAGGTATGGATACAAAATACAGAATGTCCCAAAAGGTGTGATGCATTTTTTAAGCTTATTAAGTCTTAAAATTGCACCAAGAATTTTAAAACACAGGGTATAGAGGAATTGGGGGAAGGTCAGGAAGGGCCACGTGTCAGAGGGAGCTCTTGAGCTGAGCTTTGAAGAACCATAGGAATGCTAAGAGGCAGAGGTGAGGAGAGAGCTTCTTCCAGGCATTGGGGAGAATTTGGGCCAATGCACAGAGATGGAACGTGATGTGTGAGGGACTGTGTGGATTGTAGAGTGCGTGAAAGGGAGGTGTGTGAACTGGGTGGTAAGAGGCAGGGGTTAGCTAGAGGAACTTGTATTTGGCCCTAGAGACAAGACAGATGGGAACTTCTGGAGCAGGGGAGTGACCTGGTTAGACACATGCCGGCAACTCTGCGCCATCCAGAGAGGAGAGGGCTTGGAGGCTGTCGTCAGGGTCCCAGTTGAGACTACGAATGTCTGCTCTAGAGGGGAGGGATGTCAGGGAGGTACAACTGGTGACACTTGCCAACTAGATTCCATCCAGTCTGAGTTTTAAGTGCCTCTTTTGGGCACAGCACTGGGCTGGGCAACTGAGGATGCAGAGTCAAGAAATGTCACTGCCCACCCGGACCCTGTCTTCGGCTGGGGCTAAGGGGAGGAATACGATCTATAATCAGAGAAGCATCTGCATGTGAATATGCATATCTCCATCTCTGTGCTAATTCGAGGAGGAGGGAGAGATCCAGAAAACTAGGGGGACCAGGACATGAGCTGAGCCTTGAAGGAAGCTGGTGAGGGACCTTGGAACACAGAATGTCCAAATAGGAAAGAAGCTTAGGATCTAAAATGTGGGAATCAGAATAGATACTAGAACATGGATAGTTAGAGCCTGAAGAAATCTTAGGATGTAAAGCATGGTGTAGTAGCTAGAAGGAAGCTTAAGACAAAGAATGTCGGAGCTGGGTGAAGACTCTGGAATGTGGAATATAGAATTGTAGAGGTGGGAGAGACCTTGGAGAAATGAGTCCAGTCCCCTGGTTTTACATAGGAGGAGACTGAGAGTTGGAAAGGGGAAGGGGCTTTCTGGAGGTCACACAGCCAGGATCTGGGTTTCAGCTGGAGCCCGGGTCTCCTGACTGCCCAGTGCTCTTTCCAGCACCCCACAGCTATCCTTCCCTCTTGTCAGTGGCACTGATCCAAACCAGGGGTCGAACTAAACATTTGGGATTAGTTAAGGAGCGCTGAGTTTCCAACCTTTTCATCATTCTCAAGAGGGCCAATTAAGCAGAAAACAACACTCCTTGGACATCAAAAACTCTCCCTAAAGAACAGAGAGACTCCAGGATTAAAGAGTTGTGCGGCAAGATTCCCATCTAACAATGAAGGTGTAATGCTATGGGCAGATCCTGTTTAGGATGTGTTCCCTCTGGCCCCCCTCAAAGTTACGGCTAAAGCAGAGCCCCGACAGTCTGGCTCACATACCTTGCCCTCAGCTTCCATCCTTAGCGTTTTGAAACACCTGCCATCTCTCCTCTTCGGAAACACACCCCAGCCTGACCTCGCCAGCTCCTTGTTCCGTAACACTGACTTCATCCTCTAAGAGGGGTTCCTAGCTTCAGTCATGTCTGACTCTCTGTGACCCCATTTAAGGTTCTCTTGGCAGAGATACTGGAGGGGTTGTCCATTTCCTTCTCCAGCTCATTTTACAGATGAGGAAACTGAGGCAAACAGGGTGAAGTGACTTGCCCAGGGTCACACAGGCAGTAAGTGTCTGAGTTCCTGGTCTCCATTCAACATGTTCAATGTCTGTATGCACATGGGTCTCAACTCTGTCCTGCCCTAACATCTCTATTGTATTCCAGTATTGATTCATTAACAGTCTATTGGATAATATCCCACAGACATCTTGACTCAACAGGTCCAAAACAAAGCTCATTATCTTTCTACCTAAACCCTCCCCTCTTCCCAGCTTTACTATTCCTGTGAAGGGCATCACCATCCTCCCAGTTACCCAAGCTCACAGCCTTGCTGGCCTCCTTCTGATGCCTTCCCTCTGAGGTCCCCACATGTTTACACTGTCTATGGCATCTACATACACAGTTGTTTTCACACTGTCTCTTCCTTTGGAATGTGAGCTCTCTGAGGGCGAGGACCATGTCTGTGTCTTTATTTGTATCCCGAATGCTTAGTACAGTGCCTGGCATATAGTAAGTAATAAAGGTTTGTTGACAAGTTGACCAGTTCCATCACTGAGTGACCTTGGGCAAGTTAGCAGAACTAAGCCTTGGCTTTGTCATCTGCAGAGTGGGGACGATAATTGTACTGCCTACTCTGGGTTACTCAGAGCAAGGATCAAATAAGATGATGGATGTGAAAGGGTCTTCTAAGCAAAAGTCCTTCTACATGTGCCTACTTGCTTAATGTTATTAGTAGGTTCTACAAAAATAAGATGTTAGGCAAAACATTATGGGGGTGGGTGAGCAATTAGATCCTCAGGAACATTATCATTTGGCAGCTGAAAACTGAGGGAATTGTGTTCTGAATGTTTAATAACTGGAACTCTACTAAAGACGAGTCAAATATCTAAATCCTCCAGTTAGGACCGCTTTGCCTTCTTCAGGCTCAACTCAGGAGTATAGAGGGGCAGGGGCAAGAAATTGGGGAGAAGGAAAGTAGAAGAAGGGGAGAGAAAAAGGAGAGAGAAGAGAAAGGGAGAGAGAGAGAAAGAGAGAAGAGGACAGAAAGGGAGAGTCAATACCCAATACATGCTGGTTGATTGATTGATTTCACCCCCACAGTGCTCCAACTGCACCAATAACAGACTCTCCTTATTTCTTTTTTTACCAACTGAAATGGTGCATCTACCATTTCCACAGCAATGAAAGCCAAACCACCTGATCCCCTTATCTCTCCAATTAGGAGACAAGAACCATGGTCCCTCCTCATTTTCCAGCTCCATTGATACCCAGACCACATCATTCCTTTCTTTCTCCACTCAGACTGATTCATTGACCATCTTCCTTTCTGACTTCATCAGCTAAAATGACCACAGATCAGAGATGTCTTGGGGCCTCTCCAGGCTGCTCTGCGACTCCTCTTCCTGGGACTCTCACAGTCCTATGGTACAGTGCCAAGCCTCGGGAGCCTCTTCACCCTGGGAGCCCCCTGCACCCCTGAACTACTTCTCACATTGAAAGTCCCCTCTGCTCCCCTGAGGCCTCACCCTCTGATTGAACGAGTCCTCCCAGAACCTCCAGATTCCGGAGGAGGCCCAGGCCAAAGACAGCTCCATTCCTCCTCCACTTTGCTGCTGACCAATGCATCTCCACACCTAGGATCTTCTCTACCTTCCCCTTCCCTTCCCCTTCCCTTCCCCTATTCCACCGTCCCCCAGCCCTTCAGCTCCCTTCTAAGGCTATCTTCCCCATTAGAGTGGAATCCCCTGGAAGGCAAGACTGCCTTTGTGTTTCTATTTGTATTTCCAGGGTTTAGCCCAGTGTCTGGCACACAGTGGGTGCTCAATAAATGCTTGCTGACCAGCTGACCACTCTGCTTCCTTATTTCTTTCACTATTCTTATTCAGTTACTTTATTTATATTTCTAACTGAAATACTACACAGACCATCAGACATACAAATTCCTTATTTCTCCAACTGAGATAATGTCACAGTACTTCCTCCTGTCCCCTACTTCTTTGGCTAGAAGATGAGGGGATCAAAATGGATGTCAAGGCCACTACTGAGTGCCTCTGGCTTACCTTTGCACGTCTTGCCATCGGGCTGCAGGGTGAACCCCACTGGGCAACTACAGCGGACTCCCGTGGCTGTATCCTTGCAAGTTCGGTCACAGCCTCCATTATTAACAGCACATGTTTCTGTGGAAACAGAGTGGAGAGAATGGTCAGTCTCCTACGCCTAGCAGGTTTCTTCATCATCACAGTATCTTAGCCTTAGAAGAAATGTCCAAGAGCCTCTGGCCCACCAGGAATCCTCTCTGCTGCATCCCTGACAATTGACTGGTCAGCCAGGCTTGGCTTAAGGACCTTAGGCCTAGGGCCCAAAGCAGCTCAATGACAGGAAACCCAACTGGTCACACAGATGAGTGTGCTTGTTAGTCTGGTCTAGGGGCATCTGGCACAAAGGCCAAATTCCCAAGCCCTTTCCTTGTTAGAGCGCAGGTTCAGAGTCAAGATGGCCTTCCTAAAAACTCTTCTAGAGACCGGGAACAGTGTAAAATCATAGCTTTAGATTTCTGACAAGGAGAGGTCAGGAGGGAATTTGGGGGCAAAGAAAATACTTAAAGCCATGAAAGAGTTAATGGGCAATGAGCTCCATACATCACTTTGACAAGAGTCTACAGGCCTGATCTTTTCTCACTGAGCTTCAAGCAAAAAGGCATCTGGGTTTTGTCCACTTAAAGCTTTTTTGCAAATTGAAAAGAGCTGGAAGTCAATGGGGGAGGGCATAATCAAAGTCACTGAACCCCATTCTGGGTTGTGATACTGAAATTTCCCAGGGCTTGCCACAAAGAGAGTGGCCGAAGTGGGCACCCGTTTGGCCTGGACTGCAGGCTGGGGATGGCCCAGCCTCCCCTTGGTGGCATAGGTGGGAAAGAGCTACTAACCCCCCAAAGAAAGCTTCATCTCCTTCCCCACCTCTTCTCCTCTGGATGGTGCTATTATGGTTAATTAGGTATGTACATTCTCCAGGCATATCAAAGACAGACTGTAACTAAATGGATGGCTTTTCCCCCTTTGATCCTCTGTGGAGCAGAGTGGTGAGGATGCCAATGGGATTTATTTTAGTTTTTTCTCTTTTGTTCTGTTTTGTTGAAGGAAGCTGCAAACATGTTTATCTGTTAGGCAGCTGCCAGTGGCCACAGAAAACCCGCTTCTACCTGGGGAGTGTGACAGAGTCAAGAAGTCCCCAGAAAACGTGCTGGCCTTTAAAATAGCTGCCAGCATACTCAGATTTCTACACACATCAAAAGAGAAGAGGAAGGGCTAAATAGGAGGATAAATTTGGGTGTTTCCCCAAAGGACTTCATCTTGCACCCTCCCATTTCTGTGGGATTTCTAGATAAGAGCCTTGGCCGGGAACACGGAGGGGGAGAACTTGACCCTTGGGAGAAACCTTTTAGGGCAAGATTTCTCCATCCAATGACCGTCCCTTCCCCATCACATGTTAGAGTAGGAAGAGGGCAGAAGAGAGGGATTTGAGTCTTGGTTCTGCTGTTGGCTCCCTGGGAGCCTGAGCAAGCCCCTAGCTCTTGTGACTGCACTGTCCCCCTCCCATGTGGTGCTGATGGTGCTTGCATGGTCAGGACCCAGAGTGACTGTGCAGGCTGGGTTTGCTCCTCCTCCTCAGTGTCTGCCCTCAAAGGCCAGCCTCATCATGTGCACTCAGAGTTTCCGTCACCACTGAGCAAGCTTGGCCAAGGTGCTTTACCCTCCCAGGCGTCTGTAGAGTGACTGGGTGACTTGGCTGTTCAGCCTTCTCTCTTGTGACTTCCCTAGATTAGCTCTCTGATCCTCTAGGCTGCTTGACTCACTGTCTTCTCTGCCCGTCCTCTGCCCCCGTCTCAGAAGGCCTTCCCACTTTCCTGCTGCCCCTACCCTGCAAGGCCCAGTTCAAATGCCACTTCTTCCAGGAAGCCCTCCCAAATGAGCCTCCCCTACTTTCTGTGTCTTTCCCCGGAGTGTTCTGAGTGTGCTTATCACTGTTTGTGGCTTAGCTCCTGTCTAGGAGGGCTGGGAGGACCGTAGCTGTGCCCTCTCCCCAGGGTAGGGCTTTGTGCAAAGCAGGTGCTTGTATTTGTATGGTTTGGACTTAATGGACCTGGATTCAAGCCCCCTCTCTGCGCTTACTGCTCTTGTATTCCTGGCCACGTCATTTACCCAGAAGGTTTGATTTGATGGCTTTGATGGCTTCCAACTCCATGTGTGTGCGTATGATCCCTCCACTCAGATGTGATTCCTCTTCCCTCAGGTCTCAGTTTAGTTGAACAAACATTAAGCATCTATGGGTCCTATGGGTCCTAGGCTCCGGGTTCCAAAGACAAAACACCAAACAGTCCTTGCCCTCAAGGGGCTTACACTCTATCGGGAGGACACATATGCAGATACAGAAATGAAACCAAGTAATGTCCTTCCAAGAACAGGAGCCAGGGATAGTCAGGACAGGCTCTCATGTCCTTCCTGTAGACTTCTATGGATGTTCCTGTTTGGGGTCAGAGTTTAGGAAGGATGCCAATAGACTAGGGAGTGTTCAAAGCACGGCAGCCACATTTGTCACCAGCCTTGCTTCCATTTCGCGGAAGGACTAGCTGAAGGAAATGGAGAGGTTTGGCCCCAAGGAGAGAAGACTGAGGGGGATAGTACAATTGTCTTCAGGTATTTCATTGTCTGTCATATGGCAGAGGAATAGGCATTGTTCTATTTGAGCCCAGAGGGGAGAACCAGGAGCCATGGAGGGTGGGAGAAGAGGAGAGGCAAGACCTGGAGGGAAAGAAAGAGTTACCAGGAGGTTTGATGTGGGGAGAAGCTTCCCAGCAGGCAGAGCTGGCCCAAGGTGGGATGATCTGCTTGTGGAGGGGGGCCCCTCTCCTGGGGGTCTTCCAGCATCATCTGGGCAACGACTGGGAGGATTCCACTCAGGAACATGCTGGATGAGATGGCTTCAGAGTGACCCCAAACACTCTTCTCTTGTCTTAAAGAGACAGATTTGGGTCATTGACTTTCTCTGCCTATGGCTCCTCTTCCCTACCCTTGAAGACCTCCTTTGAGAAGCACTGTGCTCATCATTCTGGGGCCAAATGGAATAATCTAATCCCAATGACAGCTCTCCAGATTCTTGTGTGACCCCTTCCAATAATGAACTTGTTCTAAGCTTTGGGGCGCTCCATCGGCCCTTCCAGTCTGATCTATGGTTCACTGCTGCTATTTTGGGGGGGGGGGTTTGCATTCACCCAGCAGTTAGCAACACAGTCACAACTGTTCCCAGCTTCCCGGCAGGAAGATTCCCAAGGTGTGGGGCTCTTGGTCCTCATTTACATTCATTTTTATCACCAGCTACCTCCAGGATCTTTGTGGCTGAAGCACAATTCAGGTTCCTGGAGAGGAAGCAAGCTGAGTCTCTTACTTGTGTGTTCATGGAGAGGTCCTAGCAGGGAGAGTTTGGGGAGAGGCAGCCCTTTTCTTGAGGCTTTCCTCTGTCTCCTTTTCTACGCCTTCCTGAGCACTGAGGACCCTCCTCAGATGCTTCCTTTTTTGCCACACCTTAGTCCTGTTTCTTCTTTCTCCTTTTGTTGGTTCCTGGGCTGTCAGTTCCTTTTAGCTCAGCTCTGCTTGCTGGGCCCCCAAAATCTTTCTCTCTGGTTCTGAGACAGCTGCTCATTTTATATACATTCTCATTGTGACCCAATCCATCACTCAGTTGAAACAGACTTCCTACCACACCTAACTGAAATATATCCCATTGATTCAAGGTGATGTCCAGGCCTCATTCATCCTTAGTTTTGGTTGATGGATTCAATCAAAATACAGTTCTTACGTAACAAAGGTTATTTCTTTTAGATGGGGTGGGTTAATCAATGGACCCCTAATCGTGTCCCCTTGGGTTTTCTTTTCCAGGAAGAGGAAAGATGCTCCCTGGATTGTGAGGACCTTCCCAAGAGCCTCAGAGAGCACTATTCATCCCATAATATCCTATGGTATAATTAGTGGTGTTTGTGTCTTGCCGGTTACTAGATTGTGCGTTAACATGTGGACTGAGTCATGTCTCTGTGACTTTGGGCCTGTAAGAAAACCTCTCTAGGCCATTGTTTCCCATCGATAAAATGAGGAGACTGGAAGAGGTTCCTTCCAGTTCTAAATCTTATGATCTAAACTTTTTATTGAGCACAATGCTGGACGTAGTAAGCATTTGGTGAATACAGAACAAATGGCTGAACGGGAAGGTCTGCTCCAAATCAAGCTTCCTTAATCCACAGAAATAGGCCTGAAAAATCTTTCACGTGAAGAGACTCCCTTGGGAGCTCTGAAGATCTAAGCAAAGTTCCCCCACTCCCCATCCCTTCCAGGTGTAAGTCATTAAGATTCCAAACCAAGAAAATGTGTCTCCAACACAGCCTTGGCCTGGGCTGTTCCCGGGGCCTTTCATCTGCCACTTCCAGATTGACAAGGTTGGACCCAGGGCTGGTTTTGTTCTGTGACTGGATTTGGAGGAAGAGGCCCCGGCTCAGACTCTGCTTTGGCTCTTGGCTCTGTGTACATACTGTGGGGAATTCAGGCCTGCTCTGGCCTTCACTTTGCTTCTCTGTAGAATTCAGGGTTTGGCTTAGATTCCCTTGAAGGTCCTTACATACTCTAAGGGAGGATTAAGTGAGACAACATGTGTAAAACACCTCGCAAACCTTAAAATGAGATGAGATGCCCTTACTGTTATTGCTACTGGTGCTCCAGACCAGCTGCAGATGGGCACTGATTGCAGCCAAAGCAGCTGCCTGACCTTACCAGCATCCCTTGCACAGAGAGGGTAAACTCTTCCCTCCAGGCCCTTGTAAAGTCCCTTCTCCTTCTCAGGCCTCAGTTTCCTCACCCACAAAGAGAGGACTGTAGGAATTGGCCCCCAGGCTCTAAAATCCCATGAGCCTTCCGATCATCTGAGCAGAAATAGCCTGCCAGCTAGGGTGTATTAATGTATGCTGTGTTCCAGACGCCAGCGGTGTGTGTGTTGGAGATCCAGACACATCAAGGGCCCTGCTCCTGAGCAGCTTACGCTGATCCAGGAAGATGACACATCCACAAAGATACACACTTGAAATCAGTGCCAGGTGATTTGGGCAAGGGAATATTGTGTCCAAGAAAAGCTGAGTCAATCTCCCTTTTATAGGAGGCCAGGGGGCTCCACAGTGCATAGAGCTTATGGCCTGGTGTCAGGAGCCCAGCCCTAGACACTACCTAGCTGTTTGACCCAGTGCAAGTCCCTTAACCCTATTTGCCTCAGTTTCTTCATCTGTAAAATGGGGATCATATAGCACCTCCTTCCCAGGGTTATTGTGAGGATCACAGGAGACAGTGTTTGTAAAGTACTTAGCACAGGACCTGGCCCTCAGCAGGTACTGGATAAATGCTGATTTCCTTCTTTTATAGAACAAGATTTCAGGACCTCAGAAAAGCTACCTTCCCATGCACAATTTTTCCTCCACTCATCCGATGGATGAAGTCTGAAATTCTGTTGAGTCATTCCATCACTAAGCATTTACTAAGGGCCTTCGATGTGCCAGACACCATGCTTAGTGCGGATTCTGCTATCTGGCCGTTCAGGGTATGGAGTTCTAGTAAGAAATCCCTCCCTGTGGAAGGCTTGTGCTGGGAACCCTCATTGATAGGTCAGCGTGCAGATGACTCAGAGAGCTGATCGTGAAGGACAGAGGGGCCAAGAGCCCCGAGCAGAGGGACAGGCTGGGAAGGGGGCACCTGAGGGGGCCCAGGACCAGGCGAGTCTCCAGAGGGCTCCAGCATGCTCTCTGGCTGTCTCAAAGATCACTTTGTCCAGCCTGACTTAATCTGGGTGCTTGAGATGACTCACCCCCAGTTTATCCTGTCTACTTCAGATTTGTACTTGGCTGCTTGTGTGATGCCTCCTCCTTTAGACTGCAAATTCCTTGTTTGTATTTATTCAGTGCTTTGCCCAGTGCCCAATGCCCAGTAGGCCCTTAATAAATGCATTTGACTGCCTGAAGGGCTGTCATGTTTAAGAGAGCACAGACTTTTTCTGAGTGGGAAGCACCGGGACCAAGGAGTTGGGGGTTGGAGGGGAACTGCTTTTGGCTGGTGGCATATGGAGACCGCTGGAGCCATCTAACAATGGAAGGAGTTGCCACATCAGAAGCAGGAGTTCCCTGTCAGCAGTGGCCCTTCACTTCTTTTTATCATTCTCAATCCTATTTTCCAACATAATTCCCCCCTTCATCCTAGGCAGCTGCTTTTGCCTTGATAATGCTGAGTCTCTTGGCTTGGAGGACCCAGACAAGCTCTGCACAGCAGCTCTCCACTTCATTATCCTCTGCAACACTATTTGGGCAGAAGCCGTAGTTGTCTTCAAGTTGGTCATTTTCCTAAACTTATCATAAGCACTTCAAAGTGGGCTGGCCTGAGGACCCACGGAGGCATCTTCCTTGTTGCCTTTGGGCGAATGATGAAGCCAGTTCCTTGACTCTGTTCTGAGGAGAACTGGGGACCATCCTGCCTTTGATTTGCCATATTTGGGTTGTGTGGAGGAGAAGAATGACACTGTGGTTGTGGCTCTGTTTCTCCTTGGTTGTACAAAGACTGCACCTTGATGAGCAAGCATTCAATTCCTGTTCATAGCTAGTCTGGGACCTATGTCATTCGGAGTCCCCATTCCCTTCTTTATATCTGTCACTGTCATTGTAGAAACAGAAAGGGGCTGTCCAAGACTGAGGGCTGTGTCATACTTTCACCTATTTCATGGGTCACCAAGACCAAGGAACTCACCACCTCCTGGTCAGACCACCATGATGAGCTTTGCTATGCCTAGGCAGTTGGTCACAGGGTCTGTCCTCCTCTGGTCTGTGTGTATTTAGAAGGGGTTGATATGCTCTCTTTCTGCTTGGTTGGTCTTACTAAAGTATGTTCTGTGCCAACAGAACCTTCAAGAACTTTGGGTCACCCTGAGTCCCTGAGCACACATTGGAGGCCTTAAATGTGGATTCTGGGTATTTAATGAAACCTGAAAGCCACTATGGCATCAGGGCCAGAGTGCTGAACTGGGAGTCAGGGAGAACAGGCTTCAAGGCCTCGAAGCATCATAGATATTAAATAAATGCTAACTGGATGGTGAGAGATGAGTTTGATGGGACCTAAATGCTAAACTGAGGACCAGGGACTTTACACTGGGGACAGTAGGGAGTCACTGAGGAGATGGGATCTGAGATTTAGAAATACCATTCTAGGGGCGGCTAGGTGGCACAGTGAGTAGAACATCGGCCCTGGAGTCAGAAGGACCTGAGTTCCGATCTGGCCTCAGACACTTAACGCACAGACAAACAAAAACCTAGCCTTGTGACCTTGGGCAAGTTACTTAACTCCAATTGCCCTCCCAAAAAAAAAAGAAATACCATTCTATGAGTGAGGTGAGTATTTAAATGAAGCACATGAAACCACAGGCCTTCTGAGCTGGGCAAGATCTCCCCCATCACACACCTGGCAGGCAGTCCTCTGGCCACTCTTGGGGCCCTCTCACCTTGAGGCTTTCAGGGTAATGAGAGTGAAGACACCCCAAGCTCTGTGAATGAGCTCCCCACTTCATCTGGCTTCTATCAGACAACTTTCTGCTTGTTCCAGACAATCCCCAGAAAAAAATTAGGCCCTCTCCGAATAAGTTATTAACATTAATAAATAGAAAACACTTGTCAAGGTGCACAGGTTTTCATGCTACCAGCCTGAGACAGTGAAGAATGATCAAGTCTCTGAGCAGCTTCCCTGGTTCTGTTTTTGCCACTTTGAAGTCAAACCAAGGTGGAGTTACCCAGATTGCTAAGGGCCAAGGGTCTGAGGGCTCCCAGTGCCCCACCTCCCTGGAGCACTGCAGAGACCTGGAGGCTGCGGGGGTCTTGCCAGAGAAGTTGTTTTTTCTCTTCCTTTACCAGCCACTAAGCCTTCCATCTGTGGTGGCGGCCAATGGGTTATATTCCACACGATATAGGTCAAATTTTGAAGTGGAAGGGACCTTAGGGGTCATCTAGTCCAAACTTTTATTTTACAGATGGGAGACGAAGGCCTGGAGAGGCAGATGTTTGCCTCAGTTCACCCAGGTGATGAGTGGCAAAGCTGGGATATGAACCCTGTCCTTCTAACCTGGCAGATAGGTGCCCTTTTAGGCCTCCTTTGATGACTGCCACACTCCCCTGGCACCATACTTGCTGTGTTCTAGGAGGTGGCCTCAGATGGGGGTGTTTTCCTGGTATGAGTCCTACTTCTGGTCTTAAAGACTGCAATAGTAAGGAACAGTGCCCAGTGCTCTGGCTGGCATGTGTTTGTGGAGTGTGGGTTGTGCTTTAACTGGCTCCCACCTACTCCTTGGGTCATCCCATCTCACAAACAAGCCAAGCATCTGAGAGGTGGAATGGGGCAGATGTAGTCCTTCCTGAGGGGGACCAAACATGATGTCCACCTCCCCAGAGTTTACTTTGTAACACAGAGTTAAGCATGACCATGCATGATGACCAAAGATAGGAGGGAGGATGATGGGGAAGAGAGAGGGAATGAGGAGCAAGAACAAGGAGGAAGGAAGGAACTTTTCCCTGACCTTCAAGGCCAAGTTCAAAGGTTTATCTCATACAGGAAGGTTTCCCTTAACAATCCGGTTCAATATGCACTTACCCAGTCCCTCCTATGTGCCAGGCACTGTGCTAAAATGAAACCGTTCCTGCCCTCAAGGAGTCTAGATGATATGAAGCCAAAGGGCCCTCATTCTTTTGAATTTCTGTCATCCTTCTAGCCTGTGCCCCACATTTCAGCCTGGAATTAGAAACACTGTCTGCCATTGTTTGCTCATTTTTTTCATATCCACTCTCCCCAAGTGTCCTCTCTTACTCCCTTCCCCTTGTCCCCACTGTGCGTGGATGGCCCCCAGGGATGTGTCCAGGCCCCTCTTTTCTCTACATTCTTGGTGAGCTGATCAGCTCTTACCAGTTTACTCTGGAAACAGCCTGTTTCCAGATCCCCAAGATCCACCCCTATTACTGCCCTGAATCCCACTTCTCCATCAGTGCCATCTCTAACTGGGTCTCCTGTAGGAGCTCAGACCTAGCAGGACCAAAACTCATCATCTTTCCCCCAACAAACACCCTCCCCTCTGTCCAGCTTCTTTTTCCTGTTGCTTCCTGAGCTTCCTGCTCAGCACCCCAGTTTGCCACTTCAGTCCTCCTTGACTCCCCCCTCTTCCTCACCCCCATCTTGTCAGGTCTGAGCTGTTCTACCTTCACAGTGTCTGTGGCTTCCTTCTAAGTAGAGGCCCAAGTCACCTCTATCCTGGACTATTGCAATAGTGTCATTGGTCTCCCTGCCTAGAGGCTCTACCCTCGCTGCCATAGGTTTGGTATTGCATTTTCAGTTTGCATGTTGACTCTCACCTCACCCACCTTGCCTGCCTTGACACCTGAGTGCATGCTCCTTAAGCATATAGAATTTTTTTTGTCTTTATGTACTGGGTCCTTGCACAGTGCCAGGAGCTAAATAAAGTCTTGATGAATTGACTCTTCTTCAAGGACTCATTTTTCTCTTTTGGAAAAGGCTGGGGATGTTATTGTCTTTGTCTACACCCCATGAACCCTGCTGCCATGTGAATCACCTCTGTAAGGCCTTCTACAAGTGTCACTCAGTCTCTAGTGTTCTAGTCAAGACCTCTGCTTGTGGGTAGCTTGGTAGCCTTAGAGGCAGAGCTTTCCCCCTGGACATAGCTCTCATCATCGGGAAGGCTTTCCTTACAAGCAGGCAAAAATCTGCACCTCAGCAAATTTCCCCTGATTGCTCCTAGTTCTGCTTTCTGGGCCCCAGGAGAACAAGCCTTCTTTCTCCTGAATGTCTTTCAGATACTTGAAGATAGTGTCTGTTTCCTTGAAGGGTTCCGTTTTCTAAGCTAAGTATCTCATGTACAGTGGCTCCAAGCTTCACCTCTGGCCCAGTCACCCTCTAGCTTATCAATATCTCTTAGAAATTGTGGTGCCCAGAACTGATCCCAGTCCTCTGGACATGACCTAAGCAAGGCAGAAGACAATGGAAGCATTACTGTGCACCCTCCGGATGCTGTGACATAACCTAAAATCAGATGAGCCTTGTTGATGGCATTTTATCTTGGGTTTGCCCGGGAACTGATTCCTACTCAGGTGTCCTGTAACTTAGACCCTGGTTCAGGTCACCTGGTTCATGGTAGTGATGGTAGTGTGTGAAGGTGGCTTTAGCCCATTAACAACACTTGACGATTGGTCTCCAATTGTAGGCAGCTCTATGCCAGGCCACAGAGGATCTTCCCTCAGCACAGATGGCCTAATGGCCAACTTTAATAAGAACATACCCAAGCTGGCAGGATCCCTCATTTTGTGATCACCCCAAACTGGTGACCCCCAGGACTCTGTTTATCAGTTAACATCATAGAGGCTCTTCTTGACTATGTTGGAAGTCCTCTCTAGGATAGTCATCCCCACTTTCTCATATGGCCAGAAGTAGAGAACTTGAGAACTGAAAATAGTTGTGTTTAACCCTCCTTCCCCCCAGCTTCCTCTCTGTCTCCTTTCCTTCCCTTGTTGCCCTGCCCCAATGGAGACTTAACTCTTACAGTGTTAACCAGGGCAGGTAGATAGGTGACCTCACCAGAGATTCCTGGACACCAATTTTTTTCCAGTTCAATGTCCCTTCCTATCTGGGTTGGGCTTGATTATTATTTCATTTTATAAAAATTTCTACTGCATTAAAATGAGTTCAAATTCAATTGTGCTTCATACAACCAACCATTCCATTCTGTTTCTGGAATTTCATGAATCACTGATACTGATAACACCATCTTCTCCCTAGCAAGGACTTTCTTCCCAATAGCCCTATCAAGTAGGGAGTACACAAGTTATTTTTCTCCCCCTTACACATAAGAAGAGGAGGCTTGCAGAGAGGATGTGGCTCCCCTACCAACCCAGGCTACCAATCCAGGGAGGGTCAGGGTGAGGATCTTAATTCAGGTTCGAGTAGGAGCCCAAATGACCTGGGCATGATTGAACCCAAGCCCTGGCATTTTGCCAACAGGGAAAACAACATTCAAGGAAACTAAAGAACTTGCCAGGGTTTACCCCCACCCCACCTCAGGGGTTCCCTTCTCTGCAGTCTGACAGAGTCCCATCCTGTGCATTTCCAACATGCTTTCCTGCTCACAAAGCACTTTACAGAGTAAAGATCAACAGTATCTCCATTGATCTTCACACATCTTGAATGGGGGTGGTGCAAGTGTTATGATCTTTATTTTACAGTTAAGGAAACTGGGGCAGCCAAGGGGTCCCAGAGTGCTGGACCTGGAGTCAGGGAGGCTGACTTAAAATACAGCCTCAGACATTTCATAGCTGGTTGCCCCTGGCCAAGTCTGCCTCAGTTTCCTCATCTATAAAATGGGAGAGGAGGTAATACTAGCTCCTGCCTCCAAGAGTTGTTGTGATAATGCAGTGAGTTAGCATGCCCAAAGCACTTTGCAGAGCATTAGAGCCCTGTCTGTGAGCTGGGATTAGGCTATTGTTATTAGCTGTTATGAGGCCAAAGAAATTAAGTGGCTTCTTCAAACTCACACAACTAATAAGTGGCAAAGATGAATGCATTTTGTGACTGTGAATGAGTCATTGCTTCCCTCTGGCCTCAGTCCCCTCAACTATAAAATGAAGAAGGTTGGAGAGATGGTCTGCAAAGCCCCTTCGAACGTGGACATTCATATTTGATAGCAATCTGCTCTGACTCCACTTACTGTCCCTGGAGCTTTTGAATCCCAAACACCCTTCTCTGGCCATGATTCTCCTGAAGGTCCTCTCTTTCCTTTAGAACATAAGCCCTTTGGGGACAGAGACTATCTTTGCTTTCATATTTGTGTCTGTAACACTTGGCACAGTGCTTGATGAATTCCAAGTGAGTGCTTCCTTCCTTCCTTCCTTCCTTCCTTCCTTCCTTCCTTCCTTCCTTCCTTCCTTCCTTCCTTCCTTCTTTCATTCCTTCCTTTTTTCCTTCCTTCTTTCCTTCCTTCCTTCCTTCCTTCCTTCCTTCCTTCCTTCCTTCCTTCCTTCCTTCTGGGGTGATCTATCTGAACACATGGTTGGAGGGGAATCTGCTCTTCAAGAACAGCTCATAGCCTGCTCTGGCTGGAACACAGACTGGGTGAAGAACAGAGTGAAATCAGTCTGGAAACTATTGAAGTTTGTGTCTTATTCTAAAGGAGACAAGAATCCATCAAAGGTTTCTGAGCTGTGGAGTAATATGGTCAGAGCCAGGCCTTAGCAAGATGCTTTTGGCTGCTCGGTGAAGGAGGGGCTGGAGAAAAGAGACCAAAGGCAAGGGGAGCAGTTGGGAGGTCATTGAAATAGTCTAGGCAAGCCAAGAAGGAGGCTGAAGCAAAGGTAGGATGAGTGGAAAGGAGGGGGCAGATTCTGGAAATACCAGAGAGGAAAAATGACCAAGCTTGATAAATGATTGGCTTTAGGGAAGCAGGAGGAAGGGGCCAAAGATGACTCCTCATTTAGATGACTGGAAGAACAAGGGGTCATCGGCAATAGCAAGGAAGTTTGAGGAAGTGCAGGATTTTGGAAGAGGATGATGAACTCAGTTGTTTTTGATATGTTGATTTTGAGATTCTAGTGGGGCTTGGAAAGGAGGAGCTAGAAATCAGGGGACAGGTCAGAGCTGGAGCTGTCGATTTGGGAGTCATTAACGTCATTGACATCACGGAGGGATGAGATTCCCAAGGGATGGTGTATAGAGAGAGGAGAGGACCAAGGACAGAGCCCTGGAGGGGACCAGAAGAGCAAGATGAATCAGCTAAGGAGATTGAGGAAGGTCAGACAGGAGCAGAACCGAGGAGAGTAGGTCCATACCAGCTGAAGGAGAGAATGGCAAGAAGGTGGAAGAAGAGGGGTCCAGGATGAGCTGAGAAAGAGTCGCTCATTTTAAGGAAGAAGCTTATAAGAACAGAACTGTCCAGCAGTGGGATGGGTCTGTGTGCTGTGGAGAAGCTGGCTGACCAAGAGCTGGGTGTGGTCTAGAAGGGATGCAGGGGATGTGGAGGGGCTTGCACTATGGGAACTCTCAGGCACCTTTCAGGGCTATGTTCTCGACTGCTAGGCCTGGCTCAGTGTGGGCCTTTTCCTAATTCAGAGGAGGTTGGCTTAGACAGGTGTCTCATGTTTGTTCTGTACTTGCTGATTGGTTAGAGGCTATGCCAGTGAGTGTGCTGTTCATAGAGAAGGGGAATGGACTCTCCCCAGGCATCAGAGCCAAGATTTAAAGCTCTCTCCTGAATGGAGTCAGCCCACCCTGCCCACAGCAAGAACCAGGACTATCATGCTTCCTCTCTAGAACACTGCAGGAAAGAAGCACTTTCATCTATTACAGCTGATCAGACCCTTGTGGACACCCAGTGAGGGAGGGGATGACAGTGCTGTTGTTGTCCCCATTTTATAGATAAGGAGACTGAGATGAGATGAGAGCATGCTGATAGCTGGGATTTTTCTGCTGCTGGAAGGTTTTCTGAGTGTTTTATATATATTGTTTCCTGGGAGCCCCACCCCACAAAGACAGGCTGTACTCATCAGTTAAGTGCTTCCTGGGTGCCCAACACTGTGCCATGTGCTGGGGATACAGATACAAAGAGAATGCCCTGCCACTGGGAAAAAACGTTATCTTTTTCCTTTCATCTCTTCCTGCTGAAACCTTACCCATCCTTTGAGGCCCAGCTCATTCCACCTAATTCTACCTCACCCTTCTACAGCTGAGGAGACTCCAGGCCCAGACAAGGCCAATGTCTTGTCTCAGGCTGCAGAGATTAGTAACAGAGGAATCCGGGTCTCTTGCTTTAGCCACCTGGAGCAGGTTGCGTCTGGTCTACCTCAAAGCCATTCTGCACATGCTAGACATCTCTTCTGAAGACAGTGCTCACATCATGTCCCTCCTCTTTCAGAACCCATGACACTTCTCCATCTGATGACCGCTCGAATTTAGATTCTTTCCCCTTTCTTTTGAGATCTCCCCCAAGACAGACCTCATCTTAATTATCTAGTAATATTTTCAACTACTCTATATAATCATACTGTCTTGGGGTTTTAAGCTAGAAGGGCTATTGGAAATTATATATTCCAAAGCCCTCCAAGTTTTACAGATGAGGAAGCTATGATCTGCCCAAGCTCACACTTACAATAGAGCCTGCTTTCAAACTCCGGCACCTCTCCATTGCAAATCCAGTCTATTTTCCAATTTCCAACCTTGTGCATACTGCATATTTATTCCTGCCTCAGTGCCTTTGCTCATGTTGATACCCCTTGCCTGGGATGTTTTCTCTAATCATCTCCTTGGGCCATCTTACCCTTTCTAAGGTCCTTTTCTCAAGGGTCCCCTCTTTCCTGAAACTTCCTTTAACTCCCACAACAGTGATCTTAGAATATCATTGTCAAATGAAATCTCCTTAGAAGCCAAGACTCCTTGATTTGTGTCTTGGTGCTCTCAGCACCCAGCCTCCTGCCTGGCAGAGAAGAGGTGTTTGATAAGTGCCCATTGAATCTGAGCTGTGGAATTGAAGACCTCAGTGGCCATCAAATTCAATCCCACCTCAACAAAGCTATTCTTGGCATGATAAGTAGGAGCTTGTATTTGACCTGAGCCACATGCCTCTGTCTTTAATTCTAGGTGAACACAACTGCAGAGCTTGCTCTCCCTCCCTCATTTTGTTCTACCACATATCAAACATCCCAGGAAGAGAGAGGCCTTTCCTTCTGCAACTCATGTGGCCAGATTTTCTTGTTTGGATTGCAAACCCCTGTCTCCAATTCCAAAAGCTTTAAGTACTTACTCTCTAAGGAAAACATTCAGCTCTGGGCGGTAGGGGAACAATCCCCAACTCCAGTCCCTTTATTCTGGGAGCTTGGAGACCAGTACTCCAGAGAAGGCAGGGAGGCAGAGGGAGAAAGGGCTACACCTTGTCACAGTTCTCCAAGCAAAGGCTGGTGACCTTGAGCTACCAGGCATGCCACACAATGATTCCTGTTCAGGTCAAGGTTGGACTAGATGCCTTCCTCACCTCCCTCGGATTCTACAATTCTGGGATTTTTTTTCCCACTTGAAGTGAGCTAGGTTCTAAAGTTCTGTTTTGACCACTAGGGTCATTTTTTAGATGTACTGACATGTACTTCATGTTTTAACTCAAGAAACCTTTTCTTTGGTGGCCCAAGACATTGCTGTTTGCTCTTAGAGTTCACCAATCCCCTTAATCAGTCATAGAACTTTAAAGCTGGAAGGGAATGTCCAAGCCAGTTGAAAATGTAATCTAAGGGACAAGGCCCTTGTTTTCAGTTCTGAAGACCTGCCTTTGAGCCTTTGCCCTGCCTGATTTTACTTGTGGGGTCCTGGACAAATCTCTTTCCCCTTGGGTTCTATGTAACCTCTAAGATGCCTGATAGCTCCTACCATTTTTCAGATTAAGTCTCTTAATAAGGAAACTTTTCCTGCTCTTTTCCATCAGATGGGACATCTCTTGCATCTGAACCCATTTTACTCTGGCAAATACTTGATTAAGTGATTCCGTGTCTCTGTGAGCATTCGTGATGTGTTGACTTATAGTTATTTCTGTCATTCCCTAGTTAGATCTTGAGTTCCTTAAAACAGGCACAAGGTCTTAATCATATCATGCTTCTGGGGATTCTCAGATGGAGAAGTGTCATGGGTTCTGAAAGAGGAGGGACATGATGTGAGCACTGTCTTCAGAAGAGATGTCTAGCATGTGCAGAATGTCTTTGAGGTAGACCAGACTATACTAGTCTTATATCTAGTAGCCACATGGCAAATGTTTGTTGGGAGGACAATTGGATGGATCATTGAACAGACAGGATGAACGATGTGATCATTGTAAGTGTCGTGGGCATTTAGACAATGAAAAAATTATTTTCCTGGTATATGGACCTGCTGGCAGCAGCGGGGGAAGGGGGAGCTTTTCCATCCACTTGGAGAAACAAAGATCAGAAATAAGCTGTTTAGCTATCAGATCTACAGTGTTAGGGTTCAGTGCTGGGCCCCAGTGTGACTTTGCTAGGTCAGTGACATTAGTAAGGCATTAACTGCAAACATTTAATTATAGGAAGAGATCACTGGGCATTCATTAGCTCTGGCTTATGGGTGGTAGGGCAGGAAGGGGAGCACATGAATCTATCTGAGGGAGGTGAAAATTGTACAAGGAAAATTTTAAAAAGAAAAAGATGAGCTTAACCCATGAGTAAAACTCAACAAACATGCTCTCCTCTCTTTCATCTCTCTCTTCCTCCCCTCCCCCCTCCTTCTTTCCCCCCTCTTCTCTCTTTATTTTTTCTTTTCCTCTCTCTCTCTCTAGCTCTCTCCCCCCCCTCTCTTCTCTCTGTCTCTCTGTCTGTCTCTCTGTTCTTTCTCTCTCCCTCTCTTCTCTCTCTCTCTCTTCTCTCTGTCTCTCTTTCTCTCTTTCTTTCTCTCTTCTCTCTCTCTCTCTCTCTCTCTCTCTCTCTCTCTCTCTCCTCTCTCTTTCTCTCTTCTCTCTCTCTTTTCTCTCTGTTTGTCTCTCTGTCTGTCTCTGTCTGTCTCTCTGTCTGTTTCTGTCTGTCTCTCTTCTCTCTCTCTCTTTCTCTCTTCTCTCTCTCTTTTCTCTCTGTCTGTCTCTCTTCTCTCTCTCTCTTTCTTTCTCTCTTCTCTCTCTCTCTTCTCTCTCTCTCTTTTCTCTCTGTCTGTCTCTCTGTCTGTCTCTGCCTGTCTCTCTTCTCTCTCTCTCTTTCTTTCTCTCTCTCTCTTTCTCTCTTCTCTCTCTCTCTCGTTCTCTCTTCTCTCTCTCTCTCTTCTCTCTGTCTGTCTCTCTTCTCTCTCTCTCTTTCTCTCTTCTCTGTCTCTCTCTCTCTCTCTCTTTCTTTCTCTCTTCTCTCTCTCTCTTTCTCTCTCTCTCCTCTCTCTCTCTCTCTCTCTCTCTCTCTCTCTCTCTCTCTCTCTTCTCTCTGTCTGTCTCTCTGTCTCTGTCTGTCTCTCTTCTCTCTCTCTTTCTCTCTTTCTCTCCCTCTCCTCTCTCTCTCTCTCTTCTCTCTCTCTCTCTTCTCTCTCTCTCTCTCTCTCTCTCTCTCTTCTCTCTCTCTCTCTCCCTCTTCTCTCTCTCTCTCCCTCTCTCTCCCTCTCTCTCTCCTCTCTCTCCCCCGCTCTCTCTCTCTCTCTTCTCTCTCTCTCTTCTCTCTCTCTCTCTCCCTCCTCTCTCTCTCTCTCTCTCTCTCTCTCTCTCTCTCTCTCTTCTCTCTCTCTCTCTCTCTCTCTCTCTCTTTCTCTCTCTCTCTTCTCTCTCTCTCTGTCTCTCTCTCCTTCTCTCTCTCTCTGTCTCTCTGTCTCTCTGTCTCTCTCTCTCTCTCTCTCTCTCTCTCTCTCACACACACACACACACACACACACACACACACACACACAGGGAGAAAAGTAGCAGACAACAAAGGAAGTGGAAGAAAAGTGTTACCCATGAGGAGGCGCCGTTTCACCCGCTTGTCCACATCAGCTACTGACGTGGTATTGAACTCAGTACTCTCAATTGCAGCCTCATCCTTCTCTAAAACACAAGTAAGGGACAAATACGGAGCAGTTGGTTAATGAGAAGCCCAGTTTTCCACTGCCTAAGACAGTTTCTTGGCCTTGACCAACCAAAACCAAGAAGTCAGTCATGAGAGTGCTCAACCCCTGCAAGGGGGCAAATCCCCTTTGAGATTGTTTTAAAGGCTGAAGGGAAGTGGAAGTAAAGGGGGAGGAAGAAAGGATGAGAAACGAAAGCACAAACTGAGACACAGGCACACATAAAACAAGCCCAAGTGCTCCAGAGAGATATTAATGCAGCAGGAATTCCAAAGCAAGACTTTGGAGGAAACCAGTGGTGATAGAAAACAAGGATAGGGCATTGGCATGGGACCAGGAGAGACAGAGCAGAGGATCCGGTGATGGGAGGGCACGGGTCTGGTACACAACAACATAAAATTGTGTCAGACGCATGCAAATTAAACAAACAAAACATACATACAAACAAAAACAATTTTCTTGCTCATGCTCTCTCTCATTCTCTCTCTCTCTCTCTCTCTCTCTCTCTCTCTCTCTCTCTCACACACACACACACACACACACACACAGGTGCACACACACACTCTCTCTCTCTCTCTCACACACACACACAGGTGCACACATACATACATGCACACACAACCAAAACCAATACCAATTTGGGCAGTGCTGGTTGCCTGGTTGTCTCTAGGATACTACGAGCTACACATTCAAGGGGAGACAAGGGAGACTATGTGGTTTAGTGATTTTAGGAGCATGCTGCAGGAAGTGAAGAGCTGAGAGGTCATTCCTGGTAAGCAGGGCTTTGGGGGAGGATGGAGAAGCTTCCCAGAGGATCATGGGAAAGGTTAGTTGGGTTGCTGTCCTTTGCTAGGTTAGAAATACATGGAAACAGTCATTCCCAGGGTAGGAAAGAAGGAAAAAAAGGATGATCGGTAAGCAAAAGAAATGGAAAGGCTTCTCATCCAGGCAAACCCAGAGGGAAGCAGCAGCTGGGTAAATAAAATGATTTGAGGAAGGGGTAGGGAAGAGGGGAGGTGGGGCAGGGAAAGTTACTTTAAAAAACAAATCCAAGTGGGGACTTGCACATGCAGCTAACATTTAAAAAAGAAGAATAAAAGGAATAAAGAAGGAAGAAAAGAGAAGGGGGACAGAATAAGTCAGCTGAACAAAGACAAAATGTGTTAGACAAAGAGCCAGAGTATTCCTCTGGCATTAAAGATGTTTGCGTTGCTGCAGCGATGCCCAGAATCCGCAGTGCTGAAGACAGCAAATAGTGGGAGTGGGGGGTGGGGGGTGGGGGAAGGAGATGGAGAGAGGAGGCAGGGTGGAGGGGCAGATGGAGATCGGTGGGAATACTACATTGCAGTGGGTCAGTTGTAATGAGAGGGTTGGAAACAGGTTCTAGATGGGATCAGGCTGCAATAGAGGCTTGACTTTCGTTTCATTTTGTTTTATTTTTGGCTCTTGAAAAATCATTAACGTACGTCAGTTCTCAGACAAGACAGGCAATCAGGAACCATCACCAGAAAGCAGGGATAATGAGGTCAAAGTGTTCTCTAGGAAGGCACTACACAGAAGGGCAGGGTGAGGATGGGTCTGGGGGGAGGGGTGGGGAGCAGCGTGAGCAGCACTCTGGGCTTTCCATCACTGGACTAACAGCTGGACTATGGCATCAGCCTCCTCCCCTTCCATGGCATGCATGTGCTGATGGGAGGGCTGGTAGAGGTTTGCCATGATTTTCCCAAGAGGGAATCCAGAGGTCTTTGGGTTACCCCCAAACCTTCCCGTCAGGCATGCTTTGGGAATCCCCCTTTTCAATTGCTAAGAGCACCCCCAATAGACAGCCCAGAGCCCCAGATAAGAACTGGCACCTCTTTCCCCCATTAAACCGATCTTAGCTTTGGTTCTCTAATGTTAAGGAGGAAGAAAGAGAGGAAGTTTGGGAGCTGCAACTGAACTTTGAAAATCCTGTTTTTCGTATTTTAAAAATTCCATTATTTTCAAATAAAACAGGTTTAGTCATATGAAACCAGTAAGAATATTCAGGCTCTGGCTCAGGAATGTGCATCAGGAGGAAAGAGATTACAGACTGGAAAAATAAAAAATAAAAAGCAGTTTTGTGCAAGAAATTCAGCATTATGCAAATGAAACCTCTTTTATAGAAGCAAATTCACATGATTGAAAATCCATGAGGAGAGGGGAGGGGAAGGGTAGGTAGCATCACATTCTTTTTATTGGCCCCCTCTTCTTCCCTTTCCCAGCCAAACACCTCTCAGACAATGGCCTTCTCCCATTTCTTTGATAAAGTTTACCTTTTGACTGATACCTAGGAAAACACCATAGGCCCTAGGATGGCCAATTTAAAAATAGTCTAGTTCCATTTTTGTCTTCTCAAATGCATTAGTTGCTAAAAGGATCTCTTTCCAAATTTCCCAAGATGAATGAAGAATACAAAGTCAGTTACAAGTGACATCTTTAGAAATGTCATGCAAACCACTTTCACCATGACTTGAATACCATTTTGGACTCTGATCAATGTCTATGACATTCATCATGGGGCTCTTGACTATTTAAAGCATTATAGCAATGTGTAACATGCAACAAGTGAGCGTGGATGTAGCCACACTTAAGGAATTGAAATGCCCAATGAATTACTTGCTCTTACGTGACATCAATAAAGGCAGCATGGAATGGTTTCCACCCCTGGCAAGGTGGACGTGTGCCACCAGATAGAACAGCCGAGCACTTATCTAGCCATTTCCTTTTGAAATTTGACATCAACTAATTGCTACTGGCACACTCCCCTTGCCTGAATCCCCTCCTCATGCCCAGTGATTTGGATCTCACTAGTGCAGAAAGGGGTTACTCTCTCCTCTTAGCAGCAATGCAATGACATTGGCTTCAAGCGGTGTCTACTTACCGATGCATGTCCGGCCATCGGAGTGGAGGGCATACTTCTGATGACAGCCACACACAGGCCCCGTATCAGTGTCATCACAGGTGTGCTGGCAGCCTCCGTTTCCATAGTTACAGGTTACTAGTTATACCCAAAATGTACGTGTGTATATAAACAGAACGATAACAAAAACGATTAGTATGTGTCTTTGTTTGTTGGTCTTGTGTTGTTGTTATTATCAGTACTAGTGTTATTTTGTGGTCTTTCAAAGCAAAAGATAATTAACATTGTGAAGATTTATTCTTGGTTAGATTAATATCACCATCTGTTTTCATGTCCCTGACCTCTTGTCAGCTGTATATTTTTAAAGAAAATCTAGACAGCTCTTCTTTCATTAAGAAATTGGAATGGGACATGACTGAATAACTAGCTTGCCCCACACTTCTAAAACCTTTGAAAATACTCCTTCCTCATTAGGGGGAAAAACAACTCTTGTCATCTCTAGAATATGTTGGAAGGAAAGGAATGAATGGCCTGCGAGTGAGAGTTAGATTTCCCAATTCACACTGAGAATTCTTTTCTTTCCTGATGACCTCTTTCTATGTTTGAAGAAGACCAGAACTAAGTCAGAACAACCCAAATGTTAGTTCTGAAATCTAGTGCAGCTGAAGGCAATTCCACCTAGAGCTCTGGAATGTTCTTCTAATGTGTCATGCTTAAGACACGTGCCATATGACACTGTTGTGCATGGACTGAAATATCCCAAGAAATAGTGAAAGTCTATTAATTTGGACTAGCTGTGGGTGGAGGGCATAGGCAGTGTGAGATGGTGAAAAGTCTCCCTTCTGCTTTGTTCTTAAAGAAATGCATTTTTACATATATTGAATTCCAAAGAAAGACAAAAGTCAGCCTCTATAGTAAGTAGAACTAGGATAAAGTACTTTCTAGCAGGGTTCCTTAAGGGATCAACTTTAATAGACTAATAATGATTCTCTGAAATTTGCATATGCTCATTTGTTTGAAGTTGATGTTTCTAGCGCGTCTTTAAGTGTCTCAAAATAATTTGTCTTCTGAAGTAACTTAATCCCCCTTCTTCCCTCCTCCACTTTCTACTAACATTTTGTCCTTAGTCTTAATTTGCTTGGCCAACCCTTTCCTCGTGGATAGTAGAAAGGTAACCCTAGCCCCTATCCAAATTACCATCATCCCAGACCGCTGGCATTTGCATTGACTGAGCTTTATCTGATAAATCCAGCAACTTTTTTTTAACGACTCGGAGGTTGTTAGGCGCTCTATCAGAAAAGAATAGTTTGGGGAATTTTAGGGGTTTTTTTTTTGCTTTTTGGAGGGCCAAGTGTGGGGCAATTGGGGTTAAGTGACTTGCCCAAGGTCACATGGCTAGTTTGTGTGTGTGTGTGTGTGTGTGTGAGTGAAGTATCTGAGGTCAGATTTGAACTCAGGTCCTCCTGACTCCAGGGCCAGTGCTCTATTCCCTGTGCCACCTAGCCACCCAATTTAGGGAATTTTAGATCAGAATTTGGGTGGGAATTATTTCCACTGACTGAAAAAAAAATGACTGAAATTGCACATTTCAGTCAGGAAAAAAAATTCATGAGTGTCTAAGTTTATCATAATGCTCAAGGGCAAGTTTCATGAAGTAAGAAAAAAATGGTTCAGAAAAGGGGTATCACTTCTACTTTACTCTTCCTTGCTTCCCTGAGGTGCCCATAGTGCACCAGCTGTGCCATGAATGTGATTTGTCATGTTCTCCAGTTCCTGCATGGAGCAGGCCAGTTCCAGGCTTTGCCTGCCCTCTGGGATGGCCAAAATTACAGGGTATAGTTCTTCAGTCCTAGAGAACCAATACCCAAGGTCAAACTCTTTGAAAGGCTGGAGAGTTATTGTTTGAATAGCAATGGGCCTAGGTTCTCTCCCTTCATTGCCTGTCTGTCCACTTTTAGCACCTGATGGGTACAGCAGATTGGTCTGGGACCAGCTTTCTCTTGTCTCCAGCACAGCTGCATTCTTAACCAGGAATTAGGCTGATGGGGGGTGGGGAAGGGCTTCAGAAATCCTTAGGTGAGGGGGCAGACCCAGGGACAGGGACATCACTGCTGACTTGCCACCAGGTGTCTTCTTGGCCTAGGAAAAATCCAAGAACCTTTGGCATAACTCTGAACAAATGGTGAGCAAGGCTCTGAAATTCTGCCAGTGGGGTTTTCAGCGTCTTATCTTTCCCATATATACACATGCACACAAAGGGAATGCAGATTTGCAGAAAGAACTAACTTAACTAAGAGCTGTTGACTCATTTTGCAGCAAAGTTTCACCTTCAGATGCCCCCCACCCCTTCCCCGAAGAACCTAAGCTTTATATTAAATGCCTACTGTGTGCTTGCTTTCCAGCACTAAGCCTGGTGTTGGTTTTGTATTGACATCTCCCTGTACGTGTTGTTTCCCTCAATAGAATGCAAGCTCATTGAGGGTAGAAACTGTTTTCTTTTTGTCTTTCTATGTCCAGTGCCCAGCACAATGCCTTACTCACAATAGGCGCTTAACTCATGCTTGTTGAATTGAACTAAATTAATTGGGTGATTCATCACCTGCCCAGGCCCACAGAGGGGGAGACTGTGGGAGATGGTGTGGGAGACTGCTCTTCCTACAGGCCTGAGGAACTTTTCTCCCCCAGTGCTTTGCTATGCAGGGAGCTGGGGTTTGTACCCCAGATGCTCCATGTGGTCCTCCTGAACTTCTCTGAAACTAGAGCTGTCCTAATTCAGAGAGAGCCTCACACAGAGTCCTCCAAATTAGGAGTCAGGGCACTCCATCTTTGGGGACAGAGAGGTAGTAGCCGCTGGGGGAAAATCCTTTCATAAGGCATCGGCCTTTCTCAATTTCTTAGGCACCCTGAAGGTAACATGTAAATGTGGGGAGAACATGGACTTCTGGGCTGAGGTCTCTCTATAACACAGCAGTGAGGTTCTGAGGAGCCTGGTTCCTTGGGTGGCTTCCTTACCCGTCTGTTTTTGTATTCCCCTTTATTGTGTATGTCTCTGGAGAGAGCAACCACTTGGCAATTCTGGGCATGGAGCCATCTTTTAGGTAGAGAGAAAACTAAAGGGGTAGGCAGTGTTGCTTCTCTGTTCCAAGGTCAATGGTAGCTTCATCCCTGAAGCCATCTTCTAAACCCTTCCTTCTTTTGCCCCACCCTCTTTTTTCAGATTGTCAGACACCCTTGTAGTCAGTAGTTTTAGGTTCCTGACAGATTAGCTAAGTGTGAGGGCCAGAAGATCATAGGAGATGTGTACTGAAACCACAGACCTGCACTTGTCAGCTGCCTTCACTAGTGGATTCATTACTGGTGAGACCTCCATGGCAATGGCATAGCTCTGTATGTCTCTGGAGAAGACTCTGCTTCTCCAAATTTAGCCCAGTACTTTACCAGTAAAGGGCCAACTCAGGCTCAGCATGCTTAAGGTGAGGAGGAGGAGGAGAGGGAAAGAATACCTTTTTTTACACTGGAATTTAATTAATGTGCATTATAAATAAGTGAGAAAACATGCCCCTCGATTCTCATAGCTCTCAGCAAATCTGGACCCAACTTTGGGCTGTGGAATATCTGAGAGGCCCCTAATGATCTCAAGAGATGATGGGAAATTCTCCATGCCCCTATTTTTATCACTCATTGCAACCGGGGAAAAATGAGCCCATGTGATTCAGTCCTTTTAATGTAGGGGAAAACAGGCAGGATATGATCACTGGAATTCCAGAAAGGTAGAGAACACTCTTGTGGGGATGGGCCTGAAAAATGCAGGCATCAACCCATCATAGGAAACTATGAATATTATTTATTCTTTGGTTCTCCATGGGATTCCTCTGGGACAAATGGCATTTACTAGGTGACTAAAAGCCTCGTCCAGAGCCAAAATAACTTGTGTTGAGGCTTATACCTCACTCCTTCTGCTCCATAGAGTCCCTGTTCACTGATTTTCTTAGATATTTTCTTTCTCATCATTTTCAAAAAGCAAAGGGAAGTTAAGTGGCGCCATGTTTCTTGGGAAAGAACCATATACAGCTAGAGGACTGGCCAATAAATTGAATGGTGGCCAGAGGAGCAAGCATCCACTTTGCAAAATACATTTTCAAAGATGGAAGATAAATTGAACAAGGATGGATAATTTACAGCTCCTTATAGATGTGTGACAGTGTTTACCTATAATTTTGTCTCTTTTTTTGAATTTACAAAGGACAAATGTTTTCCTGTGTTAAATTACAGGTATGTGGCAAGGAAGGTAGTTCAGCTGAGCTGTGGGGGATGGGAAGGTAATGGCTCTGGCCAAGATTTCTCTCTGTCCTGCTGGAGCTACATGCAGCTACACACAAAACAAGAAACAGGGCTTTTCCTTCTGATGTTTGCAAACCAGCCAGCATCGCAGCTTCAGTAGAGAAAATTGTACATTTGGAGGAGATAGAAAGTAGTCGTCACTGCAGAACATGATGGCTACAGGGGCCAGATGTTCCTAAGGATCTGTGGGTATGTTCCCCTAACATTGTGAGCATTTCTTTGGGGAACCTTTTGTATTGGGCTATGCTGCCAAGTTTCTCAAGGGCTGGGACCAGGATGGCAACAAAAGGATTTATCTGTTGTGAATCTCTGTCACAAGATTAATGATAGATCTTTGGAACCATTTCCTTTTATTTACAGTATATCTATGGCAGAGGAATGGGATGGGGGGAGGGGGAAGGACCCCGGCAATAGAGCTTTAAGACAGATCAGAAGGGTAACCCATCTTATGAAGATGGCTTGACTTCAAGCCAGCATATCCCATCAGCCAAGAAGAGGCTCCCACAAGTGAGTGGAGATGGAAGATAGTCCTTCCTGATATTTTTTTTTGTTCAGATCTTGTTTGTGGATAAAGCTCTTTTGTAGATGGATGCTGAACAAGAAACATAATTACTCCTTATTGCTATATATTCTTTAGCTTGGCCATCTTCAATGAGATATTATTCCAGGGTTTCATCATGGTTTTTTTTTTGGGGGGGGGGGTTAAGTAACTTGCTCAAGGTTACATGGCCAGTCATTATTTATGTGTAGGTGCTAATTTTCTGAGGCCAGAACTGATCCAGGGTCCTCCTGACTCCGGGGCCACCTAGCCGCCCCTGGGTTTCATCATGTTAAAGGTAGCCCTGGGATCTAGAAGTCTATTCCAGGGAAACTCAAGTGTTGATGGGTTATTCCAGGCTGAAGGACATTTAAACTTGTCTTGCAGTGATGGACTGTGGGTCTGCCGGCTAGACCAAGTGTAACTAAGTTCAGAGAAGCATAGTCTCACTAAACTGGACTCAGGATGAGCAAAGGTCTCAAAGGCCATCTATGGATAGTGTATGGGGATAGATTGTGATCTAAAGCCATGAGGGCAGGGCCTACACTAAGGAAATCACATGTCCTGGAACATCAAAGTCCTGGTACCTCATGGCCCAAGAAGAGAAACTCCAATCTAACAGCCTCTGCAGCCAGTTATCTGGGGGCAGAGTTTGTGATGAGAATTTCAGATGTATACAAAGGCCAATTGAATGGGTGTCCTCAGGCTTGTGAGCCTCCCTTGCTCCCAAACAAGGACTGTGGAACCCCACATTAAAAGGCAAGGTCGCTTGAGTGTGGTGAGCCCAGTGCTATGCTTGGGCTATTTATTTTACGTGAGGGTTTCCTGGTCCATGCGCCAATACTGTTTATTCCCAAGGACCAATAAGAACTCTGGAGATATAAATGACAATCCTATCAAACCGGTGGGGCTTTATGCTCCTTGATTTTCATGTCTTTCTGCTAACAGATGTCTCTCACCCTTTTCTTTCAGCCTGGCTCTACATGCAGAGATATCAGCGCATCTAGGGGCCAGGTTTCATAGTCACCTGTGAGAGTTCCATTTATTAGGGAAAACCTTAGCCCAGGGTAGTTTCCTACTCTGGGAGGATTTGGGTGCAGATTATATGTCTGTATGTCACACTACCAAAGTTCACTCTGTAGTACTGCATTCCTGTTCCCAAGGACAGATTTTGGTTGTTTCTGGGGAAAAGGAAATGGGGAAGTAGCCCCTCAAAACAGCAAGGACCAAAGACTTTATGGGCTGAACCTTGGAACAAATGCCTAGCCCATTTGTTACCAGGCTACAAGTCACCCCTACCCCAAGGCTAGCTGATGATCTTGGTCACTGGAAAACAATGGCAGCATCAACAAAGCAACACAGAAATACTTTTCTTTGGCAAAGCAGACAGGTGGGGGGGCATTTGACACATCAGTCTCCATCTACCTACGTGTGCAGTCCCTCTGGTTTTTGGCAAGTTCAAAGCCAGGCCTACATTCACAGGCAACCCCACCTTTGGGCGTCTCCCGGCAGATATGTGCGCACCCATGATCTTTGTTCATACAGTTCATACCCTCTGAAAAGAGAGAGAGAGGAAGAGAGAGAGAGAGAGAGAGAGAGAGAGAGAGAGAGAGAGAGAGAGAGAGAGAGAGAGAGAGAGGGACGGGGGAGGAGAGAAAAACAAAATTGGGCTGAAAAGATGTTGCCAATTAAATTTAATCAATGACATGGCTTTATTATTCTACCATCTGCAGAAGTCCTCCCCCTTGCCCCCTACCCTCCTGCCCTCCAGCATTGATGGTGTCTCTGTTAATGGGACAACAGGAACTTAGAGTCAATCTGGCTTCTCTGTCAGTAATACTGTGGCACCACTGAGATCCATTGTCGTGTCTTTTTGGCCTTGTGCATTATGTCCATGGACCTCATTTTGGCAAATTGTGTTTATCTCCTTAATTTAAACTTTTGGGTACAAAACATAAGGGCAGATGAGGATAATGTGGGGAGCCTCAAAAGGAGTCAGGGGCCATTAGATTTTAACCCATTGGCCATGCACATTTAAGTCACTGAAAGGATGACTTGTGGGTCTCCTCAGGTGCTAAGAGAAACTGCCCTCCTATCCTAGAAGAAGAGGGCATGTTTCTTGGCATAGTGACCAGCTTGCAGGGTGCCACGCTCGTCTGGAGTGTTGGGCCCCATGTGGCTTCCGGGGTCCAGTGTCTTCTAAGTTCACTGCTGTTCAGCACCAAGGGCAGCTGCTGTTCAGGCTTCCCAGGGGTTGGGGCTGCACTTGCTGTGGTCAAAGGGATTTTCCAGCTCTTCCTTGTTGTGGTCTTGGAGACCTCAAGATCTTGTTATACCCTCAGCTTTTGTTCCGGGACCAGTTCTTTCTTGGTGTACCAGATTTGGGTTTTATTTCTAGTTAGATCTTGCCTTTCTGATAGTTGTGACTGCTTCTGGCTGACAGAACTCATATGAAGCTATGGGGCAAAGAGCCCTGAGCTCTTATTTGCAGGAAGAGCACTGTCAGGCCTGTCCCCAGCTTGCTGTGGTACCTCACCCTTTTCTTTTCTTTAAAACAAGAAGGTCAGACTAGATCTCTTTAAGGCTCCCCATAGCTCTGCCATCCTGTGATTTTATCTGCTTGGCTCCTTTCATGTACCCTCCTACTCCTCAGCTTTCTTGTTCTATTGGCCTGGCTACCTCCCCCTCTTCCTCTTCCTCCTCCTCCTCAGTCTTGTTAATCTGCTGTGAACTCCTTTCTAGGTCCTAGCCCCCTTGCTGCACTACACCTTGATGGTGGCTCTACACATTATTAGGTCTCCAGGTCTCCCAATGCTTGTTCCTAGTTCTATCTGTACCTTGTAGTTCAGTTTAACCCTTGAAGGAAACTTGGGATGCCATGTCATGCAAGTGGAGGACCTGGGGTTGAATCTGCCTGAATGGACAACTTGCTTCTTGTGTCACTTGAACTCTTGGGGGCTCATTTTTCCCACCTGTAAAAAGACAGTATTGGGCCAGCTGATCAATCTCAAAGGTTCCTTTCAGCCTTAAACCTATGATCTTAAGTATTGACATTTGCTCAGAATCTGCATTGTCCTTGGAGCTCAGCTAATTAATTTGGCACCTAAGCAGGAAAACAGGAATTGTGATAGGAAGTCATTTAACTATCCTGGGCTACAGTGGAAGGGGAAGAGGAGGAGCAGGCAATTGATGTCTAAGGGATCTTGTAGCTTTATGTCCTGTCCCTTAAACCAGAGTCTCTGGGAGAAGAAGGTTGGTTATAACCACAAGCCCAGCCACCTCAGTGGAGCAGTGATACAGATAGTTCTTTTATCTGCAGCAGCCCTGGTTCTCCTTTGTCACCCTAGGAGCATCTGGGCTGTGGCTGTCCCTTTGTGGAGTGGTTTGGGAGGCCTGAGTAAAACCCAGTCAAGGAGGGAGATCTTGCTTTCCTCTATTCCTTCAGGGGAAAAAATTCCTCCAGACACAAATAGAGCACGGTGTGGGAGGGAGGAGCTGGGCTCTGGAGCCAGAGGACCCAGGTTTGAGCCCTGGCTCTACCCCTTACTCTGCCCTAGGCAAGTCCCTCCCTCACTCTGCTTCTCTCTTTTCTCTCCAGTAAAATGACAGCACTGGCTTGTGTGGTCATCCATTGTTCCGGATCCTCTGTGTTCTAGTTCCCCTCCCCTAGCATGAATAATGAGGAATAATCCTGATCAAGACCAAGTGGCCAGGGAAGTTTTCTGAGTTTGGTTGGAATTTACAGCCCAGTCCCCAGTGGCTTGTGGATTTCCTTTGCCAGTAAGCTCTCAATTTTAGGTTTTTGAGCTAGGAAGCTTTCCTGCTGCTGGGAAGAGGCCTCCCTTTTCCCTCCTGTTTTGCAACTATCTTGAACATCAGTCCTAACACTGTATAGGTCTCTTTCACTGCTTGTCCCAAAGAGGAAAACCAGCATAAAAGGATCAATAATACAGTGAGGGAGAGCTTCCTGACCAAAGAAGCCTTGTAAGGAGGAGGTGTTAAAGCAGAAGCTGCATGGACACCCGCTAGAGATTCTGTAAAGAAGAGTCATTCATTGGGGGGGGGGGGTGGGCCTTGACTGGATGGTAGCAAAAGGGCCTTTGAAGCCATCTAGCTCCCCCGCTTGAACAGGAATTCACCCAACAGTCTGTCCAAAAAGTTACCATGCAGCCTCTACTTGGAGACCACTAGTGAAGGGGAAGCCACTACCTCCTACTTTCCCATGGCTCTAATGGCTATCCAAAGGTGAAGGGCGTTTTCATGATCTTACCAAATAGGACATTTTCCTTTATGTGGAGATCAAATTTGCTCCTGCAAGTTCTACCCACTTGCTCCCAATTCTATCTTTTGGGAACAGTCAGAATGGGTCTAATCCCTCCTTCATGTGGCCAGTCCTCAAATGTTCAAGAAGACAGTGGCCATCATGTTCCCCTTAAGCCTTCTGGTCCTGAGGCCAAGCATCCCTAGTTCCTCCAAGTGATTGCCACCCTTCATCAGATTTCCTTCTTTCTGTCAAGGGCACTATCATTTTTCCAGGTTCCTATGACTTCAGCATTCTTCTTGACTTCTGACTCTCCCTTAACCTACAAATCCAATCACTTGCCAAGCCTTGAAGTTTCCAGCTCCACACCATTTCTCACCACTGTCCCCTTCTCACTACTCACCCAACAACTACCTTGCTTCTTCATCATCCCTTGCCTAGACTGTTTTACCAGCCTCTTAATTTGTCTCTCAATCTCAAGTCTTTTCTCATTCCAGTCTCTTCCATGAAGCTGATAGAGTGATATCCTTGAAGCACAAATCTGACCTTATCACTCCTCTACTCATGAATGCCAGCAGCTCATTATTACTTCTAAAGCAAAGCACTTTATAACTTGGCCTCAGCCTGATCTCTCCTGCCATATTATATTTGACTCCCCTTCCTGCACTCTGTGGTCCAGCCAAATTGCCGTTCTCTGAGTTCCTGACAGATGGCTTTCCATTTCCTCTTTCCGTCCTTTCTCACTGGCTATCCCTTATGCCTAGCACACATCCTATCCTCACCTCCACCTCATAGACTTCCTTCAAGGCTTCCTGATCACCCAGACTGGTAAGGTCCTTTTTCCCAACTCCTCATAATATACTTGTAATGTACATGTTGTCTTCCTGGGCAGAATGTTAATTCCTTGAGAGTGGGGACTGCTTCTGTTTCTGTTTCACATCCCTATCACCTCATGGTGACTAGCACATCCCTGATAATTGCATGGCAATGTCTAGTCCTTCTGATGTCCTGCTTGCCTACCTCTGGATGTTCTGAGGCAACTGGTTGTTCCACTTCTCCAAAATGAAAATCGTATTCTGGCCAACTGAGATCTGCCCCGAGAGTGGGCTAGTGGACATATCACTGTCTGAATGGTGTCCTGGGCACCTGGACTCTCTGAACGTAGCCACATTAGCTCTCTTAGTCATGCTGTTGACCTCTGACCCACCCTTCAACTTTGAGCTTCTAGGATTCTAGGAGTGTTTCAGATAACCAACCATTCCTATTTTCTACTTCTCCAAATGTGGGCCTAGCCTCTCAGCCCACAGCTCCCAGTCTAAGGTAAAGAAAGGCACAGACATAAATCACTCAGGAGTTCCTGTCAGGAACACAAATATTAGACTTCCAACATGACTTACTTACCTTCCTGTGTTGGCCCTGCATAGACTAAAAACCAAGCCAAGCTTATGTTGAAATGGGAGTGAGATGCCTTGGAGTGCCTCCTTACCAATTCTGCAGGGCATTGGCCAAAGGAATGAGCACTTTAGGATGGCAGATGAATGCAGTGAGCTAAACCAAGCCACACCACAGTCAAGGAAACTGGGCAGGAGAGCTGGCATGGATAGATCTGACTGCATTCAGAAAACTGCCCCTCGAGCTCTCCCCAGCCCTTGAGGCACCATCAGAGGAGATGGTTCCAAAGGAATATGCCAAGATACATTTTAAAGAAATAAGCCTTCGGGGAATGTGATTTACCTTGAATTTAGTGCACATACAACACGCTAATAGAAAGCCATGGGAAGAAGCTTGTCCTCCCAGACTTGCCTCCTGCTCTGTGCTCTGATTTCACCACAAACTCTAGATATGACCTTTTGGGATTGAACTTGGAGAAGACCAACAGCACTTTCAAGCCTGTAGTAGCATGGGTGCAGTAAAGCTGGCATTCGGTGACTGTAGTTAGCTCAGACGGGTTGCTCTACCAGATGGCAGACTGGGGTACCCTCCCCCCTTCCCTGGCCTCTCTTCCTACAGTGCAACCCCATCACATGTAGACACCTTACCCATGGCAGCTTCCCACTGGTGTCCCTGACATGTCTGCCCTTTACCCCTCCTCACACAAATGTTGATCTCCTGCCTCCCCTTGCACCTGGGCTTTACATGGTGTGGTTTGTGGTACTTGGCCCAGCAGAAGCAGTACTAGTTAGGGCTCTGGTGTGGGGTCCTGGAAGGGGCAAAGACTTGGAGTCAGAGTCTCTGGGTTTGACTCCTGGTTTTACAAGTTACCAAACCAGGACAAATTCCCTCCCTCTCTGGGCTTTAGTTTCCTCATTTGAAATAATCATTGCTGACATTTACACATATGACACTTTAAAGTTTACTAAACCTATATGATCCTCTATATGATCTCATTTGATAACCCTGCGAGGTAAGAATTACAAACATCATTCCCCCCATTTTAGAGCTGAGGCCACTGACTGCTCCAGACACAGCTCAGTGATCTGCTCCTAGACCTTCTGACAGGAAGAGGCAGAGGCTAGCTTTTAACCTAGCGTTTGTCCCTAAGGCCAGTGGTCTGAAGCCCTTTGCATAAGCCATGATCCCTGAGCTGACTGGACCTCAGTTCTGACTCTCAATCCTAAGATCCTGTGAAAGATCCCGACCCCACTGGAGGGAAGACACCTCATTCTCCTGAATGCTAATTGACCCCCACAAGAGAAAGGCAGCAAGATTAAAATGAGCACCCTTCCTGAGGCAGAGGGGATGCCTGGAGAGGCAGGGAGGAAGGCATCATTCAGTGAGGGACAAGTGATCAATGAATTCTTTTGGGCTTCATCATCCACCTTTGATTTAGAAAGCGTTGTGCCAGGTCTTAGGGCAAAACCAAGGAAAAAGGAGACGTGAGCCCTCCCCTGGAAGGGCTGGTTTTACATCCCAGGTGAATGCGTTTGAGACACTCAGCTGCGAGGGCAGTGTGTCTGAGAGCAAGTCCTGGCTTAGTGGCAGAAGGTCTGGGTGGGGAGAGTTCAAAGAGCGCTCCCTGGAGATATGGGATGTGGGGTCGAGACCTAACTCTGTCTGTCACTCTCTTAGTATAATGGAAAGGATGCTGACATTTGGCAGAGGATGGGGCCCCAATTGTACCTTTGACATTTACGAATGGCCTCTTGGGCAGGTTACTTCCCCAGGGGAGCACCTTCTTCATCTGTTAAATAAATGGAATATAGACAAGACCCGGTTCCTTCTAGGTCTAATTGCTGTCTGTTGCTGTCTCTGATCTCAGTTTCCTTATCTATTAAAGGAGAGCTTTGGAGTGGGTGGTTTTGAAGTTTCCCTACAGCTGTGAATCATGTCTTTGTCTGGGTTTATTCAGGAACGTGTTCTGGGACCTTGGGCAAAGTTCCTCCCCTCTCTGGGCCTCCTGGAAATCGTCGGAGAGATCCGACTAGATGTTCCCTGTGCTTCCGGCCAACCCAGACACCCTTGGTTTCAAGGATTAGGAAAGATGAAAGACATTTGACTTATAAATCAAAAAATTTCCTAAAAAGTGGCACATCGTTCTGAGAAGGAAATGTGATTTTCAGATGGATGGGAGACCACAGCAGAAGTGTTGTGTTCCCTTACAAACCCCATGGGCAGGAGCCCAGGCCAATGGAACATGTCTGGCTACAAGCCGAAGTTAAGTATAGAATGTGGAGAGCCTGGGGGTATAAGCAGAGGAGAGGTCATTAATTGCAGTCTCTGGAAATGGCCTTGCAGACATCAGGTGGTCTCCCTCCCTGTCTACCCACTTTGGGCAGAGGTGGGCTGGGCTTTCAGAGAGAGCCACCAATGACCTGGGAAGTTGGAGAGGTCAGTTTCCCTGTTCCTACTGCTTCTCTCAAGCCCCCCCAAATTGATGGTAGAGTGGGTGGAAGGAGGGAGATATACTTCTGCTTTTGGCTGTGGCGGCTGGTAGAGTCCCAGCCAGATGCTTGAAAGGGAAATAGATAATAGCAACAAATTGGCAAAATGTCACAGACTCTGGAGCAGGAGGTTTCAGTGAGGCTTTGTGGTAGGGGGCAAATGACCCTGGACCCTGAGGCAGAGAACTGGGGTTTGAGGACTGGTACTTCCTAACTACATGAACTAGAACAATTCAATCCCAGCAAGGGACAGTGGAAAAGGGGTGGCCATGGAGTCAGGGGAGCTGGCTTTAAAGCCTGTTTCTGCTCCCTTCTACCTGAGGGAAGCTGGACAATTCACTGATCCTCCCAAGGCCCCACTTCCTTCATATGCTACAAAACAAACCAGAAAGCCAAGAAGACTTGGAGGGATGCCCTCTGAAGATCAGTTGCTCCTGAGACAATGAGGCCAGAATGGGTTTACATTTAAATTGGTGACTAAAGACAAGATCAGCTGAGGAGGGAGAGAGCAGCCACCCCTGCTGGGGGTGGATGGGCTTGGGAGATGCTGCACCTAACAGAGAGAGGGGATTGGAGAGAGGGAGTCGTTACTCCCTCTTTCTGGCCTTTGGTGTCCTCACCTATAAAAGGAGGTACATTAGGTGACCCCTAGGTTTCCTCCTTTAAAACAGGGCTAAGAATCCCTGTTGTAACTACTTTCCATGGTTTTGGTAAGGAGCTAGAAGAGACACAACAGGTGTAAAAGCAAATTGGAAACCTACATCTTAGGCTTTAATAAAACATTATCATTAACCCCTCCAATGTCTCTGCCAGATGGGGTCACAGAGAGTCAAACAGAACTAAACAGTAACAGAGTGCATAGTGAAATACAAGGCTGCCTGCTGGGGACCTGCTCAAAAATCAGGGCAAAGGAATTCTTCCCTGAAAGGGCATAAGGGGGCTAAAGGACCAGTCAAATGCAATGAGGCAAAAAGGAATAGATAGCTATGAGACCAGAACAGAACCCAGAGAAGTGGTTTTGTATGAGGAAGGCTAACAAACAGTGTGGAAAACCCCGGTGCAGCCAAGCAGGCCTAGGACCAAGAACCAGTCCCTGGATCTGGCCATTAAGCTGCTGGCACCGATCTTAGGACATCAGTGAAGGTCGGGGAGGAGAGCCAAGGGATGAGGAGGGAGGAAGCTTTGGGGCCAGGAAGCAAGAGCAGAAAGATCACTCTTTCCAGGAGTCTGGCTACAAAAGGCAGTGGGGCTTTGGGATGCCAGTCTGAGAGGATGTGGGGTCAGGGCTGTTAACGATGTTTGCAAATAGTAGAAAGCAAAGAGTAAAGTTTAGAGATTATCGGAGAAAACTCTGGGAGGAGAGAGGAGAGGTTTGGGTGGAGAGCCTAAGTAGCCCTGACAAGAGAAGGGTCATCACCAATCTTCTGGGGGCTGGGACAAAGGAGGAAATTGGTGACATGTTGAGGGAAAGCAGGGGCGCCCGCCTGGTGGCCTCTGAGTCCATCCAGAAAGAATAGGAGATTGCTGGGCAACAGGGAAGGTTGGGGACGGACTGACCACTTTCCTCTGCAACCATGGATATTTCACTCAGTTCCGAGCCCATCATTTGAAGAAGGGCATAGACAAATTAGTGCATGTATCCACGAGAAGATAACCAGGATGAACAGGCAAATGGAAGGCAGGCCATAGCATAGCATGCTAGCTGTCTTTAAGTAGGCCAGGAGCAAGGGGAGATGGAGAGTGGAGTGACATAAAGAAACAAAACAACAGCAACAAATTCTTCATAACAATTAGAGCTATCCAGAAATGGAACAGCAAAATGAGTTCCCCATCATAAGAGATGGCCAAGTTAGGGCAGAGATATTGTAGAGAGGATTCTTGTTCAGCAGTTAGACTAGATGCCTTCTGAAGACAGTTCTTTGGTTTTCCGACTTCTAAAGCCTAGTTTAGGGCTCATCCAGCTTCATCTCAGCACGTCCCTTTCATGACCCCAAGAAGGGCTAAGCCAATTCCATTAAGAGATCTCATTTCATGCAGTGAACCTTAGGGGTGCTTCAGTTTTGCTTCCAGCCACATTCTGGATAGCTTCAGAGAAAAAGACTATTTTTTTTTTGCTCCGGCCCTAAGCCAGCTCCCTTTGTGTTTGAGCTGAAAAGTTTCAGCAAAACCTCAGCAGGCTAGTCCTGGAAGATGTGAGTTCCCCCTCTCTCACTCCAAGCTTGGCCACACAAACTGCCTCCTTTAGCCCTGGGGATGGATGACCAGTGATCAGTGTGCAGACCTGCCCATTTGCTGGCCACACTATAACTGGCTTGCCTAGCTGCTTTCTGCTCATTTCCCCCTTATTAGACGACTCCTCTAGCTCAGATCCAGCACAATCCATGTGCTGATCTATAGGAAGATCCAGGCAGCTGCTGCTGTGCCTCAAGTCTTCTCCCAAGGGCATCTCCTGGGATTGGAGGCAGCAGCGTCCCTGACTGTGTTGATGCCCTCGGCCCCACTGGCAGTTTTTGCCCCCAAAGCATGCTCTGCTTATCCAGGCAGTGCCATCCGGGGCATTTCAAAGCCATAGATGGAGACCCTGGTGCTCATCTTCACTTTTATAGGTGAGGAAGCTGAGGCCCAGAGATGGGAAGGGGCTTGTCAAAGGTTATCTGGGGTCAGGTGGCAATGTCCTCTGGCTTTCAGTCCATTGCACTTTTGTCTGCACAACCTGCCTCTAGAGAATGAACTTGGCATCAGCAAGACTTGTCCAAATACTGGCTGGGGTTCTGGGGCCTGGGGGGCTCCTGGAGAGTAGGGCAAGGCTTTTATTGCATTTCTTTTTTTCTCCAGCACTTAGCACAGCACCTACCACACTAGAGGCATTTAATAAATGCTTGTTGACTAACTGTGACCAGGAGGAAATGAGTTCCAGTCCCCTTATTTATAAAAAAGTTGAAAATTGTTTATACTATTCCTTCCCCACCCCATCCCCCACCAGGACTATTATGAGGAATGTGCTTAATAAACTTTAAGGAACTATAAAAATGGGAGCTTTTATTATTCCACAAGATCACTATTAGAGCATCCATGACACTACATGGTCCCAGGGATGTGGCTGATGGCTTTCTCCCCAGGGCTGCATATGGTCTAGGACCCAGGTGGGCCACACTCCTTATTGTGGTTTAATTTGGAAGTCTAGAACTTGTATTTGGGGCAAGACCAGAGGAACAAAGATCTGGACTCATAAATCTTGAAACTTTGTGGTCAATGGTGGAGACCAAAGAAGAACTCGGCAAAGTTGTTATGTTGACATGTTAACTAGCAATTGACACAGTAATCACTAGGGAAACATGGTTATAGATTGGGAACCAGCCCGAGAGCCAATATTGTGCAATTCTCTGCAAATGGTGCCTTCAACACCCCCAGTATCTAGTAATACAAATACTAGATGTTCGTGAATGGCCTGAAATGCTGATGTTCTCTAAATGTTCATGAACACAGAGAAGGGCAGGCAGGGATTTACCCAAAGTCAACAATCCAGGATTAAAACCTCACTATTCAAAGCTGCCATTTAGTATTTGTTCCACTATCTAGTCCTGACTCAATCATTATTAAGGGAAGAAATCCAACCTCCAGATACAGTGTTCCTTTTGGTCCTGGGGAGGAAGGGTACTTTGAAATATTCCTCAATTCTTGACCTGTTAGCACATGGTAATTCATCCAGAGCCTCTGCTTGACTCAATCCAATTTTAACCAAGTTAGCAAGTCATCTCCTTCCTGCTCTTCTGCCTAACACACATGCCCAGGACTTGGGAAGCTTTTTGCTCTTAATTGGGTCTCCTTGTGTTTTCTCAGCAGCACTCTAGACAGATAAAACCTTTCTTCCATTTCAGGCTTAAAGCCTCTCCCCTGTCTGCTGTCACAGCACAGTCTATTCTACAAAACCCAATTTATAAGACCCGTAAGCCAGGAGATGATGATTCAGATTGCACCAAAGAATTCATTCCCGGAATAGGAAACGCTTACATGGACCTCACAGTACCCTGTTGAAATAGCATTTCTTATTTGATAGAAAGGTTCAGGAAAGGACAGAGATACAATTGTAAAACCATAGAATGACGGTTGCTAGAAGGCACCTTAGTACATATAACTTAGGGGGTCATGTCTGGGGGCCCTCTGGAATACCAAATAACCATTAACGACATGGGAAGCTCCAGGATCTTAGAGCTATGAAAGACCTTTGCCAGCACTTGGTCTGGCTTCCTTGAGTCATAAATGAGAATACTGATGCTCAGAGACGTTGGCTAAGGTCTCTTATACACAAGTGGTAAGAGCTCAATGCTCTGGAGGGATGCATGGCACACTGGAGCCAGGGGCTCTTTAGAAGAGACCATGAGCCGTGTCTCAGCTTGCAGGGACCAGGGAACCTTTCCCCTTGTCCCAAGGCCCACTCTTCAGCCGATGTGCCCCACTATCTCATGTCGACCTTCTCTGAACTTTTTGGTTCATTCTGCTCTTGACTTGACCTTCCTCTAGTCTCAAGGTTCAGCCCCCACAGCTCTTCCTTAAGATCCTTGAGACAGCCACTACACAGTGTAGAGGAAAAAACACTGATTTGGGAGCCTGAGGATTCAGGATGGAATCATGGCTCTGCTAGTGACCAGTTCTAGGACCTTGGCAGGTCCCATTCCTTGTCTAGGCCTCAGTGTTGTCATGGGATCATGATGGGTCTAGAGCTGGACAGTATCTTAGAGGCAGGTGGGTCACTGGAGTGCTTGGCTTCAAAGCCCACCCCTGATACTTGGTGCTTGTGTAGCTTTTGGCTAAGTCACTTAGCTTCTCTGGGCTTCTGTTTACCTTCTTTGTAAAACTGGGGAGGGCTGGACTCGATGACCCCTTTCAACTCCAAGTCTCATGATCCCCTAGGGGAACCAACCCAGAATGAAGCCAATGCCATCTTTGAAATGATAACATGTCAACATGAAACCTCGCCTGGAATTCCTCAAGTAGCAATTGCAGATCACTTTATCTAAGCAATTCAGTCCAGTATAATTCACTTTGGTCCAATTGAGAGGAGAGGGGCTTCCAGGGGGCAGAGGCTCAAGTCCCTCCCCCTGCCCCACAAAGTTCAGAAGTTCACCAAACTCCAGTGACTTTCTATGACTGCTCAGCTCAGACTCCTCTGCTTTCAGTTAAAGCCCTTTACAGCCTGGTTCTAATTTAGGTTTCTGGCCTTGTTCCCCATCACTTCCCCTCATGAATTCTGCAGTCCAGAGAAACTGATCTTGCTGTGCTCCGGCGTGACCCTCCAGCTCTGCTCCCTGAACCTGCTCTGACTCTGGGAAACCTCCCCTGGCTGGCATCCTCCCCCTCCCACATGTTGTCTCCAAGACAGATCACTAGCTCCCATTTAATCCTTAACTTTGGCTGCCCAGTGCCTAGTCACAGAGTAAGTGCCTACACAATGATTATTAATTGAAAGTGGTTTTAGAGGCAAACTCCAGCCTGAGAAAGCCTCATCCCTTCACCTTGACTGTCTCTGGCTGCCTGGGCCATGCATGAGGCCCCAGGCTCTCCCTTGGGGCTTCTGGTTATCTTGGTTTGTGTCTAGAAGTTTTAGGGATTTATGAGAATAGGGTTAGGGGGCAAGTGAAAGGTCACAGTGCAGGAGTCAATCGAATGGCAGAGTAAAGAGGCTGCCCCTGGAAGAGCCCTTTTTCCTATTGTTTGGACACCTAGTTTCCAGTCAGGGTCTACTGTCAGACCTAAGAATGACACTGTCCCTTTGCAGAGGAAATGAAAGCACATAGAAATTTGCCAGCCCTTCTGTGCTATAGCAGAGCTCCATCTCAGGGCGTTTGTTTCACACCTGAGACACTCAGCAAGCCAGAAGCTGAAGAACAGGAGCGAGGAGGCTTGAAGCAGCCTCCAGTGACTGATGCTGACAGCTAGGTGACCCTGGGCAAGGCACATGCCCTCTTCCTGCCTCAGCTTCCTCAGCACCCACACCACAGAGCGGTCATGAGGATTAAACGAGGGGATCATTGTAAAAAGCTTGGTACGGTGCCTGGCACAGTCAGCCCTTAATGGGGTTAATAATGGTGGTGAAGTGCTTTGTAAACCTTAAAGTTTATATAGATTTTAGCTACTGTTATTATTGCTGTTGTTTGATAAACCATCTATCAAGTGTTTATTTTGTGCACTGTGCTAAATGCAGGGCATAAAAATACATGCAAAAAAAATCCCCAATCTCAAGAAATGTACATTGTAAAATGGGAAGGTAATGGATGAGGAGGGATGCAGAATGGGAGGAGGAGTGGACCTTTGGGGTCAACGAAGTGAGGGGGGGCCAGAGGCCCTCAGGAAATGGTATTCTGAGAGGAAGAATCACCAGTGAGGGGGCTGGATGTCGGAGAAGAAAGTGACTGTAGAGGATATAGGATAGCAGTTTGGTGAGTGAGCAGGACAGGAACTAAAGAGTGGTTTGGACCCTTCAGGAGATGGCAGGCTGGCCAGTTCTGGTCCTTGGGCCCCTTGGGAAATGGCAGGCTGGCCAGTTCTGGTCCCTGCACTTAATGGCCACATGATCTCAAGTGAAGCCGTTTCCCACTGTGAGCCTGAGCAAGATGAAAGCTCCTTGGTGGCACAGACTGCTATCATTTTTAGCTTTGTGCTTCCAGATGACTATGTCAACCAATCAGCAAGTATTTATTAAACACCTACTATGTGCTGTGACGGGTGTTGGGGATACAGACAAAAATGACCCTATCCCTGTCCTCTCTAGAGGACACACCATAGATCAGGAGATTTGAGGTAATTTTAGGTGAAGCAGGACTTAAAGCATGGGGAAGATTTTGACAATCAACAGATGGGAATGTAGGGCATGGAGCATTGTCCCAGAGGAGCCTCACAATAACGTGGAGAGGTGAGCACTGTACCTCCTATAAGACCCATTTTACATGTGAGGAAACTGACTCAGGGAGGTTAAATCCCTCTAGTCTGTAAGCATAATTAGGAAACTCCCCCCTTGTACACATGTGAACCATGTGGGGAGTCAGTCTGTAACTCCTGGGGAAGCTTCTGCTTTTCAGCATTTTCCCTTTTGGAACAGAAGACTCATCCATGCGATAAAATGCTAACTAGACTCCTTTCCCAATTCCTTTGTGCTCTTCAGCCTCATGGCCTTCCCTTCTCTAGACACAGCGCACTCTTAAAATGATAGCACTGAAGTGTGCTAAAGGTGAGCTCTCTAGGGCAGGCATCATCTACTTGTGAGCTGCTCTGAAAAGGTCAGAGCCCACAGACTGTCCCAGACCTCAGTCATGACATGCAGTGGCTCCTCATGCCCACAATTTTTGACCTAGGGTGTATGGGAAAATTGTACTTATGTTAAGCCTTTGGAATGAGGAAGAGATGTCCCTGTGGGCCTGACCCAGAGGGGATCACATAGTGGGAGGGCAGTGAGTTCAGGTCCCGTACACCCAGCTTACCAGCAGTACAACCTTAAGTGAGCTGATCGACCTCTCTGGAGCCTCAGTTTTTTTGTAAAATAAGGGAGTTGGACTAGACGGCCTCTGGGCTCTCTCCTATCTCTGATGGCATGTGATTCTGTGAAATTCATGTCCTTTTAACCAAAGGAACATCACCCCCTTGTTCAGAAACTTCTAGTGGGTGCCCACTGTGCATTCCAGCAGTGAAGCTCCTCTGTCTGGCCTTCCAGGCCTGCCCTAATCTGGCCTCACAATCTCCCTTTCCCACTTCTCTCCTATGACGGTACTCAAATTTGGCTGGTCTCTTCATTCCTTCCTCTGACTGACATGTGGCCAGACTTCATACCTCCCTTGCTCAGAATGCCACTTCCATTGTTCTTTCCCTCACTGAGCATCTGCCCCTCTAAAGACTGCTGTCATTCAGAGGCCAGGACCTACATCCCCTCCAAACTCTGTCCTCTCCCCACCCCCACATCAGGCACTTAGTAGGAACCTGCTGATAGGAACTTTTGGAAGTTGGTTCACTGCAGTTCAAAAGGAAAGACAGCCAAGCTGGCCTAGCTCATGGCCCTTCTGTTGTGACTCACTCAGTGTCTTCCCTGGAAGCTGAGGGAGCTGCCCAATCATTACCAACAGATAGAAGAAGGGTGTTTAGAGTAGGCATTTACCATTGCTGGGATGGACGTCTACCCAATCCCTCCCTTTTCTCCCCTGCACTCGACTTCCCCTTGTGGAAGACGTCAAGCAGGGGAAATCAGCTCTGAAGAGAGGAGGAGAGATGTGTATGGAAGGGATCAGAGCTCTTCTTGGTTATGGGACACAATGAACTTCTCCCCCTTGGAGGATGGGGAGTGGTTAGAGGGAGCCCATGAGCCTATGGCCTCCCAGCTTCCTCTAAGTCTGCAAAGGTAGGGAGCTTCCCATTCCCCCACAGGGCTCTTGTTGAGGGGACATGAAATTCTACATGAAATGTAGAATGAAAGCGCCTTTGGTCTTTGTTCTCCTGGTCCTAGCAGAACACTGGGTTTACACTAAGTGTTTAAGAAATGCTTGCTGGATTGAAATGAAATGATTTCCTGTTCTGGAACACATTGGCTTAAATGGCCTCTGAGCTGCCTTCCAGCTTGGGTTTCTGTGATAGGAATAAGAAAACTTTCCATCTGGCTAACACAGGACATCGAGCTTAATCAGGCCCTGATTCTTCCATGATTTCATTTGATCCAAACAGCAGCCATCTGAGGGAGCCTGGGCAGGCCTCATTAGCCCTGTTTCACTTGAGTGGAACATGAGAAATTAAGCTACTCCCAACCCTGTGCTCTCTCCTTGGCCATAGCACCCCACCTGCCAGTGACACCCCCTTCCAGGAACCCAGCTCCAGACTCTCAGTCTGGAAGAGTGCTCTGAGGCCCTGATCCAGTGCTGGACTGATGAGAAGCATGCCTTTGGAAGGCTAGACAGCGTATGTCTGCTCCCGAAATGGTCGGTGGTCACTTTGGGCAGTGGCGCCTTTGGAAGGCCAGACAGCGTATGTCTGCTCCCCAAACGGTCAGTGGTCACTTTGGGCAGTGGTGCCTTTGGAAGGCTAGACAGCGTATGTCTGCTCCCCAAACGGTCAGTGGTCACTTTGGGCAGTGGCGCCTTTGGAAGGCCAGATAGCTCATGTGTGCTCCCCAAACGGTCAGTGGTCACTTTGGGCAGTGGCGCCTTTGGAAGGCCAGATAGCTCATGTGTGCTCCCCAAACGGTCAGTGGTCACTTTGGGCAGTGGCGCCTTTGGAAGGCCAGATAGCTCATGTGTGCTCCCCAAACGGTCAGTGGTCACTTTGGGCAGTGGCGCCTTTGGAAGGCTAGACAGCGTATGTCTGCTCCCGAAATGGTCGGTGGTCACTTTGGGCAGTGGCGCCTTTGGAAGGCCAGATAGCTCATGTGTGCTCCCCAAATGGTCAGTGGTCACTTTGGGCAGTGGCGCCTTTGGAAGGCTAGACAGCGTATGTCTGCTCCCCAAACGGTCAGTGGTCACTTTGGGCAGTGGCGCCTTTGGAAGGCCAGATAGCTCATGTGTGCTCCCCAAATGGTCGGTGGTCACTTTGGGCAGTGGCGCCTTTGGAAGGCCAGATAGCTCATGTGTGCTCCCCAAACGGTCAGTGGTCACTTTGGGCAGTGGCGCCTTTGGAAGGCCAGATAGCTCATGTGTGCTCCCCAAACGGTCAGTGGTCACTTTGGGCAGTGGCGCCTTTGGAAGGCCAGACAGCGTATGTCTGCTCCCCAAACGGTCGGTGGTCACTTTGGGCAGTGGCGCCTTTGGAAGGCCAGACAGCGTATGTCTGCTCCCCAAACGGTCGGTGGTCACTTTGGGCAGTGGCGCCTTTGGAAGGCTAGACAGCGTATGTGTGCTCCCCAAACGGTCAGTGGTCACTTTGGGCAGTGGCGCCTTTGGAAGGCCAGATAGCTCATGTGTGCTCCCCAAACGGTCGGTGGTCACTTTGGGCAGTGGCGCCTTTGGAAGGCCAGACAGCGTATGTCTGCTCCCCAAATGGTCAGTGGTCACTTTGGGCAGTGGCGCCTTTGGAAGGCCAGATAGCTCATGTGTGCTCCCCAAACGGTCAGTGGTCACTTTGGGCAGTGGCGCCTTTGGAAGGCCAGATAGCTCATGTCTGCTCCCCAAACGGTCGGTGGTCACTTTGGGCAGTGGCGCCTTTGGAAGGCCAGATAGCTCATGTCTGCTCCCCAAACGGTCGGTGGTCACTTTGGGCAGTGGAAGGGAGGAGCCTGGGCTAGTGTTGAGGAGATTCAGGCTCTAGTCCTGGCTCTGTGTCAGTTCACTGAGTGTCCTTGGGCCGTTCCATTCCGTCCTCACTTCTAACTGCCTGCTATGTGTACTTTACAGGAAAGAGTGCTGGAAATGTGGTCCTCAGTGCTCAGCCTCTGCACAGCGAGTGATAGACCAGATGACAGGCAAGGTCCCTCCAGCTCCGACAAGCTGGCTTTGATGGTCAGTGTTCTGTACTCCGAGGTCCCCCCAGATCCGACATTTGATGGCAGGCAGGCAATGCTTATGACAAGCATTTATGAAGCACCTACTGTGTGCTAGTCCCTATACCAAGCTCTGGTGAAAAAACCTTCCCTGTTCTCAAGGAACCCACAGCCCAATGGGGAGACAACACACCAGCAACTGCAGACAAACAAGTTAGAGACTGCAAGACCAGCTGGAGATAGTTAGTGCTAAGGGGATGGGGACAGACCTCCTGCAGAAGAGAGGCCAGGAGAGAGAGACATGCAGGCACCAGGGGCCAGCCAGCATCCACCTCTGGAGACAGAGCTCAGACTGGCCAGGCTGAGGGCTGGCTGGGAGGTGGAAGGAGACAGCCCTGGAGGGCAGGGCATGGCAGGGAGGTCTCTGGGCACCAGGGGACCTGACGGACTCCCTGTGGTCCTGGAGGCAATCCCAGAGCCAGTGTCACTGCCTGACACTTTAGGAAGATCGCTCTAACAGCCTGATGGTGGAGGCTGGACTGGCAAGGGGAGAACCTTGGAGGTTTGAGAGGGCAGTCTGGAAAGGGGAGGGAGGGCTTGGGGTTGCTGATGGATTCAGTTTGGGGAATGCTGAGTGTGGGGCGGCTTCCTGACACCCAGTTTGAGACATCCAACAGGTAGATGGAGAGTTGAGACTGGGGGTCATAAATGATAAGATAGCCAAGTGAAATAGGGAGAAGAGAAGAGGGCCCAGGACAGAGCCCTGTGGGACACCTTCCCTTGGATGGAGATCCAGCAAAGGAGACTGTTCTGTGCTCAGCCCTGCTCAGACCAGGCCTGTGGGGTGTGAGGAAGGGCATAGGTTGCTTGAGATCATGTCAAGCAAGGATGAGCTGAAGAACCTGGGTTTATGGGGCCTAGAGGTGTAAAGAGGTGGTGGAGACATGAGAGTGTTTTCACATGTTTGAAAGCCTGTCATGAGGAGGAGAAACCAGACTTGTTTCCACAGGGGCTACTTCTTTTTCTGGCATTCAAGGCTCTCCACACTCTTTACTAGCAGGTCTCACTAGTCTTGTGCAGCTCCATCCATCTACACTAGGCTTCACCCAAACTTAACGATTCTGTCCCAGGATCACAGATGTCCTGAAAGGCCTCCCCATCTCACAGCTGTGGAACTGAGACCCAGAGAGAAGAACCTGACCTAAGTGCATCCAGGGCCCAAGTGGCAGGTCTGGGAAGCTTCAAAAGCAGCCCGTCTCGTCTTGCTTTGGTGCTGAAAGTTTCACCCCGTTTCTCATGACCAGAATGTCCTTCCTTCCTTCTCCAGTTCACCTTTCCATATCTAAAGCCCAGCTCAGATGGTGTGTCTGTGAAGCTCTTGCTGATCTCCCCTCCCAAAGCCAGTCAAGACCACCCTCTCTGGTATCCCCAGACACATTGTGCTTCTCTTCCGTCCCAGTTGCTGGGGTCCCTTCTCTTCACTGAGCTGTGACTTCATGAATAAACTCCCCCAGAGCTGAGCGCAGAGCACCTCACGCATTAAGTGCTTGTCAATGCTCATCGGGTGAACAGGTGAAGAGGGCCACTTTTGGAGACGGAAGAACTGAGACTGGGCCCATGTTCTAACCCTTCCAGATCGGACTTCCAGTGTTCATCTCTCCTTGTCTGGGCCTTGGTTTGCTCATTCAGAGCAGGGATTCTTGACCATTTTTTTGTCACGGGCCCTTTTGTCAGTCTGCTGAAATGGAATCAGGGTTAGAAGAAAGTATTTAAATAGTTGAAGGAAATGCTGAATTCCAATTGGAGGTTAGTGAAAGCGAAGCTGGACTTTTTTTTTTTCATTCCAAGGTCATGGAGCCCCTGAAATCTATGTCTGTGGACCCTAGTTAAGAACCTGGTCCGGGAGGTGTCCAAGGCCCCTTTCTGTTCTTACAGGATACACATCTGAGCTCTCCCAGAGACTTTTCTCTTTCACACTTGAACTCTATTTACCTGCTCCTCATTACCGTTAATGGGGAGCAGCACCATGCCAGAACTAAGCTCTCAATCTTATCCTAAGTACAGAGCAGCTGAGACCCAGCAGGGAAGCCCAATGCCAGTCTGAGGGCCCTGGGGGTTCTCAAAAATTCTGGTCTGTAACGTGATGAGTGGGCTAGATGAGCTCCAAGATTTCACATCAGCCTTTCTCTAAATGTTGGTTGATTTAAATCAAGTTTTATAAATGAGGAAGCTGATTCTTAGAGGGGAAGTAACCCATTTAATGGTAGAAGTTCCTGCCTCCGTGGCCCCTCTGCAGACTGATGGTCTGTTGCTTCCCCTAATGCACTCTGGCTATGTAGCAGCCAAAGTGGCCCCTGAAGTGTGAGTGCCATCCATCTCTTGTCTCCAGGCCTGTCCACAGGCTGCCCGGCTCTGGGAAGGCTTTTCTTCCTCCCTCCTACCTCTTGGAACCCCAAGGCCCCATTCAAGGATCTTTTACAAGAGACTTTTCCTGATTCTCCCATTTGTCTATGCTTTGACCCCTCCAAAATACTTATACTCATCTGGTATTTCTTGTATGGGTTTTTGTCTATCAGGAGCCTTGAGCCTGGTTTGTTTTTTAACCACATGCACTGCTAAATAAATAATTTGTACTACAGTACCAATCTATACAGTTCCCCACCCCCTGCTTCTGGTGGAGTGTAAACCCCTTGAGGGCAAAGATTCTCAATTTGTCTGGGTGTAAGGTTTATGGGATTTAAAGATCTTCCCTGCCCCCTTGTACTTGCTGACATAGCAGGAAGGGGTGGGGCAAGAGGAAGCTGAAGCAAAGCTAGAGTTCCTGTGGTGACTGGTGGTCAGGGTGGCAGCAGCAGCAGCAGCAGCAGTAGTGGCTGAGGTAGAGGGGGAGGTGCAAACCCCTTTTTTGAGCTAGCCAGAATTTCTGCTAAGGACTCTTGTTTGGGACTGCCAGGGACTGGAACTGTGGGGGACGGGGGGCAGAGCTGCTGGGGGCACACTTCCTGGATGCTGAGCAGTTGCTGTGAGTGGGGAAAGGAGGACCTTTGCCTGAGGTAGCCTGCTCTGTTTTGGAGGCTTGAGAATGTGGTTGTTTACTACGTTAACTACTTGTGCCAATTTCATTACTACTCTGATGGCTTTGACTTTCTGGTTTTGGGACTCAGTTATTTGGTATTTTAATAAATGTTCTAGCTTTATCTTCCATATAGAGAGCCTGGTATATTTTGTGGTTAATAACCACATAAGCCTATTTGTAATTGCCATAGGCATTGTGAATATTGCATTGCTAATATATTTGGTGACGAGGATGGGATCATAAAATATCAGGCCTCTATTTGGAAGCAGGGGGGCTTTAGAGGGAGAAATGGCTATCCCAGATGGGAGGATTTGCCTTATTCCTCTCTAGCCAGAGAATGGGCCAAAGGCACAGGGCCCTGTGAAAACTGGGAACCAAGACTAAAAGAGGGAGAACTTGGAGATTTGTAAAGATGTTTGCAAGGAATACCCATAGAACCAGGCAAAGAGCTGGGAGGAGTGTGCAGGAGAGGCTGGGTCCTGCTAACAAGTTATCGCCTTATGTGTAAAAGTAGGGATAAGCTGCTGGAGGAAAGAGCTCGGATGGCTAGGGAGTTGCCTGGTTTGCCTGAGGATTCTTCTGTGTCACAGCATTTAGAAGAGCAAACTGGAGGGACTCAGGTGGTCCAGGAACAGGTTCATGTAGCTAAAAGGAAGCAAAAAAACCTAGCAGAAGGAATGTGCAGGCAGCTTTTGTACAGGCTGGGCAGAGTGGCCCTGACAGCTGCCAGGAGAATGTGTGTGTGGAGAAGGGAACAAGGTTAGATGAGGAGTCTCCTAATGTAGAAGTTCTCCCCATATGAAGAAGAAGACAGGAGAACCGCCAGGGCCAGAGTCCAGGGAGATAATTGAGGATTTCACTCAACAGGAGATTACTGACATATTGAGTAGATTCACCCAAAAGAATGGGAGAGTCTTTAGTGTCTTGGATAGTAAGAATCACTGATGAAGGCACTGGAGGAGTAACACTGGACAGTGAGGATTGCTTAAAATTCATAAATATCAGTCAGAATCCTTTTGTACACCAAGCTTTTAGGGATCCCCATGTGCGAGGAGGCCTCAACAGAACTACTCTGTTAGCTTTAGTTGCCCAGGGATGCAGAAAGCAATATCCTACTGTCTCTATGTGGCCTGGTGGATACAGACCCTGGTACTCACTTAGAGATTGTATGAGGAAGCTAAAGGAAGAGGTAATGAAAACTACCATCATGGCTGGAGATGCAAATGCATATCATGAAACCCCCCTAGGAGTTCCTCAAGAAATATCATAGTGAAGATGGCTCCTCCTGCTTATAAGCACCTAATTCTGACTTTATTAATTGGAGAAATAGGGCACCCTCTTTCAGAGGTGCTGGATAAGGTTTCACAATTAAGTGTCCTAGGGGAATGGGGACAAGATAAATTGCCTAGAGAGAGAAGAATAAACAGCCAGAGGATTCAGAGACAAAATAGACCAACTAGAAGGGAACTGTTTACTGCTCTACAGAGAGGGGGGGAAGGAGAGGAGGGGGACTTTAGAAGACTAGATGGTATTCCAACTGAAGAGCTGCATAAACTGTACCAAGAAAAGGTACTTAACATTAGAATGGATAGGGAAGCAGGACCCACCTCTGCAGGTACTCCTGAATCTGAATCCTTGTATCCAAGTTTGCCCCATCTTCAGGGAGAATAGGAAATAGGCTGGCCCCAGCCCAGAAATATACAGAGGAGATTGCAGACCCCACATTGGCTTAACAATATATTGGAAGAATGGATCAACTACTGTGACTAGGGTGTAGCTCGATACTGGGGCTAAGGCCGCACTTATCTATGGAAATGCAAATTTAAAGATCTTCCCTGCCCCTAGGCCCTTTGATAGACTTAAGAGACTCTGAGAACCTTCCTTGATTTGAAAATATACTCTGCCCCCTAATAGGCTGAATGTGGTCACATGGAGCCTGTGGCTGGAGGCTTGATTTTCAGGAATGCCCACACCTTGATGCTGTGGTCTAGAGGGTGGTTACATTCTCTGATCCTGGAGAAGACTATATAATCGCTGATGTGAGGCTTTGCTTTGGGGCTCACTTTGGGAAGTGTTGTGTGATTTGTCCAGATGAGTATCTGGACAGCCATTGAGAGGCCCCCAGCTTTGAAAACCCAGATGTTGATGCTTCCCTCTCTGGTAACTGTGATTTGGTATTGATGTAATGGTTGGACAGTTTGGAAGCCTGTCTGCTTGATATGTTTGTTTCTCTGTTTTGTAAGTTCTGTCTGTATACTTTGAAGTTCTGGGTGTTGACCTTTTCCCCCTGAACTAGTTAAATGATATATGTTTGATTGATTAAAGTGAGCTTGTTAACCCATTTTGAGTTGCTTTCCTTTAGAAAAGCAGATCTAAGAACCTGTGTTGGCAGCCACCCTGGGGATATTGGGGTGCTTGCTGCTACACTGGGTAATCCCAGTGCTTAGTACATGGTAATGTAACAAAGGCTTACTGACTTGAACAGAAGGTTTATAAAGAAACAAGGCTGAGATCCAGCCCATGTGTCTGGGTTCAGATTCCCTATTTTTTCCCACGACTTCCCATAGGAAGCTAGTAGCTTTTTTGAAGATGCCATTCCTTGTCCGCACCTCTCAGTACAACTGGAGACTTGAAAGGAATGTCCTTTTAGAGAATGGCCTTTTAGGAAATCAGACTCTTGGAAGGTATCCTTCAGTCAGTGAGGCTGAACCCGTCTGTCTTTTCCAGGGACCACAGAAAGTGGTCCATTTTGGCACCTGCCTATTTTTAAATCTGGAGACAGAGCTGCTCTTCAGGGCCTGGTGGTAGATGGGGCTCTGTACAGCTGTGCCCACATCCCTGTCTGGGGGGAGGACAGCCTGGGCAGGGAGTTTCATTTCTCAATTGGGAATCTGTGTGATGGCTTAAGTTAGCCCACCCTTGTTGACTTAGTGACACTGGAGCTGTTCTTTCATCCCTGCCTGGGGCCCAGCATTCATGCACACTTCTGCCATGAAGTTTGCCTGGGTTATTTCTCTCATCTTTCACACAAGCCCAGACAGATTTAGAGAGATTTCTGCAGGTTGAATGACAGCTTATTTTTCTACTCGCATACATTCTGGTCCAATGCTAACTTGTGTGACTTTAATCAAGCTACTGGCACTAGCCTCAGTTTCCTAATCTATAAAATGTGGGAGTTGGACTCAGTTTCCCTTCTAGCTCTAATGTTCTATGTTGGTTGGAGTAGGTCAGTAAAGAGGAGATGATATTGGGCTTGTCATCAGGAGAGAGCTGGCTTTGTGGCTTAAATTCTACCTCTAAGGAGTCTTGGGACTGTGGGTAGATCATTTCCCTTTCTGGCCCTCAGTTTCCTGCTCTGTAAAATGGTAAAATTAGACTAGGTACCTGAGGTTTTCTCCACTGTGGAGGAGCTGTAATTCTAGGTCTGGCCACATTTACCTTCCCAGTTTTTTTTAAGGCTATATTCCCCTTCTCAGACTATTCCTCACACTTGACACAGCACCCCCCCCCCCATCTACCACCCCCATGCCTTTGCCCTGGCTGTGCTGCATGCCTAGGATGCCCTCCCTCCTCCTTGCTGTCTCTCAGCATCCCTAGTTTCCTTCAAGGCTCGACTCCAGGGCCACCTCAGACAGGAAGCCCTCTCTGCCTTTCCCAGATATAAGTAATTGTTACCTTTTATTCCTTTGATATTTATTTGTGAGGCAGCACCAGTTCGAGACCCATCCAAATCCTCAGTCTACATTCCCCTATGTTCATAACATCTCCCTGATAACATCTGAGCTCTTTATACCTGGGGCTGTTGGTACTGCTCTTTGGGTTCCCAGTGTTAACACACTGTCCCTAAGCTATAATTAGGCACTTAAACTCCTGCTGGTTCATTTGATATTTAGGAGAAAATCTTAGAAGGATGAGTTCTTGGTCCTTCTTTTTGGATCAGGATGCTGTTCATCTGCTACAAAGTCAGAGATAATCCCAGATGGGGGGCTTATTCTGCCTAAGTGATGAAAGCCAAAGAGGGACTCTTTGGACCCAAGGATGTCTAATAGGATAACTAGGGGAACCAGGCCTGAGCCAGGCTTAGATGGAGGCATCGTGGTATGGTAGAAGAACCCTAGATTTAAAGCCAGATTCTGCCCTTTCTACCTGTGTGACTTCCTGTTGGAAACTTTCCTTTGGGGTCTCGGGGTCTTCATTTATCAAAAGAAGGCCTTAGACTGAATGATGCCTCTGGTCCCTTCAAGCTCCACATCCTCTGTTCCTGTCTAGCCCGTGACTGAGCCCAGATTCCTGTGCCATCTCCAAGACCTGATTGTCCAGATCATCTGGCCTCTGGGGCTGTCCCTGACGCTCTCCAGTTTTGGAGCCAGCTGGGGCCACTGGGGCAAAGTTCAGATTGTTAAGAAGTGTTCCCTCATCTTCACAGGTTCTCTTGGATGTGTTTCATTGGGTTCTGCCGCATGACACAAGTTTCATTCAGTAGTGATGCTCCCCTTGCACCCCTTCTTCTATAGGCTTTATGTCAGTGCCCAAGGCTGTCCCCTTGGGCGATGACTCTAGCATTCTCTACAGAGCAGGGGCTTTTCATATAGGTACTCACTTTGTTCAATGGAACCAACTGGGGAAAGTAAAAATGTTTGGAAAAGTTCTTTTTGCCAATTCAGACTTCACCAATTCAGTCCCTTAGCCCAATCCTCAAAGCGCTTCTGCCTTTCTTTCCCAGGAATCATCTCACATTTTATCAGTCACTGACACTGTGACTGATCTTTGCTAAGTCTGGGAGCACAACTCCAAAATGAAACATTCCCTCCTCTCAAAGAGTTTCCATTCTATCGGGGGAAGCAACTATATCCTCACATTCATGTGGAGGACCAATGCAGGCTAGATACATCCAAGGTAATTACAGCCGGAAAGAAGGGCGCCCACTAAAGTGGAGATCTCACAGTCTGCAACATGGAGGTGCTTGGGCTTCACTGGAAGGGAAAAGAGGGATTCTGTGGGGGCAGGGTGGGATGGCAGCACATTCCAGGCTGGAGCATGGCCAATGCAAAGGCACGGAGGTGGGAGAGGGAGAGCTGCACATACACACACACAAGCAAGAGAAAGCCAGTTTGGCTACCCTGTAGAGAGCTGCCAGGGGAGTAAAGAAGAAGGCTAGACACATTGTGGAGGCCAGGTTGTAAAGAGCTTCAAAAACCAAATGAATCCTTCATTTGGACAATCTTTTAGCACTTTAAGACTTTTTGTTTGCAAGTTTTACAGAGTGTAGACGTGAGAGTTTCTATACATGAAACACATTGTTTTCAGCAACCAAGAGAGGAGAGAACACACCCAGGAGGAGAGGGAGTTAACAGTGATAGCTGCCACAGAGAAATCCAGAAGGGCGAGGATTGAGAAGGGAGGGCTATGACCTGGCAAAGGAAAGGGTGCTGGTGCCATGGAAGGAGATGGGACTTCCAGAAGCCGCAGTTCCCATCCCATCCGTGCGCACTCACGCCAACTGACTCACCTAACACTGCAAAAGTAGAGGGCAGGGGAGGTCTTCCTCACAAGCCACTGCCCTGGAACTGCCCTGGAACACTGGCCACGAGCTGAGGGGCACTTGTGGTGGCCAGAGGTGATCCAGGGGCCACTCTCTCTGTGCATAGTAGGGTTTCTTTTGCATCCACTTTGGTTGCCTAGATCTGAATTAAGTTAGAATAACTGAGAGCCCAAGAAGCTGGGAGGAGGAGCAAGAATCAAAGATTCTTGAACTATAATATGTGTGAAGCAGTTGATGGATTGTATCACGTTAGAGAGGAGCCTGTGACTGGGCATTGTGGGGAAGGTGGGATGCCAACCTTCCCAACTCCTTCATTCACAGATGAGGTTCAGGGGGGGAAAGGGCTAGGTCCTGCTCCAATGTCCCCCCTCTGTGAGTGTGACAGAGTTCTTGCAGGCTGTACCAAAGGCTTTCACCCCCCAGCCTGGCTAAAGGCAAGATGGCTCTTTTGGCCACAGAAATTCTCCAAGATTGTCTTCTAAATCATAAAGTGATCGTGATGCCCCTGAATGCTCGAAGTAACCACATCTAACACCAGGAGGAGCCAGAGTGCAACAGAAAGTCACTGGAGCCCTGGACCTCTCCATCTGGTCCTTGTGGGCTGTGGAGGATGATGGTGGAGGGCGCACCATGTGCCTTCTCCCAGCCTCAGGGGCTCCTGTGCAGTCTGTGTATTGTCTTTGTTCTTTCCAGGTGTATCCCCTTCCTACCTAGAGAGCACTGACCTGTTCAGAGAGTAACCAAGAGGGGTTGAGAGAAGCTTGTCCAAGGACCATGCACATGAGCTGAGTCCTGGGGCCTCTGGTTCCCACCTCTGCACAGAAGGGAGGGGGCTTAGTTGCCCTCGTACACCCTGCCCCACACGGTCTTTCAAAGGAAATCGCTCTGGAAATGATGAAGCGATGCCCCAAAGATCTGCTAGTGTTATATCATCCCCTGCAGAAGCTGCTCTTTTTGGTCCTAATAGTGGTCCTAGTCATGATAAAGAGAAAAGACCCTGGTTTTTGTTTTACAGATATGGAAATGAAGACTCCCTGTGGAATGGGAATGAGAGGAAGCAGGCTCTAAGCCCAGCTTCAATACTTCCTAGTCTGTGTGACCTTGGTGAGTCATTCCCCTCTCTGTACCTTGGTTTCCCTTTTTGGAAAATGAGGAAATTCCACTCGATGACCTCTACTGTCTCTTTTGGCTCTAAGTCTACGATCACAAGGCTTGGCTGAGGTTGCAAGTGGAAGGAAGGTCCCAGAACCAAGCTGGGTCCTTTGACTCTAAATCCTATGTGACTGTTATACCCCCTTGTCTTATGGAGCAACCACTGTGTTCGAGGTCCTGGGGAAGCACAAAGACAGTGAAGAACTGGAAAGCACCTGGATGGAGACTGCATTCTAGAGCAAGCCATCCCATCCCTCCAGGATTGAGTGGCAGTCTACAACAAATAGAAGGGAATAAGGGCATTACCTTGCCCCAAGGCCCTCCTTAAAGTCAGAAGAGGGAAAGTTCGATTTTGACTTAAGTATTAGGGGAGGTTTCCAGTGACACTGAAGGAAGAGGAAGGAGACCATAGAACAAGCCAAGCCAAGTCTCAAGGTAGGAAATTACTTCATTGGTACCCCAGGCAGTAAGTTTCTCTTAATTCAATGCAATTTAGGAAGCATGTATTAAGTGTCTGGAATTGTGCTATGCTAGGTTCTGGAGATGCAAAGACAAACCTGAGATGACCCTGTCCTTGCAAAGCCTACAGTCAACTGGGTAGAAGGAACATGTATGGTACAGAAATAAGTAAATAAGATAAGGAAAAGTATATGCAGCATAAGTGAGGAATGCTTTGGGAGGCAGATGGGAATACCATCTGGGGGAAGAGGGAAAGCCTCTTGTAGGAAGTGCCCCTTGAGTTGAGCCCAGGTGAGAGCTAGGGATTCTGGAAGGTTAAGTTGTGGAGGGAGAGCATTCAAAGCCCGAAGTCAGCCTGTACAAAGGCAGAGAGGATGGGGGTGGGTGGTGTGTCTTGACCTTGTTGAGGAGTAGTAAGAGATAAAATTTGAAAGACAAGAAGTCATCAAGCTATGGAGGGTCTTGAATTCCAGGCTACAATATTTGGATTTTATCCAGTAGGAAAAAGGATGGAAGCCTTGTGTGGTGAAATGAACAGGCCCGGGCCCAGACTGGGCCTGAGGAGGAGGAAGCAGAAGTGACCACTGCGTGGCTGGGGGTGCAGCAGGGATCTCATATGCATTCAAAGAGGGAACTGAAGCCAAAAATTAATTTTGCTTTTTGGAAATTTTATTTTCAAAGTCATATTTTCTCCATCCTAGCTGCTACCACCCTTCCTCCACATCGAGAAAGCAAGAAAGAAAAAAACATCCCTGTTACCTGTCAAGTCCAAGCAATCCCTTCATTGGTCATGTCAGAAAAATCATGCTGAGTCCCCTAGCTACCTGTCAGGAGTGGGTGCCTGCCTCATGGTGGATTCTCTCTGATTACAACTGATCCCAAGCATTTCAAAGCTGTTTGTCTTTTAAAATGTTGCTGTTAGTGTAGAAATTGTTATTTCTAGAAGTTATTAAAGATACTAGGTTGTTTAATTCAGTTATCTGCCAAGCATTCAAACTCCACTTCAGAGAGTGTAGCTCCAATGGGCTGGCCACATTGTTCAATGCAAAACATATGCTTGCCAAAAAGACTATATTATGGAGAACTCATGTGGGGCAAGCGTTCACATGGTGGTCAGAAGAAGCGATACAAGGACACTCCCAAGGTCCCTCTTAAGAGCTTTGGAACTGATTTGTGACACGGGAGGCACTGGCCCCAGCCCGCTCAGCATGGCATCTCCACATCAGAGAAGGGGCTGCGCTCTATGGGCAAAGCAGAACTGAAATAGCTCAAAGGAAATGCAGGATGCCCAGAATTGGGAGGAGCACCCCCCCAAATGTTCACATGAACCATCTGTGGCCAGTCTGTGGTGGGACATTCTGAACTCTGGTTGGTCTGATCAGCCATGTCGGATACACCTACAACTTAACTCTGGCATAGTGGCCATTTTGGTCCTCTTGGAGAATGAAGGACAGATTTCTACTGAGATGCTGCTGAGAAGCAGCTGGTGGTGCTGTGGATAGCGCTGGGCCTGGAGTCAGGAAGACCTGAGCTCAGATCTGGCCTTGGACACTTACTAGCTGTGTGACCTAGAGGAATTCACTTCCCCTCCATTTGTCTCACTTTTATCAACTATAAAATGGGGAAAAATAATAGCCCCTCCACCCCAGGGTAGTTGTGAGCATCAAAGGAGATAATATTTGTAGAACACTTCACCCAGTGCTTACTAAATAGTCATTTCTGTTCCTCTTCCCACTGTACCCACCACAGTGCCAGAGAACTTGGGGAGTCAGAAGAAATGGGAGATATTGTTCATGCCCTCAAGGAACCTTCAATGTCTCTTCTGGGGAAGGCAGACAAGGAGAATGAAATCAGAGCCTCAGGTCCTAAAGTGAACAGAACCAAGTATTATACTGGCTGAGGGAGGGGTCAGGGCCAGGAGGGCCCAGGGCTTCTGGGGGAGACGGAGGAGGAATCCAGAGCGTGGATATTTAGAATGGACTGCATGACATGTCTAACTGTATGAGCATTTATTCATTGCTTTCTGCATGCCAAGCAATATGCTAGACACCAAGGCAAAACCAAGAGATAGCCCCTGCCTTCAGTAGCTCATGTCTCCTGTGCCAGTATAATGTCTACCTAGAGAGCTCCATCCAGCATCATAAGAGGAGGGACAGAGCCCCAGCTGTGACTGGGAGGATCAGAAAATCTTCCTGCAGGAGGTAGCTGACCCTTGATGAAAGCTAAGGGTCCTAAGAGGCCGAGAGGAGGAGGAAGAGGAAGAGGAGGGGGAGGAAGTACATTCCAGTCACATGAGCCCACTCACACAAAGGCAGAGACAGGGAGATAGATGGGGGACAGTAAGCCTGACAGTTTGGCTGGAATAAATGAGACCTGGGCCAGGTAGGCTTGAGGGTAGCCTGGGAAGGGCTTGCCACGCCAAGGGAAGGAGGGGGGTTTTCATCCCAGAGGCAAGAGAAACTTGTGGAGATTCTAGAGTTAGAATCCATTGCCTGTAAGTGAAGGACTTGAGTGGCTGCTCACCAAGGCTCCTCCCAACTCACAGATGCTCTGTTCCTCCCTCTGTCTGTGGCTGTTACCTTACAGCTATGACATCTTGTAGTCTGAGCTCTGATACTCAGTTTAAGGCTAGGTATCAGTGCAGGGCAATGATGGCTGTGAGGACTGAATCCCTGAAAGTCCTTCAGAAGGGGCCCTCCATGCACACCCCTTTCTCTGAGCCTGGGAGATGTGACCCATATTTATTCCTCCTAGAATCAGAGCAGACTCAGGCATCCTTCCTAGGCTAGTTTTCTTTTAAGCTGAGTGAGTGTGGATGTTTTCCCAAAGTGCCATCACACACATTACATGTAAAGGATGCCCCAGTCCTTTCTGCCCCAAACCAGTCTGTAAAACTCCTGCACAGCAGCCTGCAAGGGGGCATTCACAAAGAGACCTGGCGTGTTTGTGCTGGAGAGAGGGGCCCTCCCCCTGCCCCTGCTTCTACCCCCTTCCATCCCCATGTAACAATGCCCGGTTGGGTTAGTCTGAAGGCCCGTTGCCATGGCAATGCGTCAATAACATTATCTTCTGCATCTGTGTCCTTTAAAGGCCCAGGGAATGGATGGAACGTGCATTGGTAAATGCTAGAGAAAACCTCCAGCCCTCAACAATCGCCCCCCTCCCCCCGCCCCTTTTCAGGCCCCTCCTCCCCACACCCAGAGCTGAGGGTGGTTTTTTTCTTCCACCTCATCAACAGAAAATGATGAAGCCCCAAGGAGGCTATTAGTGACAAAGCCCTTTCTTGTCCCCCACTTTCCACTCTTCAGGCCCGGCTCTGAGCCCAGCAAAAGACGCCTTTGCAGGCTTTGGATGGTTAAACAAACATTTGCCTACACAAGCATTTCCCCTTTTTCATGCACTTTTCAAGGCTAAGGAGGGACCAGAGGGAGACCAGGGGAAACTCCCAAGAGGCCATGAAAGGAAGACACCCCAGAGCCATCTGCTTCCTCTTCTGGAAATCCCTGGATTTCAAGGGAAAGGCCCACACATGACTGCTCAGAGGAGGTGTGTAGGGCTTCCTTTGTCCCAAGGAATTCTGGTGGTTTCTGCGTACTCAGATGTACCACTAATAGGAATAACCATGAACATAATCATAAGATAATGACTGCTGTCCAAGGAGCAGCCTGGATAAGTCTGGAACAGTCGTGACCAGAAGGATGGTGACCTTCATGGCCAGGAGGAGCCTCAGAAATCATCCAATTCCCTTCTTTCCCCTTTCGACAAATGAGAGTGAATGGCCAGGCCAGGACTCCATCCCAGCTCCTTACTCCCAGTGCTGTTTTCCCTGCATCTCTGCTCTTCCTCCCTTGAGCAACAAGTATTTACTGAATGTGATATAGGCAGTGGGGGAGGCAAGGAGGTCCACGTTGGATTCCTTGTCCTCAATTTAGTTCAGCAAGTATTTCTCTTAGTATTTTCCACATATCTGGCCTTTAACCAAAAACCGAAAAAGAGAGAACAAGAAAGCATCAAGAACAGAAGGATACAAATGGATAATCTCGCCCTCATGCGTCTTACATTCATTGGAATGGGGGAGCAGCTGGGTCACAGATAAGCAGGTGCACAGTAATCTGGGGGCCATTGGGGCTTCTGGAGCAGGAGAACAACCTGGTTTGACTTGTGCTTTAGACGGGAGAGAAGAGAGACAGAGGCTGGGAATCCAACTAGGAGATGATTACAGTAGCTCAGGAGAGAGGTGACAAGGGAGGCATCCCCTGCTCTGGACACTGTGTGGCTCATCCACGCCATTCCTAAAATAAGGTGGTGCCCTCCTCAGAACTCAGGAAGCCTGCCTTCTCCCTCCTTCGGGGCACTCTGCCTCTCCAACCACTTTCTTTCTAGGACATAACTTCTCCCTGCTTCTACCTAGTCATTCACCACTTTCCATTAAGAAAAGAAGGTCCTGGGGTGATGTTTACACTGGAAGGATGGAAGTTCCCTCAGTATTAAGAGAGAAACTAAGAGGTGAGATTTTCCTGCATTTCCTCAACTCCAAACCCTCATCATACTGCAAGATGAAATCAACTCTGCAACTCCCAGCATCCCCTAGCCAAGGACCCCTTCCTCCCTCTGACTGGTGAGGGTGGAGGATGGATCTTGGAGGGCTTCTCCTTCATTTAAGCATGGCCCCCGGGAAATTCTCCTGCTCATTTCCCACTCATCTACTTTTCTGTGCTTCATCAGCTCCAGAAACTCATACTTCTGAAAGATTAAATCAACTCAGAAAGTCCTGCCTCCTTATCACTTCTGCCCCACCCCCCCATTCAGCTGAAGCACTTCATCTTGCCCCCTCCTGTGTCCTGGCTCCTTTTATGTTTGTCTCCCCCTCAGACTGGGAGATCCTTGAGGGCAGGGACTGTCTTATGCCTTTCTTTGTAACCTTATACCATAGAACAGAGCTTGGCACATAGTAGGTGTTTAATATATGTTTATCAACTTGGGCTCTGGGCCAGAGATAATGAGTTCTGATTTGGATGCTTAAGTTTGCGATGCTTGTGAGAATCTAGGCGAGATGCTCAGCAGTCGGAAGTGTCTTGAGAACTAAGGAGAGAGGGAAGAACTGGATCTCAGATGTGCTAATCGTTAGCAAAGAGGTGGTAATTGGACCCCTGGGAACTGAAGAGAAAATGTAGGAGAGAGGGGAGAAGGCCCAGAGCTCATGGGCACATATAGGACGGTCTGTCCTTTGTGGGAAGGGTCTCACACGGGGGGCCCTGCCTGAGGCACCTACAAAGTGCGGAACACCAGAATTCAGGGAAATGTTCTGCAACCCCCAAAACTCCCCACACTCAGCTTTTAACTCCAGACTCCTCTCCACCTGGCATTGCCTCCTCTGTCCCCTCATTTGTGGAGCCCCCATACGCACCTCCTCTTCCTGTGAGAAGCGGGTGAGTGGCGGGAGGAGTGCTGGACTAGGAGTGCCCAGGCTGATGGACAGGCCCTCTCTAAGCTTCAGTCTCTTCATCTGGAAATTGGGGGCCTGATCCCTGTGCTGTTGACCTCAAAGACTTGTGCTAAGAAACTGCATGGGAAGGTGAATTGTGACTGTGAGCCTGCCACAAAGGGCCTTTCCCCCTCTGCACACAAACACATTGTACCTCCCTCCCACACTCTCTTTTCTTAAAGACTTTATCCCCTTTCCTTGAAAGAAGGGCCAGAAAAGCAGCTTGTGCAGAGTGACTGCTGAGTGAGAGTTCAGTGAAATGAGCTGATTCAAGAGCCTCACCTTCCCCAACTGCTGTGAAAACTCAGGGATCTGCAGTCACAAGATCCCGTGTGTTCTGCTTGGACAAGTTCCTTCCCATCTCTGGGCTTCAGGACAAGATACCTCTTAGATCAGAGAACATTTTCTGAATATGAGTTGTTCTATGATCCAAGATCTCTCCCAGCCCTGACATCCCCTGTTCTCAGGCCCCTCCCAGCCCTGCCATCCCCTGTCCTCAGGCCCCTCCCAGCCCTGCCATCCCCTGTCCTCAGGCCCCTCCCAGCCCTACCATCCCCTGTTCTCAGGCCCCTCCCAGCTCTGCCATCCCCTGTTCTCAGGGCCCTCCCAACTCTCATATCCCCTGTTCTGAGGCCTTTCCCAGCCCTAATGGCTCTGATCACCTTTGTGAAATGGGATCCCCTCACAGAGCTGTAAGAACCATGTGAATGAAGTGAGATACTAAAGCATTCTGTAAACAATGACAAGCTTGCTGTCTAATCTTGTGACTATCTGTTCATGTGTTGAATAGATTAAAAGTGACCTGGGCTTAAAGGACAACCTCACGCCCTCCAATCCTCCCCCTGGCATCCTCACCATTCATTCTGCTTACAGAATGAGAGCAGCCAGGCAGGGCCAGCTGTATTCCAGGGGAAGCCCCCAAGCCCATGCCTTCATACTCTGCTGCACTGAGGCCTACCTGAATGAAGACGGCCTTTGGGCTCCAGCAGCTTCAACTAATTACATGCTGAGAGCATTCACATGGAGAAGTAGAGCCCAGAGATACTTTAGGATGATGAAGGAAACTTCCTCTGAACAGGCCAGACACTTGCTTAGCATCTCTTTCCCCCATCCTCCCCCTCCAAATTAAATACACTCGGGGCACTTAGGGCTGAGTGCAGGCGCCAGCCAGACGGACTATCCCAGAGACCAAATACATGGATTAACCAAGAACAGAAGCCAATAGAGGTCTGGCCACCGATTCACTGGGCTACAGAATGGCCTTGGCCTGCAAGGCTATGCGTGCTGTTCCAATAAAGCCCAGATTACAAAGCCGTGTGTGCTAGTTTCCCCATGTGACTAAAGTGAAGAATGGGCCCCTGCCAACATGTCACCAGAGGGATCTGAGGAGAAAGAGAAAACCATGGAGGGATGAGAAGGCTCAGGAAGGTCTCCAAGTGGGCAGTGCCTGGGGATCCTGGGAGGATGTCAGCCATGACCTCCAGGAAGAGCACAGACTGACCCTCTGATGAAGTGACCAGCTGGTGGCGGTCAGTAGAGCCAGGAGGTGGCCTATGGTGGTGGGAGGAGCCAGGAGGGTGAAGGAAGATGGGACCTGGGTGACCATGCTGGACAAGCTGCCTTCCTGAGCCTCTAGCTCCTATTAAAAAGGGGACTGTAATATCTTCCTTCCCTACATCTCTGTTCTTTCATGGGGACAGGAAACTCCCTCTGCCAGTGTGTGTCAGTGTCTCAACTTGCTGCCTGGGGCCCTGAGAAGTTCAGGAATGGTGCAGGGCCATACTGTCAGGAGGGGCAGAGATGGGACTTGAGCCCAGAGCTTGGCTTTGAGGTTGGCCCTTCGTCCACTACGTCACACTGCTTCTCAGAGGGTGAGGTGAAGGTAAAATAGGAACCTGTGTTTTAACCTCTTTGTCAGTCATCTGGCATCATGCAAACATTCAGGAAGGTTCATGCTGTCCCCCCTTCCCCCCAAGCCTCCTCTCAGGTGACTGGAGGCAGGCTGATGTTTCCCTGGTATTTTAGGACTGCAGAGGCTCTCCTCTGATCCTTACAACTGCCTGGGAGGCCTTTGCCATGACTGTCCCCATTTCACAGATGAGGAGCTGAAGTCCAGTGACTGCCTGGGGTCTCCTGACTCCTCCCAATACACCCCAGAGGATGCTCAGTTTGGGGGAATGAGGCCTGAACTGGGGGGGTCAGGAGGGCTGGGTCTTTACCTGGCTTTGCCTCAATTAGCTGCAACCTCCCCTCTGGCAGCCTCAGTTTTCCCAATTCTTGGGTTTGTCCATTTTCAAAGAGGACTAAAGACATCACAGGGTTTCCATGCGTAAAGGAAAGGATTAAACTTTACGTTCATACTAATGGTTGACTCACATTTCTATAGAGCTTTGATGGTTTACAAAACGGTTATCCCTGCAGCTTCTCTATAAGTTCATAGGCCACATATTATCATTCCCATTCTGCAAATAAAAAACTGAGTCTGGACAGGGAAGGGAGCTAGCTCCCCAGGCTCCCACAGATTGGAAGCATAGAGCTGGATTCGAATGCAGCTCAGCCCTCTTTGCCTTCAGTGCCATTCCTTCCTTGATGCCCTGGGCACCTGAGCCTCCACCCAACCCTGTCCTCCAGGGCCCTCTGTGCCTGCTCCTCCCTCACTCTGGACCCTCCCTGGCCTCGGCTTGGCTTATTCGCTGCCATATTTCTCAAGGCAATCACTAGATGTCACCGTCACCAAGTGAAATTTTTGCTTCAGAAACTGAAAATTACACTCTTCCTCCAGCTCAATATTCTTGCCTTGTTGGTTAAGATATTCTGCACCATGGAGGGTTCAAGAAGATGTGTCCATCTTCTTGTTCTTCGTGCCTGGTTCCTGTTGCCTGACACCCCTACCTTTCTTGAGAGGCGGCACGTGTTCCTGCCCAGAATGCGCTTGTGCTCCCCTCTGTCCCACCTTGTGCCTTCTGCTCAGGGCCCACTTTATGCTGGGGAGACTCTTCCTTTTCCCCTTGAAAGTCACACTCAAGTTCACCTCCTTGGGGAAGCACCATATCTCCCTCAGTGGCACTGCCTCTCATGCCTTTCTTGTGGCCTACTTGGGTCACTTTGGGTTAGTATTGTTTGTCTCTGTCCTCTCACCCACTGGGCTCCAGACTCCAGGAGGGCAGAGCCATGTCTTTCCCCAGTCACCACCATCATTATCATTAAGCCAAAGCCAACCACAGTGCACCTGGCCAGTGTGGGGTGGCGGGCTCCCCAGGCATCACCTGGGCCCTTCTAGACTGCATGTCTCACCTTCCTCACCTTCTGGTCTCTTAGGCCTCTTAGGAAGTTCCCTCTCCCCATGAGATTGTTCCTGGACAATGAAGTCTCTGTCCCGGCTTCTCTCTGGGGCCTCCCATCCTCTCAATGCCACCACATGTCAACCACAAGAATGACAGTAACAATTACTGCTATTTCCATATGACTCTAAGGTCTACAGAGAGACTTCCCTTCATGATTTTGTCCAAACCTGGCTACTAGGGGAGGGGGAGGGGTGAATGACAGAGAATCTGAACCTACTTTACACATGAGCATAGAGATTCAGAGAGGGGAACGCCCATAGTGATTAAGCACCTGCTCTGCAGGAGAGCCTTAATTCACATGGGACACAATGACAAAGCGTTGCTTCGCACTCATTTCTCTCTGGAGGTGGGAAGCATTTGTAAGTCTTGAGTCCTCTGGGAGTGGCTTGGATCACTGTGTTGGTCAGAGTAGGCAAGTCTTCCACTGCTGCTCCCTGTGCGTAGTATCTCTTGGATCTTCTCACTTTGGTCTTTTCGTTTTAATGAAAAAAGCCTCTGCTCTGTACCATATGTTGGGGAGAGGGGAACAAGTCATGAATGCACAAGATTGCTGCTCACAATCTGAGCGGAGCACAGAGGATTCGGGTGCTAAACAGCAGCCAGACCGGATGGAATCCAGGGTCGTTGGACTCCACCTATGGTAAAACTGTTGGGTTGGAAGATACCTCAGTGGTTCCCTAGATCAGTCATACTGATCCTTCCTAACAACAGCGAATCCTAGCAGTTCCAGAGTGTTTAAGGCTTACAATATGCTTTACAAATGCCTCATTTGAGCCCTGTCATCTCCCCCAGAGGAGGGGAGTGAAGCAGATAGGGGTCAAGTGACTTGCTCAGGGCTTGGAGTCCTTCTCCAAAGCTGGATTTGCACTTGGACCTTTCTGACTGCAGGGTCAGTATTCTATCACTCCTGTAAGGCTCCCAAGGCAGCCCATTCCATTTTCAGATACTCCAGTTCTTCCTTCCATCAGACCTAACTAGAACTCTCTGCTACTTTCTGATCCCTAGCAATGCTGCCAGTCACACCCTCTGGGACCAAGCCAATCAAAGGAACCCTCTTCCACATGCCAGTCTTTTGGGTATCTGATGGCAGTTTTCAGGTCCTGCCTACGGCTTCTCTTCCCTGGGGTAAATGTCTCAAGGTTCTTCAAACAGTCCTTTCAGGACATGATCTGGAACCCCATCAGCAGCCTGACTGCCTTCCTCTGTACCCCACTCATCTCTTTAGTGACCTTTCTCAAACACAGCATCAGGACTAAGTCTGTATTCCAGATAATGTCTGACTAGCCAGAACACAGCAGCCCTCTCACTGCCCTAGTCCTGGCCACTACACCTCTCTTCATGTTGCCTATGATTGATCACCTGGATAGAAATAAGGAGGCAAAGAGCTCATGCTTATATTGTTTGAAAGAATTAAGAAGGCAAGTGATTTTTCTGAACTCTCATTAACACAAAAAGTCAAGTGGACGCATGTTCAATTTGGCCTTTCTGGTTGTACATCCAACATTACCAGAATTTACTTCTACCAGATGTCCTAGCCTCCCTGTCAACATAGGAACCCACAATAGATACTGGGACTAGAAAGGATCTTAAGGAATTTTAGATGTGGAAGGGACCTTTAACAGAATGTTTAGGCTAGAAGGAGCCTTAGAACCTAGAACCTCAGAACTGGAAGGACTTATAGATTGTTGGCTCTGGAGGACATTTTTATCTTTGCGTTTACAATGCATGTGACAGTGCCTGATAGATACCAGGTGTCTAATAAATTCCCAGTTGTTTGACTGACTGATGATTAACTTTAGAGGTCTACTCCAACCCCAGTATGCTACAAGTAAGGCACCTGAGGGCCTAGGAAGAGAAGTAACTTGTTATACATTGCACAATGCTCTAATTGGAGAGAAAACTAGAAGCTGAGTCTCCTAGTGCCAGGTCCAAAGTTCTAGAAGGTCTGTGTTTAGTGTGTGGTTTTGTGCACCTGCTGGTTCTGCCTAGGGAACAGTGAAGACACACTGGTGTGGGTGGCCTAGGGAAGGGGAAGCAGTGCCACCTGGCTGCCCTCTCAACAAATAGGGCATTTAGTTTCAAACTGGCTGTCTAGTCATTCCACTGTTAGCTTGACCTTAAAGAGGTCAAATTTGGCCTCAGACACTTACAAGACACAATTCACTGAAACCTGTTTGCCTCAGTTTCCTCATCTGCAAAAAGAGCTAGAGAAAGAAATGGAAAACCACTGTAGTATAGTATAGAATTTTTATCAAGAAAACCCCAAGGTGGGCCCAGGAGAGTTGGAAACAGCCAAAAGAATGACTGGACCACAAGAGGATGACACTTAGCAACTACCTTCCTGATACTGCCACTGTGGGGGAGATAGTGAGGGAATTATTATCCCCATTTTACAGAGGAGAGTAAAGCTCAGAGTGGGAAAGTGGTTTGCCTAAGGTGTCTGTCTGTCTGTCTGTCTCTCTGCTTAATCTATTTTTTTTCTTTTTGGAGTGGGGAGGGCAGGGCAATTGGGGTTAAGTGACTTGCCCAAGGTCACACAGCTAGTAAGTGTGAACTCAGGTCCTCCTGACTCTAGGGGCAGTGCTCTATTCACTGTGCCACCTAGCTGCCCCTTAATCTACTTTTTTTTTTAAAGCAATTGGGGTTAAGTAACTTGCTCAAGGTTATATGGCCAGTCATTATGTGTGGGTGCTCATTTTCTGAGGCTGGACCCGATCCTGGGTCATTCCGACTCCAGAGCTGGCGCTCTCACTGTGCCACCTAGCCGCCCAAACTTAATCTACTTTTAAGACAGTTATTAACATTCATTTTTACAAGATTTTGAGTTCCAATTTTTTCTCCTTCCCTCTCTTGCCTCCCCTCTTCCTAAAATGTTAGATAATTTGATTTAGGTTATACATGTACTATCATGCAAAACATTTCCATAGTAGTTGCATTTCTGAAAGAAGAAACAGACCAAGAGGGGGAAAAACACAAAAAAGAATAAAGTGAAAAAATATGCTTCATTCTGCATTCAGAGTCCTTTATCTGGATGTAGATAGTATTTTCCTTCATGAGTCCTTTGCACTTGTCTTGGATCATTGTGTTGCTGAGAAGAGCTGAATCATTCCTAATTGATCATCACACAGTGTTGCTGATAGTGTGTACAATATTTTTCTGGTCATTTCATTTTGCATCACTTCATACAAGTCTTTCCAGGTTTTTCTGAAATCTGCCTGTTCATCATTTCTTATTGCACAATAGTATTCCATTATATTCATGTACCACAGTTCAGCCATTCCCCAATTGATGGGCATCCCCTCAATTTCCAATATTTTGCCACCACAACAACGGCTGCTGTAAATATTTTAGCACATGTAGGTCCTTTCCCCCTTTTTTATGATCTCTTTGGGATGCAGACCTAGTAGTGGTAATGCTGGATCAAAGAGTATAAATAGTTTCACTGCCCTTTGGCATAGCTACAAATTGCTCTCCAGAATGGTTAGATCCATTCACAATTCCACCAACAATGCATTAGTGTCCCAATTTTCCTACATCCTCTCCAACATTTATCATTTTCCCTTTCTTGTCACATTTGTCATATTAACCAATCTGATAGGTGTGAGGGAGTACCTCAGAGTTGTTTTAATTTGCATTTCTCTAATTAAAAGTGATTTAGAGCACTTCTTCATATGCCTTTAGATAGCTTTGATTTCTTCATCTGAAAATCGTCTGTTCATATCCTTTGACCATTTGTCAATTGGGGAATGAGTCATATTCTGATAAGTTTGACTCAGTTCCCTATCTATTTGAGAAATGAGGCCTTTATCAGAGACACTTGCCATAAAGATTGTTTCTAAGCTTAAGGCTTCCTTTCTAATCTTGGTTCCATTGGTTTTGTCTGTACAAAGGCTTTTTTTGTTTAAGAAAGTCCAAATGATCTATTTTATATTTTGTAATGCTCACTTTCTCCTGCTTGGTGATGAACGGGTAACTTGCTTAAATTTCTCCTTTAAGAACTGGGATCTACACCACTTGGTACATACATGTTTAGTGTTGATATCACTTCATTGTCTGTGGTAGTGATGTAGTAGCGTGATGTAGTTTCCTTCTTTCTCTCTTTTAATTGGGTTTATTTTTGCTTTGGCTTTGTCTGACATCAGGATCACTACCCCTGGTTTTGTGGGGGTTTTTGTATAATAGATTCTGCCCCAGCCCCTAACCTTTACTCTGTGTGTCTTTCTGCTTCAAGTGTGTTTCATGTCAACAGTGCATTGTAGGATTCTGGCTTTTGATTCACTCTTAATGTTTGCTTTCTTTTTATGGGAGAGTTCATCACATTCACATTTATAGTTATGATTACTAACTGTGTGTTTCCCTCCATCCTATCTTTCCTCCTGTTTATCCTCTCTCTCTTTTCACCCTTTCCCTATTTGACAGTATTTTGCTTCTGTCTGCTGCCTCCCCAGGTCTGCCTTCTCTTCTGTCAGTCCCTACCCCCACCACCTTTACTTAATCTCCTAGCCTCCTACTTTCCTGTCAGATAAGATAGTTTTCTATATTCAACAGATTGTGTATATTATTCCTTCTTTGAGGCAGTACTGATGAGAGTAGTCCACCCTTCTGTCTTTCCCTCCATGGTAATAAATTTTTTGCACCTCTTCACATGAACTAATTTACCCCCATCCTATCTCTGCCTTCCTTCTGTACCCACTGTACTCCTCTTTCTCATCCCTTAATTATTTTTATGTTGTTTTCTCAAATTCCACCTCATACCCACACCCTCTGTCTGTATCTTCCTTCTGCCTGTCTTATTAGTGGCACAGTTTTTAAGAATTACAAGCGTCCTCTTCCCATGTAGGGATGGAAACAGGTGGGCTTCATTGAATCTCTTGTTTTCTTTCCCTTTTCCCCCTTTTTAGACTTCTCTTGTCTTGATACTGAAGATATATATTTTTTTCATTTCTGGTCGTCTCCTTAAGAAATTTTGAAGTACTTCTATTTCATTGAATGACCATTCCCACCCCCACCTCCCTTAAGTATTATGCTTAATTTTATCAGGTAGGTTATTCTTGGTTGTAGTCCTAGTTCCTTTGCCTTTTGGAATATCATGTTCCATGACCTCTGATCCTTTAATATAGCAGTTGCTAAATCCTGTGTAATCCTGATTGTGGCTCCTAGTTTTGAGTTGTTTCTTTTTGGCCACTTACAGTATTTTTTCCTTGACCTAATACTTCTGTAATTTGACTACAGTGTTCCTTGGCATTATTTTTTCGAGATCTCTTTACTAAGGGGATCAACGCATTCTTTAGATGCCTTATTTTGCACTCTGGTTCTAGGGTATCAGGGAAGTTTTTCTTGATAATTTCTTGAAAGATGCTGTCCAGGTCCTCCTTTTGATTATGGCTTTCAGGTAGTCCAATGATTCGGACATTGTCTCTCCTGAATCTATTTAGCAGGTCAGTTGTTTTTCCAGGGAGGTATTTTACATTTTCTTCTATTTTTTCTTTCTTTTGAGTTTGTTTGATTGACTCTTGATGTCTCATAGAGTCATTAGCTTCTTTTGTCTGATTCCAACTTTTAAGGAGTTGTTTTCCTCACTTAGCTCTTGTACTTTCTTTTCCATTTGGCCAACTCTACTGTTTAAGCACTTGTTTTCTTTTACCAAGCTGTTAGATCTTTTCCCATAATTCCTTTGTGTCACTCTCATATCTTTTCTCAATTTTTTCTCTACCTTTCTTACATGATTTTTTTTTTTTAAGCAACTGGGGTTAAGTAACTTGCTCAAGGTTACACAGCTAGTCATTATTTATGCATGGGTGCTCATTTTCTGAGGCCGGATCTGATCTCGGGTCATCCCAACTCCGAGGCCGGCGCTCTTACTCACTGCACCACCTAGCCGCCCCTTTAGGGCAATTGGGGTTAAGTAACTTGCCCAAGGTCACACGGCTAGGTTTTTTTGTTTTGTGTGGGTTAAGTGTCTGAGGCCGGATCCGAACTCAGGTCCTTCTGACTCCAGGGCCGGCGCTCTATTCACTGCGCCACCTAGCCGCCCCTCTTTCTTATATGATTTTAAAGCTCCTTTTTGAGCTCTTCCATGAGTTCTTTCTGAGTTTGAGGTTTTGCCCATAGGTGTTTTGACATTAATGACTTGAAAAAAAGAATAAGATTGTCCTATTTCTAGTGGAAAACAGCATGGTGTAATGAAGGCTTGGGGAAACATAAAAAAGATTAAAAAAAAAGAAAAGTCTTGGAGACAGAAGATTTTCATTCTGACTAGTTGTAGGAATCACTTGGCACCTTTGGGGTCCAGTTCCCTTATCTGTTGTTAGGAAAACACATTGTAAACTTTAATATGCAATTGAATTGGGAGCTATTCATGTAAGTATAAGCTATGAATTCAGATGGTTCTCTACCAGGTGACTGGTTGCCACTGAAGAGCTGCTGGACGACTAGCATCAGCTCCTCCTTTGTGCCAGGCCCTGTGCATATAAAGAAGACAGACAGGACCTCTGCCCTCAGCAAACTGGCAGTCTAATTGCGAGAAGGTTAAATGACCTTCTATATTTTTACATGCTTGGTTCATGTTCATGTTTCCTTCTAGAGAATGTAAACTCCTTGAGCTCAAGGACTGTTTCACTTTTGTTGTTGTCAAAAATGTTTGTTAAGGGTTTCCTCTGTGCCAGTGCCAAGAATGCCAAGACAGACAAAAGCACAGGTCCTGCTTTCATGGAGCTCACAGTCTAATGGGGCAGTCAGTATGTAAATAGCTGTGTACACACAAGATGCCTACATATAGTATAGATAATGTGTGCATCACATAATACATACACATGCTATACTTTCTGTGTGCATATGAAATGGAAGACAGTCTCAGAGGGAAGGCCATTATAGGGGAAGAGGAAGAAGAAAAGAGGGAGAAGGACCAGGAAAGGCCCCAGTGTCTAGGACAGTGTCTTAGACTTAGTAAATTTTTTTTTTTTTGCTCTAGGACGGACTTTATTGTCAGGTTGACCATAGCCCCAGAGGCTGGGGTGGGGGGGGGCACCCCCAGGGCCAGAGAGGCAAGGGCAGAGATGGTCAGGGCTGTTTGGAGCGGGGCCAAAGGTGGCTGGTAAGAGAACTAAAGAAAAGGCTCTGTTTGGTGGTCTTGGCCAGGCCAGCCATTCACTGCTGCTCCTCCTGTTCCAATCGAGACTGCCGCTGTTTGAAGGCCTCCAGAGGGTCTTCCTCTTGGGCATAGTTCTCTAAGACTGTCCGGACATCCTCCACCCCATTCAGAGCAATGGTCTTGACAAAGGCAGAAAGGTCGAGCAGGGTCCGGTCATCAGAGTTCCCATCCCAGGGCCTCAGGGCCACAGCATTGTTAGGCTGAAGCTGGAAGGCCTCCTTCTTACAGTCAACCACAACCACACGCGCTGGGTCTCTGTTCAGGCAGGAGATGTCCTTGATGTGGTGCCCATCCATGTAACGTGTAGCATCCTGGAAGAGGCGGTAGGATATGAAACCATGGGGGTCCACACTGTCAATGAGGGGAAAGGCTGTCATGACAGTCTCTGAGGTGAAGATCACAATCTCATAGAGTGGGGCCAGCTGCTGAAAAAGGGTCTCGATGCCTGGACGCTTCTTGAACCGCCAACCTGTGGCCAGCGACCACTCAGGGTGCAGCAGGACGCCAGTAAGCTCCAGGACAAGTGTATATGGGGGCTGGTAATATGGCTCTCGAAGAGGGTCCGGAAGGAGGCAAGGGCTGGTGGGCGCAATGATCATCTGTCGATAATCCTTAAAATACTTGTACGTTCGCCGGAGCTGCTGAACCAACACCGGATCATTGTCAAACTCATTTGGAATCTTCACACCATTCTCATCCACAGAGTTGTTTCCAAAGACGTAAATGATGCTCATGGCCCCCCCAGCCCCTAGGAGCCCTGCCACCCAGATCGCCAGCTTCTTGGCATAGCTGGGGCCCTGCTGTTGCTGCGGCTGCGGCTGCGGCTGCAGCTGCGGCTGCGGCTGCGGTTGCGGCTGCAGCTGTGGCTTGCGATGTGTGGGCAAAGGTAAGTCTTGAATATGGCTCTGTCCTGGGCCGCGCGGCAGAGTCACCATCCGTGCGCACAAAGACCTGGGCAAGGGCAAGATCCCGAGCTGGGGCCGCAGCTGCAACCGCAGCCCCAGCCAGTGCCCGCCTTGCAGGCGTGAGGGTAGCCGACTTAGTAAATTCTTAATAAATGTTGATTGGTTGATTAGGGGAGATCCTGGGACCCAGATCATAGGACCCAGAATAACCAAGCTGGAAGGAGCCTTAGAGACCATCTGACCCAACCACTATTTTACAGAGACAAAGAATGAGGCCCAGAGAAGAGGAATTTGTTCCAGATCACACAGTTACTACTGGAGCCAGTCTAGAACCCATGATATCACATATCATACAAAGCCAAAGAGTCTTATTTTGGTTAGAGTGACTTCTTTCAGAACTGGGTCAGCACAGGCAGAGGAGTCAAGCTGAAAGAAGAGTCATCTTTTATCCACCCATTACTGGCTCTTTATTTCAGGGAATTCTTGAGTGGCTTTCTAGATTATGACTTCAGTGTGTAAACCTTAAAGTACTATACACATGTCCTTGTAGTAGTAGAACTAGCAGTAGTAGTGGTAGTAGTAGTGTCTTCCTTTCCTGTCCATGTACACAGGCTGGGTTGGCATTTGTCTGCTTCTCACCTTCCCAGGTAGAAGATGCTAGGTCCCCTGAGATGAGATCACAGAATCTTAGATTTGTAAGGAAGCTCAGAGGTCCTGCTGTACCTGACCAGCAGTGCCCACTCTTCCATCCCCTCAGGTGATGGTGACCATCAGTTCTCTACCTCTTTCTCGCTGTGGTCCCCCCATTGTGGCAGCTTGTCAACACCCTTCCTAAAACTAGTTGAAAGTGAGCGCCCTCCTCAGAACGCATGAAGACTGCCTTCTCCCTCCTTCAGGGCATTCTGCCTCTCCAACCACTTTCTTTCTAGGACACAACTTCTCACTGCCTCTAGCGATTCCTTCAGCACTCTCCATTAAGAGAGGAAGGCCCTGGCATGTTATAGCCTGGGCTTCAGCCACTTTAAGATGGGCTCTAGCACTGCCTTCCACTTTGGCCTGGGGCCTCCCAGGGAGTCTCCTCCAGTCATTACTTGCAGTGAGGATCCTCAGAAAGGTCATGCCTGGGAACTGCTTAGGGAAACAGGGGCCTAATGTACCTGATGGAATGATATAGAAAACACATACTAGCAATCTTCACCGAGGCTCACAGTGACAAGAACAAGACCCCCAAGGTCCTTGGAGGTTTGAGAGAGGCCAGGCACTTTGCTTACAGTGAGGTAGGGACTAAAAGATTGTTGTTCCCATTTTGCAGATGTGGAAGCTGAGGTTGTAATGAGGTGAAATGCAGTATTCAAGGTCGCCCAACTAGTTAAGTGTTAGAGCTGAGGTTTGAATGCAGGTGTTCTGATCTCTGATCTGGCACGTTTGCTGCTCCACACTCCACCCTCCCCCTCAGGGCCCCAATATAAAGGGTTATGTGACATCTAAGGAATAAAAGATCCTTTCTGACTGGTCAGGGGAGCTCCGTGGAGGCAGAGGCCTCTCGGCTGGGCCTGGAAGAAGAGGCAGGAGGAGGCCCCAGAGGGTGTGCAGTCACAGGCAGGTAATGCATTGTCTGATCCAAGACAAGGAGGGGACAAAATGTGGGGGGTGGGGTATAGGAGAATGGGCTGATCTTCTCATGGACAGCAGGCCTGAACCTTTGCTGCAAATCTTCCCTGCTTCCCCCACCTTAGTCTTCCCAAAGGCCTCAATTCAAAGTCCTAGCTTCATCCTTGGCCCTTCCATCTGCCTCCCTCCTGTGTTCAATCATGGCCCAGCCAGGCTAATTCTTCCCCCCAATCATTTCTCACATCCATTTCTCCCCCTCTTCACTCACATGGCCACCACCCTATTTCAAGCCCCCATCTCTTGCTGCCTGGGCTCCCAGGAAGGGCTCCTAACTGTCTTCTCTGTAGCTGCTTCCAATCTTCCTCAAGCAGAGGCCTGACTACTTTGTTCCTCAAATCAAAACCCCTCATTGCCTGGAGGACAAAATATTTTCCAGCCTCCTTTCTTATTTCTCCCTGGTGCAGAGGGGGCCCCAGCGCCTCCCTGCTCTCAGCCTCCCTGCAGCTCGGCCGCCCTTCTGACTTACCCTGACTGTAAGCTTCATGAGGGGCAGGCTGGGTTGTTTCTCATCGAAGCTCCTCAGTGCCTAGAACTGAGCCTTGCCCAGTGATCACTTAACAAGCACCCTTGGAATGGATTCATTGTACACTGACTATACTGAGTTTTAAAAACAGAAGCTGAGTCTAGGGAAGGCCAGGAGCAGAAGTGCTGCTTTCCCCTGCAAATCAGGGGAAGTCGAAGTGTACCTGAGATCTCCCGTCCCCACCCATGTTCCAGTAGAGTGAGCTCAGCTCATAGAGAACATCCTATCAGGCCCAGGTTCAGGGGTTTTAGCCAGCTGGGAATCTCTAGCCCCCTAAGAAGACTAGACATGCAATACGAAATCTCACCAATCAGCATTTATTAAGCACTTACTGCATGACAGGCACTGGGCTCAGTGCTGGAGGCACAGTCAAAATATAACTGATTTGTAATGTGTCTGTTAGTCAACCAGCAAACACTGGCTGAGTGTTCATGGGATAAGTACAAAAAAGACAAAATATTGAAATGACAGGGATGCCTTCTGTCTTGAGAGCACTTTGCACCTTCCAAAGCCTAAAAGAGACAGGCCAGGGATGAGGAAAGCAAGCCTCAGAAGGAACAGACTGAGAAAGGCCAGGAAGGTAGTCAGCCAGTATTTAGTAAGTGCTTACTATTTGCCAGGCCAGAAAGGCAAAAACCAGTGCCTGCTCTCAAAGAGCTTAATGAGGGAAATTTTATGCAAACAATTGTGTACAAATCCCATATATGCATAATCACCTGGAGACACTGAGCTGAAGGAGGACTGGGAAAGGTCTCTTATGGAAGGTGAGGCTTTAGCTGAGATCTGAAGGAAGGCAGGGACCCTTGGAAGGTCAGGAGATAGGGAGGGATGGAGGGATAGATGAGGAGGGAAAGAATTCCTGACATGAGAGAAGGCCAGAGAAAACAGTCTGGAGATGGAGGCGATGGAGCGTTGTGTCTGAGGAATGGCACAGGGGTGGTGTCATGGAGGCGAGTGAGAAGAGGCTGGGGGAAGGGTGGAAGTCTGTTAAGAAGGGCTTTGCATGCCAAGAGAATGACTTTGTATGTGATTCTGGAGTGTAGGAAGGTGACACAGTCACACCTAAGCTCCAGGGAGATGGTGACAGAATGGAGGATGGATTGAAGGGCAGAGAGACTGGAGGCAGGCAGACCCCCCAAACGCTATGGCATCAGTCCAGGCAGTGAGGTGATGAGGGACTGCATGTGGGGTGGGCAGCAGGGTCATCTCATCCCAGGGTGAGGCAGCTGAGGCCAGGTAAGGGCCAGACCTTGGCATGGCCTCATGGGGACCTCACTGGGAGTATCACCATGGGGCAAAGGGACATGAAGGCCATGGGTCCAGCTCTGAGCTCTTCTCCTTCCTCCCTGGGTGTCTTGGGCAAGTCAGACACCTCTCCAGGGCCAAATCTATATCATGAAGGTCTGAAGTGAGATGGTCTCTAAGGCCCCTTGTTGTCCCAGCAATATGGTCAATGGCCCCTCCCAACTCTGACATTCCATGCCTTGGCTTCTGTTGGCCATCTTGGCTCCAGACATCCTCAGTCATATGTTCTAAGATCCTCTCAGTCCTAAGGCCCTCTTAGCTCTCACAGTCTGTGATGCCATGGAAAGCAGAAGGGTGAGCCATCTCTACTCCCAGAGGAGTCTTAGCTTGAGCAAAGTGACCTCACTTGGAGCCAGCCCTCATCTGGGAATAAGCCCCCTGGAAAATCCCAAAAAGGAACAGCTGGGGACTGTTTCTGGCATGGGCCAGAAGGCTGCACGGTGACCCATTCCCTTAATTTGCTTCTGTGGCGGCAGCAACACCAGCTCCAGCAGCTAAATACTTTGGGAGCTGACTGGCAAGTACAACTTCCAAAGGTGAGTTGACAATCGTGTGTTTTTTTCGTTTGGTTTTCCCTGATGAGACCAGGCATCTTCTCAGTGGTTGGGAAGAGGAAATAGTCCTGGATTAGCAAGGTATTTATCCATTACTTATGCCGTTCCTTCTTGGGCCTGCCATACAGCCTGTTTCCTGTGCTCATCAGTTACCATAAGTGTAGGGCCTGAGGTCCACCTGGGGGGTCCCAATTGTCCTCACCCATTTTGCCTCTGACTCCTCCCTCTGGGCTGAGGCTGGAGAGCTCAGCGGTTGCTGCCCCGCTGGGAGAAACTCATTGGAGGGGGGATGGCTTAGGTCAACAGAGCTGCAAAATCCTTCCTATGGAGAGAGCTTTCCCCAAGAGAGAAAAGTCACAAGAGTCCCACTACACATATGGCAGGGCATTGCACAGACCAAGGGAAAAACAAAACAGTCTGTCCTCCCCTCCAAGAGCTTATGTTCTTTTAAGAATATCAACATGTACCAATATTAGTAAATAGGAAACACATACTGAGTAAATAAAATGTGATTTGTCAGAGCAGAACACTTGGCAGCTGTGGGGAGAGGGTCAGAAAAAGCCTCTTATCTCCAAGGTTCCTCCCAGCCCTTGGTTCTCCAGGATGCAACTGGTCAAACCAGATACAAGTTGTGATTTTGGCCTTTAAACCATTCAATTTGCTTCACAAATGGGTGGGTGAGGGTGGGGTGGCTGAGGGTCAATCTAACCCTTCTACTGGAGAAAAATCCCAGCCTGTCAGATCATAACTTTGGTTGGAAGGGACCTTGAAGACCACAGAGTCAAACTGCCTCACTTTGCAGAATAGGGTGTGTTTCTTTTATTATCTCCTTAGGTCCTGGCACACAGTAGGAGCTTTGTTGCTTGCAAATTGATTCATATCCTATTGAAATGCAAATCTGCAAAGCTCTTTTAATGACCCCAAGCAGACAAGGCCCATCTTTTCAAATATCAACATTGTGCCAGCATTTAGTGTATGTCTGTGAGGCCAGTACTCTCGCAGCCTTCAGAGAATTAAAAATTCCTATCACTCAATGGCCAATGGAAGGGTGCCAGGTGGGCATGAGCAGATGGTAACATAGCTAAAGACAGATACAAGTACAGGCTGTTATTAAGGAAATGTATGACAAAAAGAAAAGATTGCCTGGGCATGTGGTGAGGGCAAGGGATAAGAGGTAGATGGCCCGAGGGCTCCTTGATGCTCTTACAGAAGGCCTCCAGCACTTACTACTGAGTAAAATACTGGGAGAGAATGGATGCACAGATGGGCACAATATGGCAGGCATGAAGAGGCTGCAATCAGCATCATTGGAGAAACTTCCAAATAGATGATGCCCCCAACCCACTGTAGGATGCAAGATTCAGGATCAGCTTCCTAACAGGCATCCCCCGAAATGGCCTAGTCACCTCCAGGAGGCAGAGGGGTTCTCCTCCTTAGAGTTTTTCTCAAAGGCTTGCTGAGCATTTGTTGGGCATATATATTACAGGAGGGGCTCCCCTCAGCTATGGGATTGCATGATCATTGAAGTTGCTCCCAACTCCAGCACTCATGTGTGATTCAGTCATTATGACTTAAGCCCAGAACTCTTTTCTCTTACCATGTCATATTTTTATTTCAGTATTTTACTTCTCCTAGGAGTTTTACGTCCTTTAATCCTTGTAGAATGATGGGATAGATGTAGAAAGCAGTCAGTTTATGATTTTTTGTCTTAATGTGTTTTAAAGTGTTTTTTTTTTTTTTTTAAGCAATTGGGGTTAAGTAACTTGCTCAAGGTTACACGACTAGTCATTATCTGTGTGTGGGTGCTCATTTTCTGAGGCCGGATCTTATCATGGGTCATCCCAAGTCCAAGGCCGGCGCTCTTACTCACTGCGCCACCTAGCCGCCCCTTAAAGTGTTTTTTAACAGAAGAAACAGAGATGAGTAGCTCATAGTGGACATCCTGATTTCTCAGCTGATAAGAGAAAAAATTTCCTTATTGTATGGTGGAGGAGAGGTTGTGACTTCCCCAGACACAAAGGTAGCCAGTTACAGAACAAGGATTCCACCCTAAATTCTCTTTCCATGGCACCTCTCTGATGTACTTCTAGTCTCTAGACACCTTCCTGAGTGGTCTCCCCAGTGCCTGGCTGTGACTGCCCTGGGCATTGTGGGATCTCCAAGGGCGGTTTCTGTATTAGAATGATAGCCCACTCCTAGGGTCTTATATTCATGAAAGAGCACATGTATAAGGCTCTTTAGAAGTTTCTAATCCTTTGACCATATTAGCTCATGTGATCCTTACCACACTATTGCCTTGTGGGTGACAGATGAGGGAACTGAGGCACCCAGATACCACAGAGCTCAAAGGGGAACCAGAAAATGCCCTTCCCCTGCCCGCGCTCACTCCAAGAGGTGGCAGAGCCCCAGCCAGGCCCAACCTTCATGTCCCGAGCCTTTATGCAAAGCCAAGACAGATCTCAGGAAAGAAAAGATCAGTGAGGCTGTAGCTGGAGGGAAGGGAGCAGACTTCTGCCCTACGAACAGATCTGCCACAAACGACTTAGGGAGCAGCCACTGAAAGTCTGTCTGTGTCCCTGCTGGCTGCTTCCTGCCCAGTGGAAGAGATTGCTAAAGGGGTGTGATCCCCAATCATCACAGTTGTTTATGGAGTGGAATAATAATAAAAAATAATCGACCCCATTTTATGGACCATGTGTGGGAGTCTATTCAGCAAGGAACGGGCCTGCCGCAGTGGGAAGCATTCTGCTTTATGAGCACATAAATCTTTTTCATTAAAAACCAAAAGCTATTTATCCTGTGGACTACCTGTGCTGGCTTTGAGCCTGAGGGGCCAGCCCAAAAACCTGCCAAGACCACAGGCAAAAGCCAGGCCTCCAGGGAGCCAACCTTACCACAAGGAGGGGCTTTCAAAAGCAGATCTTTGAAGCCAACTCGGGGATTTCAGGAGACCTTTTTTTTTCTTTTTGAAGACAAGCAAAAAACCCCAAAACAAACAAACATCAAAACAATGCCCATCAAGGATTTCTCATAGCTCCTCTCTCCTCTCTTGGCTGCTGACTCTCTTCATATTCTTTCTCAGTTCCCTTTTCTGGCTCCTCGTCCAGGTCCCACCCACTAGCCTCAGGATGCCTCCCAAGATTCTGCCTGGCTCCCCGTCTTCCTCACTCTAGACTCTCTCACCCGGTGAGCTCATCAGCTACCACGGGCTGCTGTGGCAGCTCTATGCAGACCTGTGTAGCTAACCCCGTTTTCTGAATTCCAGCCTTGAATTGCCAACTGCCTTTCTGACGTCTTGAGCTGGGTGTCCCACAGATATCAGTATCAGTATCTAAAGCAGGACTTGTTAGCTCCCCGCCCACCCCAAACTCACTCACTCTCTCTCTCTCTCTCTCTCTCTCTCTCTCTCTCTCTCTCTCTCTCTTCCACATTTCTTTGTTATGGTCAAGGACTCCATAGTCCTTTGGGCCACCAAGGCCCACAGCTCAGTGTCATCCTCAGCTCCTGATTCTCATTCCCCCTTTATGTTCAGTCCATTTCCAAATTGTGTGGGTTCTTTGTGGTTTGTGAATGTTCCTCTATCTCTCCTTGGACTGCCATCACTCCAATTCAGGCCCTTCTCAGTTCTTACCTGGCCTGCTGCAGTGGCCTCCTAACTGGTCACTCAGCCTTCATGGGATCTCCTCAGGGGATAGTTCTAACATGTAGGTCTGTTCTTGGCAGCTGCCCTGACCAGGGAATTCTGCTGACTCCCTGTGACCCCCAGAATCAAACAGAAGGGCAGCTCTTCAGAACTTGGCACCTTCTTACCTGTCCTCTTCTTATGCTGAGGCCTTTGCCCTGATCATCACTCATGTCTGGAATGCTCTGTCCCCTCCCCTCTGCCTCTTAGCTTTCCTGGCTTATTGAAGACATCCCTCAAATCCTGCCTTCTACAGGAGACTACTCCCTTCCCCTCAAAGATTGCCTTCCATCTGCTCTGCATGTGGCCAGTCACTTTCACGTTTGTCTCCCCCATTAGAATGTAAGCTCCTGAGGGAAGGTTCTCGGTCTTTCTCTGATTTCCTGTCACTCAGCACAGTGCTGGACACACAGTGAGCACTTAAGAGATGTTTCCTGAGAACCACCAACCAAGAACCGCCAACCTCCAAGAGTCAGACACACACAGAAACCCAGACTGTCTGGGCTGGAAGAGACCTGAGGGTATTTCATGTTAGAGCGAGGAGAGACTCTGGAATGTGGAACGTCAGAGTTGGGAGAGACCTTAGATTAGGTGTGTAGAACACTATATGTTTGAACCCATAGGGCCGTAGAGTGCTTGGGCGACAGGGGAGGTGGTCCTTTCAGAACAGCCACTCCAACTTCCCCTTTCCAAAGGAGGAAACGGGCCCAGGGACTTGTCCAAGGTCACACAGCCCTTTTGTCCTTGGCAAGAGGAGGTATGTTGTGGATCCAAAAGCACGGGTTTGGCCAATGCTCAATCTGGATTCCGCTCTGAGAGAACCTTGTTCTCTTAACACAATACAATGGGAGACATTGACAGGGGGGTACATTTATAGAATTCTAAGCAAATATTTGTGCTCACTGGGGCTAAGGAGTTGGCCATCCAGGAAACTGTAGCTCTCTCTGTGTCCCCAGGCTCATTTCCATGCAGGCAGCCAGTGTGGAAGCTTCCCAACATTTTGGCCTGTGGGTTTTTCAACCCTGCCCCAATGGGACTCTCTCCCGAGAGGCAAAGGAGAATAACCTCTTTGTGTCTCCCTTGCCACTGCGGGCACTTTCCAGTCAGCCCTTCTGATTGGATGGATCCTGTGCCCTGTGGTTTGAGCATGTAGCCACTGGTCTCTGATCCCACAGGGCCCAAGTCACTTCAGGAAGTTGGCTTATTGTAACTGACTCCAGCCAAGGCAGGGAAGGGCTGTTATCCTCTTGGTCACTTCAGCATGTTTGAGGATTTGATGTTTGGGTCATAGAATCATAGACTCACCAACTAAGAGAATAAGACGTATTGTAGAGTGGGTGCTAGATTTGGAGGCAGAAGATGGCTTAGTGGGGCTAGATGTGGTGCTAAATTATCTCCATTTTACAGATGTATAAATTTGGACTTAAGGAGATCAAGGATGGATGGATGGAGGCAGGGAGGGAGGGAGAGAGAGAGAGAGAGAGGGAGGGAGGGAGAGGGAGAGGGAGAGAGGAAAAGAGAAGGAAACAGAGAAGGAAAAAGAGAGAAAAGAGGGAGGGAAGGAAAAAGAGAAAGAGTGAATATCAGGGTCCAGACTTGACCCCAGTCCACTGATTCCCAAAACAGCACGTGCGCGCGCGCGCGCGCGCACACACACACACACACACACACACACACACACACACACACTTCCTCCCTCACTTGCCCCCTCCCTCCTGTGCAATCACAGAGTTTGTGGTTCTAGACCTCAGACTCACAGGATGGCCATTGCAGGGAGGACCCTGGAGACCATTTACAAAGAGCACTGATCTCTTTTCATAGAAGGAGATGCCTTTGCCTGTGAGCCTGTGGTATCTGCCTCATGGGGCTTGGTTATTATCGCTGTTGTTAATGATGTAAAGGCCTTGCAAAGCCCTTTATTTACAGGATCCTCCCAAATGACAGAGGCTCTTTCTCATTGATGTGGGTGCTCTGGCCATCTTTGCCTTTTCCTCCTGGGTCCTTTCATTAGTTCTTCACAGGGAACTGAGCCAATGCACTGGAGACCTTCCCTGAGGTCTTCTAATGTTGGCCAGAGCAGCATTCAGATCCCAATGTGACTGGCCAGTTTCTTGTGCAACCATATATTTCCCAGATGAAATCCTTTAGAGCATTTCTGGCAGGTTTGGTTGTGCTAGGAAGATTTCAAGTATGGTCCAAAGGACAGATGCTGTCAGCCAACCAAGGATCAATCTCTTTCCATTTCTGTAGTGATGGTAGCAAGGGCAAGGCATAGTCTAACCTGGGGAGAATAAAATGTACCCAAGTAACAATGGTTCAAAGAAAAATGAGATACAGGTAAAGGAAAAGGGCAGGCAAAAATTAGAGAGAAATCTGAGAAGAGAGAGATTTCTTTTATATTTGCAGGAGAGAATCAAGGAGCCAGGAGACATCTGATGGAAGATCTAGGCCGTGAGGGAAGGAAGGGTCTTGGAGACTGAGAGAAAGACAGGGAGATCACTCCGGACCTAAGGAATAGTATGAGCAAAGCCGCCAAGGCAAGAGCAGGCAGGATGAGAGATGAAGGGGATGCTTTGACTGAAATGAGGAGTATGTGAAAGGGAGAATTATGGGATAAGCCTGGAAAGTTGGGTTGAAGTGAGACTAGAGAGATGAATGTCAAGATCAGGACCTTATCCTTTAGTCCTGGCAATTTGGAGCCACCAAAGGTTTTGGAGTATAGACATGATGCGAGTAGAACATGTGCTAAGAAAAATCTGAAGGACAGAGAAAAGGCTGTGAGTGTTACTTCCTCCAGGCTTTGTGGCAGGAAATGTTCCCATTCACAGATATCTGACTATAAAGTCAGAGAAGGTCAGAGCTGGGATGTTCCTTGGGACAGAGAATCAAAGAGCTGAGCAGGAGTGCAGAGATGATCTAAAACAACCCCTCCACTTGATCAAGGTGACAGACAGAGCTGAAGGGCCTTGTCTGAGGTCAGATAGTAATTGGCATAGAAGATGGCTCTCTCTCTCTCCCCCTCCATCCATCCATCCTTGATCTCCTTAAGTCCTAATTTATACATCTGTAAAATGGAGATAATTTAGCACCACGTCTAGCCCAGGGTTATTTTGAGGAAGGTGCTTTGTAAACCTTAATGCACTAGGAAAATTGGAGCAATGTTTAAAAACATGAGTGATGGAGACTGGAAGTACTCTCGGGGATCAGACAGTGGAGACTTCAGCAAGAGCTGTGTTGTCTGGGATGAGATATGGGGCATCTTTCTCTGTCTAGGACAGCAAAAGGCTCAGCTGCTTCGCCAACAGGCCTTACTTTCTTTTCTGGAAGATGAGATCAAAACTGAAGCCAATCTGTGGGGCCTGCCAGGTTTCCCAGCAGCGCCTCTCTAATGCCTTCTCTACCGTGAATTGCATGCCTCTAAGGAAGGATGGGTACGGTGGGCAAAAGTTCCTTGGATATAGGCTTCAATTAATTAAGTAGAACAAGAGAATGTAAGCTCCTTGAGGCCAAGGACTATGTCCTTTTTGGTTCATATGCTGGGTGCCTAGCCCACTGCCTGACACATAGGAGGTGGTTAATAAACACTATTAGATGAATGAATGAATTAGGAACAATAGGGGAATGAATTTAGGGAAAGCAGACTTCAGTTCAACACCAAGGATAATCTCTTCTTCATTAAGCTATTGACCAATGGCACAAGCCCCTCAAATGGGCAGGGAACTCCTCATCATGGGAATCCTAAAGCAAAGGCCATGATCACTCACTGGACACGCTGAAGGGAAAGATTAATTCTCAAGGTGGCAGGCTGGATAGCTGCCCAGGAGAGTGGGGGTGTATCCCTCCAACTCTGGGAGGTGAGGTTCCATTATGCTAACTAACTCTGACCAATGGCATGCATGGTGCTGCAAGTTAAGCAAAAAAAATGTATACGAACTGGGCCTGAAGACTTTATAATCCCATCACACGAAAAAGCCTCAGTATAATACAAGACACTATGGGCTTCCTTTTGGGTGATAAGGCCTAAGAAAGGCAGGGCAAGCCAGGAAGAGGATGCCTACTTCATTAAGCCAGGGGACAGACACCTGGCTACCATCCCTTCTCCTGAAAGTGACCTTCCCCTCCCTCAGAGATGTCCTAGAAGACTCCTAGGGTGCCCAACCCCTGGGGATTGTCCTCTGCTATATTAGATTGTCGGGAGAGAGGGGTCTATAGAGGGGCAACAGAGTCTGGTAGAAAGAGTGCTCAATTTGGCATCAGACCTTGGCTCAGTCACTCTGTGCTAGGCATTGCTGAGTTTTGGGGATACAGAGAAAGGTGGAAGACAGTCCCAGGAAGCTCACAGTCTAATGGGAGAAGTGTGGTGGCAAAGAACTGGGTCAAGAGAGGAAACATTGGCAATTGTCTGAAGGGGAGGCCTGAGGGGGGCTGAGAAAGGCTTCCAGTGGAAGGGGGGACTTTAGTTGGGACCTGAAAAGCCAGGGAGACCAGGAGGCAGAGACAAGGAAGGAGAGCCTTCCAGGCCTGGTGGGCAGGCATGGGGGACTGAGAAAAGGCCCCAAGTTGGGTGATTGTGAGGCAGCTAGGTGGCCTGGTGTATGGAGTACTGGGCTGGGAGGCAGGAACACCTGAGTTCATATCCTGCCTCAGACACTGACTAGCTGTGTGACCCTGGGCAAGTCACTGAACATCTCTGTGAGTGGGGATCATAATAGCACCTTCATCACAGAGTTGTGAGATAACATGAGTGAAGTGCTTTGCAAACCTTAAAGTTGAATAAAAAATGTGAACTATTAATGTGGGCGAGTCACCGTATCTTTCTGTGGCTCAGTTTCCTTAGCTCTAAAATGGGCATAACAATACCATAACCAATGATGTCAACAGTACCCAATGGGGAGACTCCAAAGAATCAGCATCTGTACAGAGTTTTGTAAACCTGAAAACATAAAAAGGGCCTGGGAGACCTTGGCTTCCCCCTCACCAAATGAGGACCCTGCCCCCAGAAGAGTCCTAGTGTTTGCTGAATTGAATTCACATGGGTGGAAGCCAAAACTCAGGGCTGGGATGTGGCCCAGGAGGGTCAGGAGAACTGACAGAAGGAAGTTTCCCTCGGGCCCTTCTGAGTTCCTCTGCCTCCACGACATTGGCCCCCTCACTCTGAATGTCTGTGTGGCCATACCAAGATATTGACTTTTCTCTCCCTCCACTTCCCTCTCACAAGAACCTGGGACATTCCTTAGCTCAGGGTGTGACTCGTACCTCAAAGAAGAGGTCAGAGTGGTGGGGATGATTCCAAGGCCTCCCTGGCACACTGTGGCCTTAGGCTGGCCCTTCCACTGGGGGGACGGACATGAAACCACTTTGTAACCTCAAAGGAGAATCAGAATGGGACTGGTGTGCTCGAGCTCACTGACTTTCAGCTCTGACTGCACCAGGGCAACCAGAAGACTGTGTATTGCCCTCTCTGTGCCCACCTTTGCCCTCAGCAGTAAGGGGAAAAGAATTTCCCTTCCTGTTCAGATCCCATGATGGTCTCTGATCCCATGTGTTTTCAAGTACTAGGTCGCTAGCCGGGAAACCTGGGTCCAAGTCCCAGTTTTGTCTCTTGTTAGCTGTGAGACACTGGTGGGGCCACTTCCACTCCCGGGACCTCAGTTTACCCATCTATAAAAGGACTGATTCAAACCAGATGCTTTGAGGGCCCTGCCAGCTCTCACATTCTGTATCAGTGAGGCATGAGGCATGGGAGGGGCTGAAGTTACCTGCCCTGCCCACACAATTAGCAAGTGTCCCAGAGAAATTCTGAATCTTCTCAGCCAGCCCACTTGGCCTCCATGAGTTTACACACTCTTGGATTCAGATCATTCTAGTCCTAATTCCCAAACTTTACACTTGGTCTGGGGTGTGAGGTAATCTCTAAGATTTAAACAAAACAAAACTTCAGTCCCCTCCAATGGTTTTCCTGTACTTTCTGTGATAATATTAATACAAACTATCTTTTATCAAGGACTCTCTCTCCTTGCCCAGACTAGCAGATGCCAGGAACTGACATCATAAAACAAAGGCATGAGGAAAAGCCAGGCTTGGAAGAAGGGAGCTAAGATCCAAGAGAAAAGAGTGAGGGCCATGAAGGCAGGCTGAGTGGACAGCGCCTGTCCTGCCTTCACAGAGACTTTGGGGCAGCCAGCCAGGCCCCAGGTCTAGAATGACAACCTCAGGAGCTTCTTAGCTGAGGGAGCTGGGTAAGGCAGCCTCAGAGGAGACTTGAGGGCTGTCTTCAGCTGCTCTGCTTGGCTCCAGAGGGCAGAACCAGGAGCAGGGATGGGGGTAGGTGCAGAGAGGTCCACTGAGCCTCGATGTAGGCAAAAGCTTCCTAACAAACCATCTGCCCCTGAAGCAGAGAGGATCTGTTTCATGAAAGGGGCTCTTCCTTCTTCTCATCTCCCTTCTCCTCCTCCTCCTCCTTCTCTCCCTCCTCCTCCCCCTCCTCTTTCTCTTTCTCCTTCTACTCCTCCTTCTCCTCCTCCTCTCCTCCTCTTCCTCCTCCTGCTCCCCCTTCTTCTCCTCTTCCTCTTCCTCCTCCTTCTCCTTCTCCTCCTTCCCCTCTTCCCCTTCTTCCTCCTTCCCCTTCCCACTTGGACAGTGTCAGAGGGTCTGGCCTTTGAGGCCCTGTAGGCCTGATCTATGCAGGGCCCTCCTCAAAGTCACCTTGTATAGTGGGTGGGTGGGCATGGATCATTATCCCTATTCTACAGAAGGAAAAGCTGAGAAAGGCCAGAGTGGGCAGGCAGACCCCTCTCCTAAAGCCCCAGTGGAGCCTAGGCTGTTGCTCTTCCTTTGTTTTCAAAGAGGACGTTCCCCCCCCCCCCCCACCACAGTAGTAGCATTCTTACACCAAAGAGGCAGCCTGCTAGAGGGGCAGGAGGCTAGCCTTGGGGTCAGGAGAGCCCTGAGTTAAAGTCCAGCCCCAACACAAACTGGTTGTGTGACCCTGGGCATGTGCCTTCACCTCTCAGTGCCCCCACCTACTCCCTAAGACTCTGAAGGTAGAGCCAAGTCACTTCTGATGCCTTGGGAGAGCATGTGTCTGTCCTCACTGGGATTTCCTATAATGACAAGAGTGCAGATCTGGACAAATCAAAGTCATTACTCCCCAGGGTTTTTGAGGGTCTCTTAGGATGCTGTCTGTAGAGGACCTAACCTCAGAATGGCAGCAAGGATGACTGATCCTGGGCCTTATCCAATGTTATACCAATCTCACCAATCAGGAGAAAGAGGAGTTGGGACCCTCTGATTTCCACTGTGACAGCGGGTCGGTTCCTTGGGGAGTCCCTTTGCCTCCCCATCCTTGGCCAGGTGTCTCAAAGAGGAGCAGGCTTAGAAAAGACCAAGGCCTGGAGGATACCCAACCTGGCTAGGCCCCTGCAGCCCTTCCCAAGGCAGCCTCAGCCAGAACACAGACCACTTGTTTAGAGTCAGACCCTGTTCTGTAGTATTCCTCACCCAAGTGAGAATTTCAAATCCTCCTCAAGGATGTCATCTCTCCAAGGAAGGGGAGCAAGAGACTAACTGAGAGCCTGGCTTTATTTTAGAGCTCCAGGCTGGGCTCAAGAAACTACCTTCATTTGAAGTGTGATCAAAGCCAGAGCTCACCTCTCCTCTGGGCTGAAGAGCTTTCATGCCATACTTCTGGGGATAAAGCTTTGGTGAGTGACAGTCTCTGAAGAGATTGCTGGCCTTGGAGCCAGGAGGCCAGTATGCAAGCCAGAGCTTACCAGGCAGCCCAGTGCAATGCTTAGCCCTCATCTCCCTTTCTAAAGGCACCTCAGAGAGTCCGGTGTGCAATAGCAGACCCTCAGAGCTGAAAGGGATGTCATAGGGAGCCCCTTCTGGCCCTGTCTCATAGCCTTCCTGTCTAGTGGTGATGTAGCATGGCCCCATGAAGGGGAGCCCAGAACCACCTGGACGACCTGCTCCATTTCTGAACAGCTCTCCACCATTGGGAAGGGGAAAGGAGAGGGACTGGGGAGTAGGGGGAGATAACCATTTCTATGGTGCCTGCTATATTCCAGGATCTCTGCTAAGAGCTTTGCAAATATGAGCTCATTTGATCTTCACAGTAACCCTGTGAAGTAGGTGATGTTATCATCCCCATTTTACAGTGGAGGAAACTAAGGCAGACAGATTAAGTGACTTGCCCAGGGTCACACAGCTATAAAGTGTCTGAGACCAAATTTGAATTCAGGGCATCCTAATTCCAGGTCCAGCCCTCGATTTTTCCCCTACATCAGTCAATTAATCCAAAACCCCTTATTAAGCACCTGCTCTGTTTTAGCTGTGCTGGGGATACAAAGAAGCTAAAGACAGCCCTTGCTGTTGAGGAGCTCATGATCTAATGTGTGTGTGGGGGGTGGGAACAACATGCAAGCAGACCCACAAACAAGCGATGCATAGGACAAATAGGAAACAGCTAAGAAAGGGAAGGCCTGGAGATGAGGAGGGGTTGAGAAGGGCTTCCAGGGAAGGATGGGACTTTAGGTGGGGCTTAGGGAAGTCAGGGGAATCAGCAGTAAACACGGAGGAGGGAGGGTATTCCAAGCGTGGAGGCTGGCCAGAGAAGATGCCCAGAGCTGAGAGGCAGGGAGGCAGGAGAGTGTGTGGGGGTATAAGGTGTAAGAAGGCTGTGGAGGGAGGAGGGGGCTATGCCATGAAGGGCTCTGAATGCTAAATAGAGGGCATAAATATAATATAAATAAATAAATATGTTTGCTCCTGGAGGGGATAGGGAGCCACATGACCAGACCTTCGTTTTAGGAAAATCACTCTAGTGGCTGAATGGATCATGGACTGGAGTGGGAGAGATCTGAGACAGGAAGATGAGCTGTTGGGAAAGTTCAGGTGTGAGACGATGAGGGCCTGCACCAGGGGAGGGGCAGTGTCAGAAGAGAGAAGGCGGAGAGTTCGACCCGTCTTGGCCTCAGACTGGATACTGGTGAGGGGCGGTGAGAGACAGTGAGGAATCCAGGCTGACCCCTGGGTTGGGAGCCTGAAGGACTGGGAGGATGGCGATGCCCTCTACATTCGTGGGGAAAGTAGGAGGCTGTGAGGGTGCAGGGGGAGAGATAATGAGGTGCATTTTGTATGTGTCAAATTTAAGATGTTTACTGGACATCCAGGTTGAGGTGTGTCAAAGGCAGTTGGAGATGTAAGATTGGAGGTCAATAGAGAGTTTGGGGCAGGAAAAGTAGATCTGAGAATCATCAGCAGAGAAATGACCACTAAATCCATAGGGGTGAAGTAGTCTAGAGGGAGAAGAGGCAGGTGCAGAGGGTTGGCAACATGGGACCAGGAAGATACAAGGATTAAAGGGGGAGGAAAGAGTCCAAGGAACCAAGTTTCCAAATAGGTTTAAACCCAAATGAATGCTGAATTTCTCAATTTTACTCACACTTTGGAGTATGAATATTTGGGATTGACCCTTCCTTCCTTCCTTTTTTTGATAGAGTGCTGGGCATGGAGTCAGGAAGATCTGAATTCAAATCCAACCTCAGACACTTTATATCTGTGTGACCCTGGGAGAGTCACTTAATCTCTATCATGCTTCAGTATCCTTGCAAAATGGAGGGCTGCTAAGAGGAAGAAATGAGATAAGAAGCTGTGACTGATGTGGCACGTGGGAGGGATATACAGACCTCTGCTGTTATCGGTGAGCACTGACAAGGAGCCAGAAAGGAGAGCTGTAGCTGAAACCAGTGACCCAAGGCATGCCCTACCCATACTCTGAGGTCTTGCTATGGGACACTCCGTCTCCCAACTTTGTGTATTCTCACCATCTTTGCCTTGGCCAAAGTCCCACCTTTTGCAAGGGGTCTTTTCCATCCGTCTTCATGCCAGGGACCTTCCTCTAAGATCGTCTCCAATTCATCTTGCATTTCCCTCATTTATACACAATTGTCTGTGTGTCATGTCCCTCATTAACACAATGAGCTCCCCAAGGGACTGTTTTAGTCTTTCTTTGTAGCTCTGGTCCTTAGCACAGTGCCTGGCATTTCACAGATGCTTAGTGACAGCTTGAATTGCTCTCTGAACATATTTTGTTCTCCCTGTAAATGAGGGAGCTGGATGAGCTGGTCTCAAAGGTTGTCCAGGTTCTGAGATCCTATGAAGTTGATGCTCTCTGCCCAGTGAGAGAACCTTCAGATGCTGACCACCTCTCTCCTCTCCTGCCCTGTTCTCTAAGCACCAGGTTAGGAATTCTCGTTTTTTTCAGCGATTCCTTGTATGATCCTTGACCCCTTCACAAGCCTTCTGTTGAGGCTCTTGGTCCCAGGGAGGCTCTTCATGTGCAGGCTCTTGTCCTTTAATGTCATAAGTATTGAGATTTCCAAGAAACATGAATACAAAGGTGATAGAATAATAGACTCTCATCGTTAAAAAAAAACTTCAGAGGTCAACTAATCCAGTTTCCCCTCCATTAGAATCTCGTTATCAGCCTTCCAGCCTTTGTTTAACAACTTCAATGAGGAAGAGCTCATTGAATTGATAAAGCAGTCTACAACCCCATTTCTGGACAGCATTCACTGTTGGGAAATATTTCCACTTATTAGATAAAATTCTGCCTCTCTGTAGTTTCTCCCCATTCTTCTTGGTTCTTCCCTCTGGGGTCAAGCACAACAAGTGAAATCCTTCTTCATCGTGGAAGCACTTCAGCTATTTGAAGACATCAATATTCTACCAGGCTTGTCCTTAGATCCAAGATGGAATTGTCACTGGGCCTGCGTCATGAGCCTTGCCAGCTGGCTAGATCCTGCCAGAGCTCATGTTCCACTGGGAAGCCTTCCAGAACCCAGGATCATGGCCACCTGGTGTTTAGGTGGAGGAAGAGGTCTTGGGCATTTTGTCCAAATGTCAACCATGCAAGTGAAGAATGGTCAAGTCATGGTTAGAAAACATGTCCAGATTAAAAAGATCTGGAGAGCTGTATGAACTGTAAGTTCAATGGAAATCAATTATGTGACTAGCCAGAAAAAAGGAAGAATCTGGTTGAGAGAGTCCAGACCAAGCTGCTGGCTTCTTCCCTGGTCAGAGAAAGTCTGGAGTGTTATGGGTGGGTACCACATTTTAGGAAGTCCAGTGATAGACTGCAGTGTGTTTGGAGGAAGAGGACCAAGGTGGTGAGGGGAAGTGAAAACCATCATGGGCATGTTCAGTCTAGAGTAGAGAAGACTGGTGGAGTGCAATGTGGTTATGATCATCCAGTATCTGAAGGGCTGGCCCAGGGAAGAAGGATCACACTTGTTTTGCTTGGGCCCAGAAGGCAGAACTAGGCAGGGTTCAAAGAAGGCAGATTTGCCTTCATCACTGGAAGCGTTCAAGCTCAGATAGGCTCTGGGACAAGATTTTTCCCAGTCCTGAGACTGGGATCCTGCAGTTGTCATTAGGGATCAGAAAATCCCATGGTTTGCCTTTTCAATCCACAAGCTTACAATGAGACAAGAAGCCCATTCCTTGGGCTCCTTTTGCCCTGCTCGAAGTTCATCTTTTGTTTTATTTCTGCTAATGAGGATGCATTGTGGGCCAAGGAGGCATTTGGGAGTGCTCTGTCCTCAAGATTTAGAGAAACAAGTCCCACTAACCTGGTATATATTGTGAACGTTTAGCCACTGGGGCTCAAAGGTCACTGCTTGTGAAATTACAGGCTGCCTGAGGAGCTGTTTATCACTTGCCAGGGCAAGAGAGGCCTGGGCGCAGAAGCTGAGTAGCTGCATTTGTCTGGGGGCCAAAACTATAAAGAAGAAATGAAGCCATCCAAAGGGAGCAGGGCAATCAATCACAGGGCACAACAGGGCCTTTTTTTTTTTTTAAGCCAGCTTAAATTCTCTGCATGTGTGGTAAAGTTAAGTAACTGCTTTCACCCTCTAAAGTCATTGTGGCAGAATGAAGAGACCAGACTGGGAGTCAGGAGAACTGGGTTCTTCTGGGTGATGGGTTTTGGACAAAATGTTCACCTTCTCTGAATCTATTTCCTTATTTGTAAAATGGGGGTGGGGTGGGTGGACTTAATATACAAGCTTCATTTCTGCTTTAATATTCCTTGTTCTAAGCTCCCTCCCAGCTCTGACATTCTGGGTTCTAGGACCTCTCCCAGCTGTGATAGTCCCTGTTCTAAGGTCCCTCTGACATCCTGGGTTCTAAGGTTCCCTTACCCCTGACATTTCGTGTTCTGAGACCCTTTTGACAGTATATGATTTTGGGGGAGTTTATGGAGAGCTTATGAGTCACTTGCTGTTTCCAAAGACTGGACAGTCTATTGTGCTCCCTCCTGTAGCAGCTTTGGAGAGGGGCCCGGACTCATTGATTTTCTCCCTTTCTTCAGCTTAGTGACACCCACCAGAGAAACAGCAGTAAGTGCTTTCAGATGTTTCAAAGGCTGCTTCCCTCCACACCCAGCTCTCCCACCTCTGCTCAATCTCATCAGAAGAGGAACAAGAAGAATTCAATTAGCAGCCTGACCCCAGGGAGGTTACATCCCCACCCCCCCTGCACTCAGTGTTTGTTTGGAGCCACTATCGAGACTCCTTTTCAGAGCCAAACAAGCCTCTCTGATCAAGATAGGGTAACAGATAAAGAGCAGGACCAGTCCTTGGCAAACCCAAGAGTTCTTCTGGGTAATGATCCCTAGGAGACATTAATATGCTGTCAGGGGAGGGGCAGCTTTTGCACATGAACTGTATTATAAAACCTTCACTCCTAAGTAGTCTCCTCACAAAGCAGCCAGTGGCACAGTGCACAGGGCACCAGGCAGACCCATCTTCCTGAGTTCAAATCCTGCCTCAGACTCTTACTAGCTGGGTGACTCTGAACAAGTCACTTACCCCTGTTTGCCTCAGTTTCCTCATCTGTAAAATAAGCTGGAGAAAGATAATGGCAAACTGGTCCATATCTCTCCCAAGAAAACCCAAATGGGGTCATAGAATGTCGGACAGGACTGAATAGCAAGCTGTCTCCTCCACCTCAGTCTCTCCTCCCTCAGTTCATCCTGGAGGCCCTGCCAGGACCATCTCCCTAATGCCTGGCTGAGATCCCACTACTCCTCAGTGTGTATTAGCAGCTCCCCATTCCCCCCACCCCAATAAAGGACAAAATCCTTGCAATAAAGGCCCTCTATAACAAGACACCAGATGACCTTTTGTCATTTCTATCATGGTTCCTTCCCACATGGGCTAGGTTTTAGCCAAACTGGCCTTTTGTCTGCCCTCAATTCCTCTACATCTCCCTGGCATTCCTGCCTCTCACCTTCCTTAGGCAGTACCCTGTGCCCAGATATCCTCCTCCTCCTCCTCCTCCTCTTCTTCCTCCTCTTCCTTACTCCTCTTTATGGAAGCCTCATCTGGGGGATGCCTATAAACAGCCTGCCCATCCTTTAAGGCCCATCTCAAATTCCCAGCTCTCTTGCAGAGCATTCTTGGCCCCCCCAGACAGGGATCCTACCTCTGGTTCTGAACTGGGTACTTTGTGGCTTTCCGGTAGGTATTTCATGTCTCATTCTGCATTATAGCTGCCTGTGTTTGCTTTGTATCCTGCTACCAGAGCAAACATAGCGGCACCTATACTGCATACTTAGGTGTTTACTAAATGTTGGTTGGATATGTGAATGACAGAGAGAAGAAAGGAGGGAACCACTCAATCCTTAGGGGCCAGGCACTGGGCAGAAGCTTTATAGGATGCCGATAGAATAAAGGAAATAATCCCTCCTCTCCAGGAGCTTTCATTGGAAAAGGGGATCTATAAAGACACACCTGAGTGGAACTGGAATAAATATGAGGTCGATACACACCAAAACAGGGTGGGCGGGGCATGGGGAGAAGCAAGGCCTCAGCCTCCAGGCTTCATGATACAGTTCATGTATTCTCCCCACTCATCCCCCTCTCCCCCTTGAGCTCTCTGCCCATCCAGTCAGTGCTGAGTCAGGCAGCTCTCCCTCCTCCCTCACTCCCTCCCTGGGCCCCCACTCGATGCAGGCTCTTGCCCTTCAGATCTAGACGGCCATGGCAGCCTTCTCATTGGACACCTGGGTTCAGCGTCCACCTTCAATCCATCCTTCACACCTCAGCCAAAGTAATTCTATGCTAGCACACATATAAGCAAATTGTTCTCACGCATCTGAAGGGGCTCACTATTGTGAGACAGAGCTCCTCAGCTTGGCATCAACAGGCCTTTGTAATCTGTCTCCAGTTTGTCCCTTCCAGGCTGGTCTCGCCTTCTTCCTTTCACATGCTCCATGTTTCAGACAAGGTGGCTTACTTGGTGTTCCATAAGCATAGCCCTCCAGATCTTGCCTCTGCTTCTGGACAGACTGAGAGGTGCTCAGTCCTCACCCAAGACTGAGATTTCAATCCACTCACAGACAAACCCCTACCACAAAAAGCTGACTTTCTAATGGAGGAGATAACAAGTACTTAAATAGGAATATAAAAGCCACAAGATCAGAAAACCTTGGAGTAAGAGATGCTGGATACCAGCCTCTGTGTGGGCTAAAGAAGGCCTCCTGGGGGAGATGGTGCCTAAGATGAGTGTTGATTGAAACCAGGTATTCTGAGGGGAGAAGGGATGGAAGGAGACAATCCCAGGCACAGTGGTCGGCCAGAACAAAGGAATGGTGATGGGAAATGGGAACCAGCAGGCCTGTGGGGTTAGACAGTAAATGTGTGGAAAGGAGTCTTGTATATGAAGAACAGAGGGCTTGTCAAGAGCTCTAAATTCCAGGTTTTGTATCTGATCCTATAGATAATAGCTAGGAATTTACTGAGTGTAGTGGAATATAGATGTTCTACCTTGCACTTTGGGTGAATCATATTGGCAGCTGTCTGGGGGTCGATTGGAGTGGTGGGAAATCAAGGCAGGATGACCAAGGAGGATTCTGGAATGGTCTGGGTGGGAGCTTTCCTCAGCTGGGCCTGCCCTGGGATGGCATCTGTGGGAGTGCAGAAAAGGGGGCCTGCAGAGGCCTGTCATGAGCCTGGTGTCCTGGGCCCGTGGCTGGAAGGCTCTGCTGGTTAAGCAGATGAACTCACTAGAGTGAAGAGGTAAGCAGGCACACACGATTGTCCCACAATTCTCGGTCAGATAATGCTATTTTCCTTTAATAAAGATGCTCAGACTCTTTAGCCTAAAGTTTAGAGGCAGAAAATGGTGAGGATGTCAGTGGCAGGAACAATGGCAGAGAAGCTCCTTCTGGGGGCAATGCTAGGGGTAGCGTGGTATAATGGGGAAATTGTAGGGCTTGTAGTTAGAAGACCCAAGCCCAGCTGGCTTCCTATGTGCTAGGTGGCAAATCATTGCTTCTCTCTGGTTCTCAATTTCCTCGTTTGTAAAATGAGTGGGTTGGACTCAGCGGGTCCTAAATCTATCCTTTTATGATCCTTTGACTCTCTAGGCATCAGTTTGCTCATCTATAAAGTAGGGATAAGGATCCTTGCATTGCTTACTTCAGATGATTTTATTGCCTGGATTAGGAGATGTGCTTTGTAAACCCAAAAAGGCTTTATAAACGTCGGCTCCTCTCATTACTATTGTATTGGCTGCCTTGCTCAGGCTCCTCTGGAGCATAAGGAACAGAGCTGGGACTGAACCCAGCACCTTTAAAGACAGCCATACATGATTTACTCCTCATCTTTGTGTTTGGCTCAACCCAAAAGCAGAGCCTAACCTCACATAAGTGACATGTCACACGCATCTTTCTCCACCCCATCCCACCACGGCGAGATGTGGCTACTCTGGCCATTAACATCCTCTTCCTCTTTTCTCCATCAATCTATACTGGCCCTATAAAATCCAGTCTGGGCCTGGAACATTGCAGTGGCCTTCTCTGGGCTCCCTCTTGGAGAGCACCAAGCCCCTTACAGTGGGGGGACTTTTATAATGTGTGAGCTGAAATTCGGATGGCATTGGAAGTCTAGCCAAGTGGTTTCCATTAAGGCCCCGCCACCATTTGCCAAATAGGCCAAATAGAATGGGAACGATTTATCTGGAGTGGAATGACTGGCAGGCCTTGGAGATAATGACCTTTAAGTACACCATTCCCAGGAGAGGCTCCGCTATGTCTCCACCCAGGCCAGGGAGTTGGGTTTCTCAGCTTTGGATTCAGCTGGAGAAAGGAAAAGGGGGGCCACAGTACAGGGCCCCCAAGAGTTTGATTTCGAGCAAATCCTTTCCATTTCTGAGCTTCTCTAAACAAACCCTTAGAAGCTCAGAATCAGCTTTAGTGGCTCTAGTGGAGTGATTTCTGCCACATTAACAAAGTTGATTAATTTTAAGTAAAGAAGATTATTGAGACCCTCTGGCTGGATGGACACTGGGTCTGGGATGAGGAGAACTGGCTTTGATATATCCTGGCTTGGTTACCTTGGGCCAGGTCCTTCCCCTTCCACTTATCATGCTGGTAAATGAGAAAGCTGGACCAGGTATCTGAGGAATCTCCTAACACTAAGATTCTTGTCATCATTTTTAATAGCAGTAACAAGTTGACCTTACTATGGCATTTTAAAATTGGTGGCACATTTTATGGGCCTTATCTCATTTGATCCTTGGTTCACCTTGAGGTAGCTGTTACAGGGATCATTACCCCCATTTTGCAGATGAGGAAACTAAGATTCACTGAAACTAAGGGACTTGCCCAGGCCAGAATTGGAACAAGAGGCTCTCTGGCATGCCTTCTATCTCTGAAAGTGCAGCGGCCCATGACTGGGGAATGGCCACCCATCCAGTGCAATGCAGACTCTGACCATGGTGGATTTCCTGTTGGGAAAAGAGTCAGTGTCCCAAAGCCAATGCTAAGATGCTGTAGAATTGTTGAACCTGGAAGCCAAAGGGAACAGGGTCCCTGACTGGAGAGCTTTGGGGGCAAACCATCCTAAGTAGCTCCCAAATAAGTATTCCAGCCTCCACTCTCAGCCTCAGCCTCCACTTCTCTTCACTCATTCACCAGCAAGGGCTGTGTGACAGTCACTTAAGCTGTTTCCCTCAGTTTCCTTAATTGTAAAATGGGGATCATAATAGCATGTCCCTTCCAGGGTCATTGTAAGGATCAGATGAGATATTTGTGAAGTCCCTTAGCCTAGTGCCTGCCTAATACATTCTCATTCCCTTCCTTCCTTCCCAGTTTATTCTACCTTAGATGACTCTCCCACTCTGACTTTCAAACATATACCTCTGGTCCTGAGCCTCAGACCTATACTTCCAATAATTCTGTCTGTAGCATATCTCTCTCCATCTGGACATCCCACTGGCATCTCAAATTCAGCCTGTCTCAAACTCATCATCTTTTCTCTTCAACCTACTCCTCCCTCTGACTTTCCTCATTCTTCTCAAGGTAACAGCATTCATCCAGGTTCCATGATCGTAACCTTGAGGTTGTCTTCCCTCTCTCCCCTCCCAAATTTAATGAGTTACAAGTCAGTCAATCATCGTGGGTTATGTATCATTAGCAGGCTGGGGACAGGAGGGTCAATTTGTTTGGCCACAGCCAAAAAATACTTTGGCTTGAGGAGCCACCAGGCCGTGGAGGGTCCTGTGATCCTGTGATCTGCGTTGGTAGAGGAAATGCCCAGATGGACAAAATCAGACCCTTCAAATCTCCTTGTCCAGCTCTCAGCACTGGGGTCTGTCCACCATTAGACACTTTAATAAGTGTTTTGGGGTTGGACTGGAAGGATCAAACCCTGGCCACAGAGAGTGGCTGTAATGCATTAGATATTCCCTGGGTACCTACTGTGCATAGGACCCTGTACCAGGCTCTGAGGAAGCAAGAGAGACACAGTCTCTGCCCCCAAGGGTCCTACAGCTCATCTGAGGAGAAGGAACAAAACAGTTGTTCTAGATACATCTAGAACAACTCACAGTATGAGGCACTGTGCTAAGGACCAATGAACAGCATAGGAATCAACTGTTTCAGGAGGGAGAGGGCACCGAGAGCTGGACCAGTCAGAGAAGGCTCCGTGGAGGCAGCTCCATACAAACTGGACTCCACGTTCAGGCTGTTGGCCTTCACATGAGAGGATCTCCAAGCTGGAAGGGGCTGTGGAGGCTACTTCCTCTAATACCCTCATTGGGTAGAGAGGGAACTGAGGCTGAGAGGAGGATTTTCCCAAGGTCATGCAGGTGAACCCTAATCTCCTCATTCTTTGCTCTTTCCATCCCATGAGGCTTCCTGGGATCTGAGGATCCCACCAGCCTTTGTTCCTGCCCCACGGCCCTTCCATTGTTCCTCTCTACCTCCTGACTAAGTCTAGGTCAGGAACAGAGTCCACTATGAGTTCAATGACCAAAGAATGTCTGAGTCAGAGCATCTGTGCTCCTGAGTCAGTCCCAGGAACCCTCCAGGCCCAAGCACTAGAAAGGGCAAGTTGTCCTCCCAGACATGTTTGATTTCTTCTTAATTCTATTCTCCCTCCTCCTATTCCAACACTTCCCTAAAAGACTTAGCTATACTTTCTGTTGACTCCTCTCCTGCTTCCTGGGACTCATGAGCACCAGGTGCCAGGGAATCTACTCCCAAGAGATCAGAGAAACAAGGAACATCCAGAAGCACTCTTTAAAACCAGTCATACATAAAGCCCTTCTTCTCTCTTTTACTTCGGACTGGACAAAGCAAAAAGCACAGAATAAACAGGCATGGATTGAGTGTGGTCTTCATCAAGGGTCTCATGATTTTATTCTTCCTTGAGCCATCCCTCTTTCCAGCTTTCCTGTTACTATTGCAGGTACCACTGTGCTTGAGTCATTCAGATTCCCTACCTTGTGGTCATCTTGAACTGCTCACTCTCCCTTACCCCTCATGTACAATCAGTCGCCAAACCTTCTTGTTGCTCTCTCCACAACACCTATTGTACCTGTCCCTTTCTCTCCACTCACACAGCATCCTGCCCTACTCTCATGCCAATCAGGGCCAGGGGCCCATCAATACAGGGCTTCAGCCAGTCCCGGCTGCACACCTGACTACAAACCCCAACAAGATAGCTTGTCTTCCCACATTCCCTCTAGAGCCCTAGAAAGTAAGGTATGCAAGAGAAGCATTTCCCAGCCAGGGCTGTGCACTTCAAGACCAGCAGAGCCCTGAGCTCCTGGGTCCTCCACCAATGCTTCTCCAAAGAAGGTTTCTACCACCAGTAAACCCACGTAGACGGGAAGGGAACAAAGATGGCAGACCCCATCACTTTATGTTTCTGCAGCATTCCAACCCACGGGTCTTGTCCCACATCTACCATGTCCCCAGTCTTAGTTCTAGGACTGGAAAAAGAGGTGATGAAGAGACGCAGGAGGGGGCTTTCCTTCTAGGCACTTACCATTGGAGCGGTGAATGCAGGTGTGTTGGTTATCACTCAGGAAGAAGCCCTCCCGGCACTGGCACTCATAGCTGCCCATAGTGTTCACACAGATCTGCTGGCAGCCACCATTGTTATCCAGGCACTCATCCACATCTAAGCCCAAGAGAAAGAAGACATGGAACAAGTGAACCCTTGACATATGAGACATAGAAGCTATGCAGAAAACAGCAAAAATCATAGGTTTCAGAGCTACAAGGGAGCTTAGAGGTCATTAAGTCAAGCCCCTTCATTGTATAATCAAGGAGAGAGGCCCAGGGCAAGGGAATGACCTACCCAAGGCCACACAACTATCAAAGAACAGAGCTAGGAGCTGAAGCTAGGCCCTCTGATCTTTGTCAGTGGAAGGAGCATCTGCACTCCAAAAACCAAGCAGTCAGGAAGTAATGATCCCTTACCTGGGGCCTGACACATAGTATATGGCCAGTACATGATCGTTAAATGGCTAGATTTATTTGTGTGGGGCTTTACCATCTTCAAATCTTTACCATTGTTCTTAAATTTTTATAAATCAATGTTTTGCCTAGGTGATTGTGGGCAATAACTCTTCACTGTAATAATGGTCCACTCCACTTGTAATACAGTTCATTGGTTGTGTGTGATCAGTGTCTGTAGTAAGGAATTGTTATCTTTAAGGACATAAGAAATTACTTTACATCTGTAGTTTGATCTGGGCCTCAGAATAACTCCATGAAACAACTGGAGCATGGATGAGTCTGACTTTAAGTCAGTCATGGGGGCTGTCCTGGCCATTCCTGCCCCGGGAGGGACTGCAATCCCTGATCTGGGAGGGCCCTTCTGGCTCTGAGGTTCAGTCTCTGGGATTTCTCAGTTCTGCTCTAAGTCCAAAAGGGGAGGCTGGAGTAGGTGACTTCCTTAGGCCTGTTTTAGAGAGTTCATGACAGAGCTGATATCCAGAGAGGTCCCATCACTGGCCCAGTGACCCAGTTAGTTAGTGACAGAACCAAAGTGAGAATCCAGATCTCCTGTCTCCTAGTGCAGTGTATTAAGTCAAACAATCCATCAACAAGAATTAATGAAATACTTCCTTTGTACCGGGGACTTTGCCTGGTACTGGGGATATAAAGACAAAGAATGAGATGCTCTTTACTGGCAAAAAATCTAATGGAAGTGACCACAAGTATATACAGCGTAAATACAAAATGAATAACAGCAAATGCATACAAAGTGATAAAATACAAAGTAGTCTGAGAGGGAGCACACTAGCTGTTGGGGAGACCAAGAAAGACTTGCATTTTGGTCAAAATTATAATAGCAACTAAGAGAGACAGACAGAAGGAGAGAGAGAGAGAGGTAAGCGGGGGGGGGGGGGGGGGGCTGTGGTGCATTGGTTAGAGGGGCCAGCTTGGTAGTTAGGGAGACTTGTATTGAAGTCTTGTATTGAACACATCTCAACTTCTGATGCTGGACAAGTCCCAAGTCACCTCAAAATGTCCCCGTGGCAATGAAATCTGGGGTCAAGAACTCACCAAGAGGTGAGCATGAGGCTTGGAGCTCATACAGCCCATTCACATTCATTCTTATAGCAGCCTAACAATGGAAACAAGGCACGAGTTATTGTCCCCGTTCCTCAGGCAACAAAACTGAGACCCTCAGAGTTATCCCTTGATCAAGGTGCTATACAGCAGCAGAACCACGTAGATTAGAATCCATGGCTTTGGACTCTGCCCATGTCATGTTCTTCTACCCATGCTGCCTCCCATTAACGTGAAGATATGTTTGTGTGTTTGGGATGGGAGGGAAAGAGGGAAGGAGCCCTGGTCTTAGAGCTAGAAGGCTTAGGTCTGCATTTCCATTCTGCTCACATTGTGAGGGTGCTCTAAGGTTTGCACACCCACTCTGAGAGGAAGGAAGACTGAGGCTTGTTCCTCCTATCAGGTGGTCAAGAGATTAAAGGACTCCCCCAGGGTGCCACAGCTAGCGAAGATGCGAGCTGAGAAGTTAAGCCCAGATGTTCCTGAGCCCATGCTCAGCACTATTCACAATGCCAATGTGTTTCTCACATAATGTAGCACAGTGCAGAAGTCAAAAGGGCCTGAGCTCATAACCCAGCTGTGACTCTGACTGTGTGAACAGCTGTGTGAACTTGGGCAAGTCACTTCACCTCTGTCTGACTCAGTTTCCTCTGTAAAATCAGGGTAATAATTTCTGTAGCCCTTGTATTATAGGATTATTGTGAGACTCAAAAGAAATGATGGATATAAAGCACTAGTCAAACCTTAAATTACTAAAGAAATTTATCCTATTGTTACTAATTTTTTTAAAGCAATTGGGGTTAAGTAACTTACTCAAGGTTACCCGGCTAGTCATTATTTATGCGTGGGTGTTCATTTTCTGAGGCCGGATCTGATCTCGGGTCATCCCAACTCCGAGGCTGGCGCTCTTACTCACTGTGCCACCTAGCCGCCCCCATATTGTTACTAATTTTTAAAAACCTAGATGGACCTATGATTTCTTCAGCATTGGATACCTTTAGTGAGGAAGGCCCTGTGACCTATTCAGATCATAAACTGTTTCACAATTTGTGGTCTTGGAGAGTAGCTGGGAAATGCCGAAAAGTTAGGGAATTTGCCCAGGATCATATGGACAATATGTGTCAGAAGGTGGAATTTGAACGCAGGTCTTCCTTATTCCAAGGCCTACTCTTTATCTACTGCACTGTGTTGTTGTTAAGTTGTTTCAGTCATTTCTGACTCTTCATGACCTCATCTGGGGTTTTCTTGGCAAAGATACCAGATTAGTTTGCCATTATTTTCACCAGCTCATTTTACAGGTGAGGAAACTGAGATAAAGGTTAAGGGTTAAGGGACTTGCCCAGGGTCACACAGCTAGTAAGGAAACCGAGTCTTCCTGACTCCAGATCCAGTGCTCTATTCACTACCTAACTGCCCCAATATTATACCATATTGTATTGTATTGCTATCACCATCCTCACCATCTTATATGGAAACATCTGGGAGAAGTTGCTGTCCTGCTTTTATTCTTTTATGTTTAATGTTCTATGGAATATTTCACAAGGGATAAAAAAAGTGCCTTGTCTAGTTGAGCAAAAAATATAGGATGTAAGTGCATCTTCTTTGGACTCAGTGAAAGTATCCTCAGCACAACAGACAGGACACCAGAGATGATGTGCCCTTTATTTCATTAGCACATGACTTTGATCTCCCTCGCCAGATCTTTGAAATTCTTTAAAAGGTTTTCCTTCCATGTAGCTTGAAGATAATGGGCTAGTGGCATCTATTAAAACTATTGTTCTTAAACTTTTATAAGTCAATGTTATGCCTAGATGATTGTGGGCAATAACTCTTCACTGTAATAATGGTCCACTTGTAATAAAGTTCATGGGTTGTGTGATTGTTATCTGTAGTTAGGAATTGTTATCTTTAAGGACATAAGAAATAGCTACCTTCTAATATATAACTTTAGACACTGATCATATCTTGTTAAGTATTTGGTAGGCACTAAATTTACTCCTCCTGCATCGAGATGTTGGCACCATCTCCACCCTTTCTGTGGATAATCTCCATTGATCACTGAGTGCAGGCTCCACAAGGATAGCTCCTCTTTAGTTTCTGGTGTCAATGACCTGGTCCTGAGTGGCCCTTAAGAACCCCTCTGTCTCCACAAGGAAATCTGCCCAACTCAGACATGGGTTTCTTGATTCTTTTTGGACATCGGGTTGCCAGGCTCACGCACACATTATCTGTGAAGGCCCTTTGGATTCCATTCTTGGGGATTCAGCACATTCAGTCACATTTGACAAACCTAGGGTCTTATGAGTCTTGGCTATTGATCATTGGAGTGATGTCTCCTTATTTTTTTGACCTGTTTATCACATGCTCAAGGTCAGCCTTCTTTTTGTCATGGAATTGTTCTTCTTCCTCCAGCTGCCTGTGGGGTGATGACCTCTACCTTTTCTGTACAAATTTTTGTTAGGTGACTTTCCAAATTCTACATGAGCCATTTTGCATTTCAGAAAGTGCATATCATCACTCACATGTTAATCATAATAATTATACAAATTAGCATTTATTTGAAGGTTTGCAAAGTGCTTTACATTTGATCCTCACAACAAGGCTGTGATCTAAATGCTGTTATTATCATCCACGTTTTAAAGATGGGGAAACTAAAGGTGAGGAAGATTTAATGACTTGCCCAGCATCACACATCTAAGTTCCAGAGGCAAGATTTGAACTCAGGACTTCTTGATTCGAAGTCCAGCACTCTTTCCACTGTACAACCTCACTGCCTGAGTTAACTGCTTTAAACATGTTCTTCCATTTAGCTCTGAATTTAAAATGCCCATAAGTCTCTGAATGGGTACAGTCATAGGCTCCTCTGTTGATATCTTTATGGTTCATGGGTCTTGACCAAGGTATTTGTAAGTATTGCCTTAATCTCTTGGTTCAAAGTGAAGTTGTTGGTCTCTAGCTTTGCATTACATATGTTTAAAAAATTGCACTTATGGAGTCCAAATGATACTTTTTATAACATTGGGCAAAGATTCCACAAGTTGAAGGAATTTTATTTGTTTTCTAGTGAAGCCATATAATACAATGTCACCTGTCTGGATATGTTAAATTGTTAATGAAATATTTTGGATCAATTTATTCTTCAATTTAGAAGTTATAGTTCTATTTGAGAGATCATAATATATTTAAATTGAGGGAGAACTCTAATGAGCTTAAATTGTATTGCTGAATCCCACATTGCATACAAATTGTTCTTGACATTATTTTGTGGGTGGTATGCTTTAAATAAAGAATAGTTTTCCATAGGGATGTCAAATACTCTGGAATTCTTATTATACTTGGGTCTATTTTATGTACTTGCAGTTTGTGAGTAAGCCATGAGTGCAGAACTGAATTAAAAGTTTTGTAATAATAAGCCAAGAAAGTCTACATCTTTTTTACTCCTTAGTCAAATATTTGGGTTTTTAAAAAGTGTTTATAGATTTTTTTCTTCATCATACAAGTTATGAATGTTTTATAAATGGATCACAGACTTATTTATAGCTGACCTATATGGGGTGGGGGACACTCATATTGTCATTGATGTTTGATCTTAACCCCCTCCCCCACTTTCCAGTTTTACAGAGTCTGGAGTTTCAGTTGCTTCCCTTAACGCACCTGTTCTTTTTCTCATTATATTAATGGTGTGTAACCTCTCTGTGCCTGTTGTTATCCAATTTTAATTTTCACTTCATTAGGTTTCTTTCTACCATGTGGATAACCAGGAATTTTCCACCTCCTTCTTCACAAGTTCTGTCTTTCTCCTTGCTGATTTCATAGCTTGTAGTTTTCGGCGAGAACTGAATTATTTATTTTGTTATCTGTGCTGCTTTGGCCTCTTATGTCACCTTCACTACTTTACTTTGGTTTTCAATCGTGGATTAAGGGAACCTTGAATTTTTGGTATGCTTTCATTTTCTTGATTTCTTTAAGTGGTTCTTTTCTGTTGCCTTTAATTGGCCAATATGGCCCACTACTTTGTGTACCAGCTGATGTCATCTTCCATTGCCTCTCTGCAGATTTTCAATGGATCTCTCAAGTCACTTCCTCCATGGTGGCTGCTGGGGCGTTCCTTGAGAGCTCCACCTCTTCTACTGCTTTTATCATGGCAGCAGCTTCCACTTGTGCTGTGCTGTGCTGGTCCTGAGGCATTTTTATACTTTCTCTCAAAATACTATGGGACAATGTGTTCATTCATGATTGGTTACTGCAGCTTTTAAATGACTATTTTATTATAATTTTGTCTGCCAGTTTGATTCAAACTGTAATCAAATTCTAAAACAACTTTTTGGAATTCCAACCTAAGTATGTGCATCTCTTCCTTAGAATTATTTGAGACTTCCTTGCTGTTTTTGATACTTTTTTCATCATTTGTTGTTACTATTATTATCTTTTTTTGATGAAGTTCAGACAGAAATGATACTGGGTTAAATCACTATTCTGCTACTATCTTTTTAAATTTCGCATTCGGAACACAGTTGTACCAGTGGATAAAATGGCTACATTTTTCAATTCAGTCAGAGTATTGGGCTGTGAATCTTTCTTCCTTGGGCTTGGATGGTAGCAGTAGCGTGAACCTCAGCCTGTCCCTACTTGGTCATTGCATGTAATTTGGAGATTAGGAGTACTTGGGATGGCAACAGGGCTGTTTGAAAGCACATTCTTTGAGTTTTTGATGGATCGATGCTAGGTAGTACAATGATGGGTTTGAACTATCTGCCTGGAAAATGCCATATTTTATATGAATTGTTCTTGGCACTATTTTGTTGGGGCCATTTTTTAAATAAAGTTTTTCATGTGGGCATCAGATATTCCAGCTTCCTCACTATAATCGGGTCCAGGTCATATTCAGGGTGTCCCCAAAGTCTCAGTGAAGTTGTATATTAAAGCCCATAGCTGCACTAAGACTTTGGGGACACCTGGTATTTGCCATCTGTGACTATACCCTGCATGCCAACAGGATGCCAAGGCTTTGCAGTGACTTAGTACAGCAGCAGGACATGACTCTGGGTGCTTTCAGGCCTCAGCTTAGGGATTATGGAAGCAATGATGTTACACTTTTTACGCTTGTTTCTCCTTAGCCAACAGATTTGTTATTTTCTTTAAAGTGGTTATAGGTTTTAAGAACTTTTCAACAGGTTGTTGTTACTATTATTGCCAAGGGACCTTGGGCAACTTAGGTCTGCTCTCTAAGACCTTTATCAAGTGGAGGGGATTTTGACTGTCTCCATCCCAGGTAATCCTGTAAAATGCACGACTGCTTTTGGTTGCCTTTCTGACTCCTTACACCACCTTAGGTAAGTCTCTTATGCCCTCTGGGCCTCTGTTTCCTAGCTCGTGAAATGAGGATGTGGGCTGAATAACATTAGATTCCCCCAGGACTCCTGGAGAATGCCCCTCATGCCGGCTTGGCTCCCCTCGCCCCACCCACCCCAGCCTGCTGTCCAGGGCAGGCAGCTCCAGGCTCTGCCATGCTCCTGCACCTCCACCTTGTCCACAGACAAGAGCTCTGAGGGGGGAACACAGAGGAAGCAGACAGAAAGGGCGTTCTTGGTGCAAAGAATCTTGATGTATCCCTGGTCTCTGAGAACACATCGTGTTTCAATTAGAGCCCTCGTAACCTCCTCCCTCCCCTGCCCCCTTCCTCTGGCTAGCGTTTGTTTAATGCCATTTAATGAAAGGAGGGCTTCTGAAGTTCCACCGTTCCATGTCTGTGCTGTCATTTGAACAGGCAGCCGGACCACAAAGCACTCGCTGCTACTGCCCTCCATGACCCCCCCCCCCCCATGCCCTATGCCATTAAACATTTTATGAAGTTCCTTTTAACAGAGGTATGGATTTCACCCCTGGGACCTGGCAGGCATCACAAATGTTGAGGGAGCCAGGCCAGGCTTTAAGACCCACTTTCAACCTGACCAGGACCCAGAAAGGTGTCTGCAGTGCACAGGGTTGGGACCCTTAGGTCTCTAGCACAGATGCCCTATGTTACTTCACAGAAGGATAGTAAGCTAGCAAACAACAGAGATAGGCCCACCGGGGCCTCTGGCCTCGTGCTCCTTCCATTCCGTGCCTGCCCTATTGTTAGATTGGGTAGGGGATACTAAAGGTCACAGGGTCTCATTGCTAGGGCCCTTGGAGGGACAGTAACATCTCCAAGGCCACACGGGCAATAAATTCGAGAGGCAGATCTGTCTCCCCACTGCCTGCTGCTCCCTTCGAAGCTCAGCATCTTGCCCCAGGAAGCAGGGGCCTCCAAGGCTGGCAGTGGCTTCTTCCACTAAACTGCATTTATCAAGCACCATTCCATAACTGCCAAGTGCTTCCCTTTTTCAACTCCTCAGCTTCTCATCCTGATAAACACATTTCAGTAGAATCGATTTCCTTTGTAATTGTGTCCATTTTACTTTACACCCTTAAAACATGGTTCTGAGAAGAGGCTCATTAGCTTCACCAGACTGCTGGCCAGAACACACAAGGTTAAGGACACTCACTTGTTTGCATTCTTTCCCTCTTGAAACAATTTAGGGTTTGCTTCCCCCCCCCACCCTGGGTTAAGCTTTTATTTTGAGTGAATTATGAAATAATATAGGGATTCTACCCTCCCTCCCCCTAAATTAGCCTGTTATCCAAGGCCAGTAATCCTTTCACAATGCAATGAAATAGACTGTAGACCGTTCCTGTGGAGCACAGTAACATGTCTCAGTAGACTGGGCTATGACTAAAACTGTATTTGCCCCAACACACACACATACACACACAAACACACACACACACACAGACACACACACATACACAGGAGGTGCTGACTTGCATAGAAGAGGGAGTTTCCTCACTTAGGAGTTCCCTAGGTGAACCAGTGAAATCAGTCAGTAAATAAACATTTATTAATCACTTACTGTATGCCAAGCACACTGCTAAAGTACTGGGGATGCAGAGAAAGGCAAAAGAGTCTTCTGCTCTCTAGAGCACCAGTACTAGAGTGAGGAGGACCTGAGTTCAAGTCCGGCCTCAGACACTTACTAGCTAGTGTGATCCTGGGCAAGTCCATTGCCTCTAAATAATAAAAAAGAGTCCTTTTTCTCAAAGAGTTCACAGTCTAATGAAAGAGACAACCTATAAACCATTTTTTACAAGACAATTATAGCCAGGATAATTGGAGATAATCATCAGAATGAAGGCTTCCTGTGCATGGCAGGATTTTATCTGGGATTTGACAGAGCCAGGGAAGCAAGGAGGCAGAAATGAGGAGGGGATGCATTCCAGGCATGGGCACAGCCAGGGCAAGTTCCCTGAGTCTTGTCTGAGAGACAGCAAAGGAGCTGGTATCACTGAAACACAGACGACATGGGCTAATGGTGGGGAGGTGGAATGTGCAGGTTTTGAAGGGCTTTAAGCCTAATAAGATTTTATATTTGGACCTGAAGGCTATAGGGAACTGCTGGGGTTTCCCATGCTTTTGGACAGCTGGATGGAAAATGGACTGGGGTGCAGAGAGAGTTGTGGTGTGGCAACAAGGAAAGTCAGGAAGAAAGGAGAGTTTGGAGGGAAAATCATGAGTTCTGTTTGGGACATGTTGAATTTAAGATGTCTATGGGACACCCAGTTTGAGATATTCAACAGGCATTTGAGATGGGAGACTGAAGGTCAGCAGAGAGGTTAGGACTGATTAAACAAATCTGAGAGTCATCAGAATAAGAGATGGCAATGGAATCCATGGAAGCTGATGAAATGCCCAAGTCAAATAGCATAGATAGAGAAGAAAAGAGCCCAGGACAGAGCCCTGTGAAAACCTCATCATAGATGAGTATGGCCTTGACGGAGATCCATCAAAGGAGACTGAAAAGGCAGGACATCCAAGGGAAAGTGGTGTTCCAAAAACATAGAAGAGAAAATTAAGGAGAAGAAGGTGACTGACAGTGCCAGAGGCTGAAGAGGGGTCAAGAAGGATGAGGACCGAGAGAAGGTCATTTGGGTTTGGCAATTAAGAGATCACCCATAACTGGGGAGGGAGCAGTTTGGGCAAGATGATGAAGCAAGAGGCCAAATGTGAAGAGTGAAGGGTAGAGTGGGCAAAAAAGTGGAGCCTTCTGTCTTGGACAGCCTCTTCAAGGAGTCCAGCCACAAAAGGGAAGAGAGAGGCAGCGTGTTGGCTGTCAGGGATGGACCAGCCAAGGGAGGCTTTGGGGAGACAGTTGTAGGCAGGGGGGAAGCCACTGGTAGACTGCTCCAGGCCCTATGTAGTTCCTGTTCCTAGCCTGTACTCACTTTTGTGTGGGAGCTCCCTGTAGGCTGGATATCTTTATCTAAGCTCCCTGAGGGCAGACCTTGTTTAGTCTTTGTGTTGGTGTCCTGCAGTGCTTGATACACATGACCAGTCTCCAGCACTTTTAGTACCAAAGATGGCGGTGTAGTGGAAAGACTATTGGAGCTGGGGTAGCAGAAACCTGTTCTGAAATCCCATTTCTGGCCCTAGCTGTGCTTCACCTGGAGAACTACAGACTTAAGGCTAGGAGGGGCCTTGGAGGCATCAAGTCCAGACCCTTCGCTTTACAGATAAGGAACCCAGTGCTGAGATGAGTTCAGTAACTGGCTCAGGAGTGTCTGAGGCAGAATTAGAACCTGCATCTTCCTGGTTCCAAGCCCCATGCTCAGTCCACTGCACCACCCTCCCCGCCAGCTGCCCAGGTGACTCAGTTCTTTCTCTGCAAAAGGCATGTGAGGCCTGCAAAGAGCTACTTTTCAAGGCAGTTGGGAGGCTGGGAGGGCAGGACTATAAAATGCCCTCTGATCATTAAAGCACTGGAGAAATGTGAGCTCTGCTTTCTTTGGAGACCCATGAACCTTCACAAAACCTCTGAGTCACCTTTTCCCCTTCTTGGTCCTCTGGTCTCGCTTCATCCATGCACAACTCCCTCCTTCTAGCAGCTCCTTATTCACCACGTCTGGTGCTTTTTCACCAAGCTGTGCCTCTCCACCACATCTCTGAGGAGATTCCGTTGGGGAGTAGGCCCGGGGAAGGGAGTGAAGGGAAAAGTAGTGCAGAGAATTTGAAGCCGGAGGGGCTATGGAAAAAGTTGTTATAGCATTAAAACCTTATTCTTTCCGTTGGTTGTTGCTTTGTTGTGTGTGACCCTCAGCTGCAGCCGAGGTGGCTGGACAGTTTTGGAAAGGATTCATGCACCAGGAAGGTTCTGGCCAGGACCCACAGGCTCTCCCACGGCTGAGATTCTAGGGTTCTGTGTCTCTGGGTGCACTGAGAATCATTGTGGAAGCTTTAGCTGGTTTTCCAGTCTTCACTGCAGTGGAAACACTGCCATACATCAGAGTTAGCCTCATTATTAGGATGAGACTGGCTATTCTTAATGTGACTAAATGATTGATGAACTGAACTTTTGGATTAGGCAAAATCTCAGCTTCAACTTTATGACTGAGGTAGTAGGTAGTATGGTATATAGAGCACTGGGCTTGGCATGAGAAAGACCTGAGTTCAAATTCAGCCTCAGGCACTAGCTGTGTGGACCCTGGTCCTTGCCTCAGCTCCTCATCTGTAAAACAGGGTGTACATTGGAGAAGGCAAGCCATTCCAGCATTTTTGTCAATAAAACCCCAAATGGGGCTATGAGAACCCCCAAACAAAACCACAACCAAGAGTTGGACACAACTGGAAATGACTGACAGACTGACTTTGCTGAATCAGCTGCAGTTTAAGCTTCCATTTGATTGAGGTGTAGTGAATGCCTGGGACAGCTAGGTACAGTGGGCAGAGCACTGAGGCAAGAAACACACGGAGAAGGAACTGGCAGCCACTCCATTATCTTTGCCAAGAAAACCCCCAATGAGGTCCTGGAGAGTCGGACCTGACTGAAACACTGGACAACAAAACCTTTATGAATGTGAGCTCTTGTCTCAACTGCACCACCCTGTTTCATGACATGTAGTAGGCACTTAACAATGCTTGCCAACTGAATGAGGGCTACCCTATTCTCCATGAGCTTACAAGGTAGGAAGGAGGAAGAGAGAGTCACATACCCAGGGATAAAGGAAAGAACATGGCAGGGACGATGAGCGATCCAGGCAAAGTGTTAAGCTGAAGAATTTCAGGAGGGAAAGAGGGCTTTCACCCTGGAAGGAGAGGGAGGGATGTGGCAGGGCTCCCCAAAGGAGGGAGAGCTTGAGTTCCTTTCACTGAACATGAACTAAGCCCCTGCAAGGTGAAAGCTGGTCCTGGAATCTGGAGACCCTTGTGTCAAGTACCGCCTTTAGCATTTCCAGGCCAATCACTTCATCTCTCAGTGGCCTAAGCAGCTTCCCAAGAGTTTCAGCTGCTCTTAGAAATGCCGATGATCGGTATTGGTGGAGGGAGCTCATATCCTGGGAATGGAATTTGCTGCAGTGATGAAATCATGTGAAGAACATGTGCAAAACATTAAATTGAGCCCAGTAGGGAGAGCCTTTACCAGGTGGAGGAGGGGGAACACAAAGGATTCAAAAGCATCTGGAAAAAGGAGAGGGCCAAACCTTATCTGTCTTCTCCAATGTAAAGCACAAAATTCAACACACAGTAGGCTCTTAATAAGTCATTGTTATTGAACCAGGGCCCGAATGCCATGCTTTGAAAACCATGCACCAGCCCACCTTCCGTGATTTTCACTCCTTGTCCCATACACTGACTTCTAGCTCATCTCCCCCCCAGATTTAAAATAGATTTAAGTAGAAATAAAAAGGAAATCAATACACAGCACACACCCACAACATCAGTTTCTTGTGGGATCAGTGGCTGGCCTTCCAAGTGTTGGTGTTTACATTAGCACAGAACAACTCGATCCATCGCTTTCCAGTTCAGATGAATAATTCGAAACAAATGCAAGGTCTTGTAAACATTATTTTTTAGACTCCCAAACAGCAAATCCCCAAGATTTCCCACTTGCATTATGGGACCATCCCTTTCTGCACCCCTTCCCCACCCATGGGGAAGGTTATCAGTTCAGTGGCTCTGGGGCAGGCCAGTTTGACTGGGGACAGAAAAGATCTTCAGATATTTTGGGCTCTTTTCAGTTTATGCTCATGAACCTGAGACCTAGGGGGGAGCTCAAAGATTGTCTAATCTGATCATTAGTGAGGAGGAACCTGGGCTTCAGAGATCCAAGATCATGGGTCTAAATGGCCTTGAGTAAACTATTTTGCCTCTGGGTCTCAGCTGCTCCATCTTTAAAGTGAGAAGACTGGACTGTGTCATCTTAAGGCCCTCGGATTCCAGGACCACAACCGAGAACTTTTAAATGCTGAGTTAACTCTTCTGATGAATTCTAATCAGACAAAGGAAGTGATATGACAATAGACCAAAGACTATAATCGGTAGATTAGCCAGACAGAAGACTGGTGCCCTGCTGTTGGGAGCTGGTTCCCCCTGGTTTTATAAAAGGTTCGGCCCTCCAGATGTAGAGGTGCAGATTACCTCTGGGCTCCCAGAGGCTCCCTGCTGAGGCTGACACCCGCCCCGGCTCTTGGCTCACTGTGGCTCTGAAGGAGGCTGCTCTTGGGGCTTCATCTTCTGGTTTTGTGATCACTGCATAGAAATGCTGGTGTTTTTGTAGGTTTTTTTCTTTCCTTACTATTTTACTGAAGTTTTTAATCATACAGCTAGGAGGGTCAGTGGATAGAGTCCTGAGCCTGGAGTCTGGAAGCCCTGAGTTCAAATCCTGTGCCAGTCCTTTCTGATATGACCCTGGGCCAATCATCTCCTCTCCATCTGCTTCAGCTTCCTCAACTATAACATGAGCATCACAGTCACACTCCCCTCCCAAGGTTGTTGTGAGGATCAGATAAGCTTGTAAAGCGCAGTGTCGGCACACAGTAGGTGATAGATAAATGCTTCTCCCCTTCCCTCCCCACGTTTCTTTTCAGTGAGTTTCTCTGCCTGTTTTTGTCAGTTTTCTAAGTGAACCATCACGGTCTCTGCACACAGGGACACGGTAGTTCTCTTGTTGCCAATTTACACGGAATGTCCTCCCAGTTGTTAAGTGTCCTTCCCCCTCGGAACGACTTGCTCGTCACTCTGTACATATCTCACGCAGATCTGTCTCTCTGCCTGTTATTGCCCAGTAGAATGTGCACTTATTGTCTTTATGCACCAAGCACCCAGTAGGCACTTAACCAATGCTTCCAGGGCTGCTCTAGATCACACTTACGTTCAGTCGTGTGGTGAAGATGACAGAAGGGAATGAAGGCAAAGCTCTTTGTAGCTCGTTGAGCGATGCAGCTGTTTGCTATGACTGCTGCGCTCGCTGCACGCATGGCCTCTGTGACCACCACAATAGCCTACGTTGCCATCATTACCCTACTTTACAGATGATGAAACTGAGGCCCGTAGGCCAAAGCCATTCATTTACGATGACCCAGGTAGGAAGTAGCAGAAGGGGAATAAGAGAAGCTAGCAGTATGCTTTTACATCATTCGCTCCTGCTTGATCCTTACAACAGGGTGCAGAGCACATGGGAGAGGTCAAGGGGTGAGAGGGACAACATATACATGGGTCTGAATCCCATATTGGCCACGTACAACCTGTGGGATCTTGTGCCAGACACTGCCCTTGTTTGGCCCTTACTTTTATCCTTAATAAAATGCATTCATTCATTCATTTATTTCACAAACATTTATTAAGTGCCAACTGTGTGCCAGGACCTAGGAGAAGGAATACAAAAGTAACATGCCACACTCCTCAGTCTTGTGGACAGATATGTAAAAACCAAACACACACACAATTGCTAATCAGACCAGCAGCAGCTGGGGGCACCAGCAGCAGCCTCGGGTAGGAGAGAGATCTGCAGGAAGCTAATGATGCTGGAAGAGGGAGGTCATTCTAGGCAAGGAGTACAGCATGGGAAAAGGCATGGCGGTGGGAGATGAAATGTCACATATAGAGAATAACCAAGAATCCAGTTTGACTGAAGTGTGTGAAGAAGAGTAATGTTCAGTGAGCTTGGAAAAAGAGATTAGAACCAGGCCCAGAAAGGTGTCAGACCCCAAATGGAGGAGTTTGTATTTGGTCCTAGGGGTTATAGGACATTTCTGGAATAAGGTAGTAAGTGATAATAAGTCCTTTGGTCAGACTTGTGCTTCCTGGGGGTTGTAGCAGTGATGATAACACTGAGAATGAAACAGGATCTTAAAGCCCCTTCTGGCTCAGAGATTCCTTGGTTCTAGGCTCTAGAACCCCTTGAGTGCCCTCCTGGGGGTCCGGAATGTGTCTGGTACACATGTGCCCTCCAGGGGCACCCACCATCCCATATGACTCCTGTCCAGGCTCTGTCCAAGTGGGCCACAGGAGCCTGCCCCAAGTGCTGGCCTCCCTGCCTTCATTTCTCCCCATCTCGTGAGCATCCTCAGACATGCCAAGGAATGGCTCCTAGACTTATAAAATCCTGTCCTCTCCTTACATGCCTTGGCAGTCAGAGATTTGCTACAAACACTCCCCCCAGCTCAGCCCCACTAACTGCTCCTCTTTTAATTCTGCGTCAGTTTGGCCTGCACAAAAGCATCTTCATTTTGTGTCATTGCCTTTGTCCTTTTTGTCTTCTATACCCGCCTCTCGCCCTGGTGATGAGTGATGAGTTCTCTCCCAGCCACAGTCATGAAAGGTCGCTCCTTTGCCTCATCTGTTTCCCAGAAAACATCCTTCCCTCGAGTTCTCTTGGAAGCCCCTTGTCTGTCACACATGGCAGACATGACGCTACGTCTTCTTCCCCAGTCCTCTAGGGAACACTCCTTTAGACTGTTTGGTGACTCAAGGCCCCCCACACCACTGAGGGGATGGCCAAGCTCTTGTTTCTGGGAGTTGCTGTACATGTCCCAGAAGGCAGCCCAGCCCACTTTCCTCTTTCTGTTGAGTTCTAGATCCAAATTGTCGTCCATTTTTACTGTCTGTCCCAAAAGTATAGGTGCTGGATGAGTATTCCTTGGGCAATAAGCCTCATCCATTTGTCTTTTCCTTTGTGGATGGGCTGGACCACATTGGTCTGAGGATTATGCCTCTCTTTCAGTTCTGCAATGTTGCAGGACTTATTGCAACCACTATGATGGCATCTAAAAACAGGAATGGCTGAAAGGCCTCCCCATCCACACGGAAGTCTTTCTTGATTTGCGGGATATCCTCCACAATCGTGGTGAAGGCCTTTGGTGCTCATACGACTCCCTGGTGGACAACTTATCCAATCATTGTGCTCAGAGGGTCATTGTTTTCTGCCACAGGCAAAGAATCCATCACTAAGCAGCCAGCCCACTCTGGACAAGCCCCTCTGCTTGAGCTACACTGTTCTTAGTGCAAGGACTGACCCTCCCTATGGCTCCAGCTTCTAACATTCCCTGATTGTGGAATCTGATGAGCGAGAAGCCGACTCACCGCCAAGAGGCCTGAAGGCAGAGCAGGAAGGGAAGCCAAAAAGCTGGACACGCCACAGACCTGACAGCAGACTTGGCTGCTGACCTCTGCACATGACTGCTGCTGGGGCTGATGCCTTCCCCACCCTATTGTGTCAGGAGCTGCGCCTGATGCCGGCCAGTCCCACAGCAGTGCTGCACTCTGTGCATCCCAGGGCCTGATCTCCCTGCTGCCCTGGAGGGAGCCATCTGCGACTGGAAAAACCAAAGACAATGTTAAGGCCCAGTCAAAGGACATCTACAAAGTTCAATGCAGGCAGAGACAACAAAGGCCAGAGTCTTTGGAAAGAAGGAAAGCAGGAGACAGTAACACTGGTGGAACTCTGGGAGGCAAGATGCAAGGGGAAGGGCATCCAAAGACAGGTTTCAATCCCAATCAGCTGTTTGCTATTGGTATGACCCTGGGCAAGTCTCTTTCCTTCTCAGACTTAAGTTCCCTCCTTTCTAAAATGAAGGGATTGGACTAAATGACCCTGAATGTCTCTTCCACCGATAAATTGAGGATTTGGGGGTTTATTCCCAGATCTCACGGTGGCTCTCATGGTCTGAAAGGGGTGGCACAAGTCACCCAGCACACCAGAGCCTTGGATGTGTAAAAGCCACATGACCTCAGTGTGATGGAGATAAATAGTTCCTGCTTTGCTAGTTTGGTGGGAGGGGCTAAGGAAAGAATGGGTGCAGAAGCTGGCTGTGAGCAAAAACACTGGGTGAGATGTGAAAGCTGGGAGTGTTCAATCACTCTGTAAGCCGGAACACTGCATCATTTGTAAAGCACTCTGTAAGACACAAAATGCTTTAGGGCTGTACTAGAGACTGTAAAATGTTTTGGAACTATAAAGTGCTTTAGAACCTGCCAAAGGCTTCATAAACCATATGGCATCACACACAGGAGATATTATCACCTGTCATGGCTGGCTGGTCCAGGTGGAGATTGAGGCAAATGGCCCATTCCTGTCAAAGCTCACCAGAATGGCACTGGTTGGAAAGGTAGGAGCAGAGGATGAGGAAAGGCGGTAACTAGGGCTCATGGTCTTTGCCACTGCCTGACCACAGATGAGTCGGGTGGGTGTTGGGAGGGAGGAGAGATAGCCTTTGCCTTCTTTGGGGCCCCTCGACTCGGCCCCGGCAGCTTTGCCAGCTGCATGCAGGCTGGCCAGCCTCCTGGCCCTTCTACTGCTTGGCATGGGCAAGTTTCTTTCTCCTTTGCCAAGGAGTGGCTTAGGGAGAAAAGCTTCTTGGACATCAAACATCGCTGGCAAAATTGCATCTGATGAGTTAAGTGTAAATAAATGAGAAACACATGGGCCCAATCTCTTGTAAAATACACACGAGCTTTAAGGCCTCAGGGACTCTGCACTTGGCAAAGCTCACATTAGGTTTGGCCAGGCCCAAAATGCTCCAGGGATTGTCTGTGAGAGCCCATCCTCCTTCCCCCAGCACTGGCTTTAGCTGCTTTTCCAGGGCTCCTTGACCTTCCAGATAGGCCAGGCCAGGCTCATGGGGGTAACTCCAACAGAGGTGTGCCTTCAGGGGCCTCCAGGTACTTCTGAGGAGAGCCAGTCCTGGGTATGGATCCGTGGGGCAACTCTCTGGTTATCTGTTCTGGTCTTGTCTGGGGGACCCAGGGAGGCCATTCAGTCCTGGGGGTGGACTGGAAAGAACTCTGCATTAGAAGGGCTAGGTCCTTCTATGGACACTTCTTACTTTTTTGGGGTGAACACCCCTTCATAGCATGAGGCAGAGCCCAGGCCTTTCTTCTTCAGCAGATGGCCATTGTTTTCTCAGTTGACCTAGTTAAGCCCCTGAAGCTGATTTGCTAAGGGAGCCTCTTCAACCCTTCTGATCCTATTGCCACATACTCACAAACACAGTCTTCCTGGTCTTCCTACCCCCAAGCCTTTGCAGCTAGGTAGGAGCTTGGGGCCCCTATTGGAGCCTTTCAAGAGCCCAAGGTTAGCCCACACACCCAGGGCATCAGAGTGAGCCCAAGCTCACCTCACAGGCCCCGAGGTCATGACTGCCTCCCTCCTACAGTGCCCCTGGAAGTCCTCTTGACAGAGCCTATCCTGCCTGGACATGGCCATAACAGAATGAGCACAGTCCCTTCCAGAATGCTTTACACTTTCTAAAGCTCCTTCATTCACACTGACCAAATGAGAGAGGCTAATAAGCAAAGAGGAGAACTTAGGTTAGAAGGGCAGTGACTTGTCCAAGGTCACACAGAGAATGTCAGAACCAGAGCCCTAGTTTTCTTAGCATTAGCCCTGGTGCTGCCTGAGCAGGGCACAGAGGCTGGAGAGCAAGGCTTTGCCCACCCTAAGCCTACCAGTTCTGCAAGCAGGAATCCCCTTCCCTAGGGAATGTGATGCTGGGCTGATCCTCCTGGAATAGGGAGGTGGGAATCCCACTGTATCCTGCCCCATCAGACCCCATTCTGTCCTGAGCACAACAGTTGAAAAAGCATATTGATAAGCTGGTGAGTGTCCAGAGGAGGACAACCAGGATGGTAGGCTAGTCAATCAACAAGCATTTATGAAGGACTTAGTATGGGTCTGGCACTATGCTCAGTACTGGGGAAAGGCCTTGATTCTGTGATGTGAAAGATCACTAGAAGGAACTGGGTGTGTTTAGTCCAGAAAAAGAAGACTCGGGGGGACACGTTCACTTCTCCAAGTATGTGAAGGGCTGTCGAGAGGAAGAAGGATCTGCCTTATTCTGCTTGGCAAGGAGGACGAGTTAGAGAAAAACTGATGCTTTATGTCAGAAGGTCCTTCCTAACAATTGAAGCTGTTGTAGCAGCAAGCAGCCCAGCATCCCCAGGGCGGCTGCTAGCACAGATTCTTAGATCTGCTTTTCAAAAGGAAGCAACTCAAAATGGGTTAAGAGGCTTACTTTAATCAATCAAACATATATTGTTTACCTAGTTCAGGGGAGAAAGTCAGCTCCCCGAACTTCAGAGAATACAAGCAGACAGAGAGACACATCAGCAGACAGGCTTCCAGCTGTCTGACCACTACATGCACACCGAGTCAGTTACCAGAGAGGGAAGCACCAACATCTGGCTTTTCAAAGCCGGGGGGCTCAATGGCTGCCCAGAGTCTCATCTGGCCATATCATACCACTCTTCCCAAGGTGAGCCCCACAGCAAAACCTCACATCAGGGTATATATAGCCTTCTCCTGGGTCAGAGACCATCACAACCCTCTTGACCCACTGCCCAATCACAAAGTAACAAAGTGTGGGTGCTCCTGAAGAACAAGCCTCCCACCCCAGGCTCCAGATGAGCACATTCAGCCCATTAGGGGGCAGAGCATATTCTCAAATTAGGGAAGGTTCTCAGAGTCACCTAAGGCTGTCAAAGAGCCTAGGGGCAGGGAAGATCTTCAGATTCCCATTTCCATAACAGCTGTTGGACAGAAAACAGGCTGGCTCAGGGCTCCCCTCCCTGGAGGTCTTCAGGCAAAGGCTACTCAATCCTTGGCCTGCCATGCTGGCTGGGGATTTCTTTAGGCAAGGGCTTGGCTAGACCTGCCATTGAGGATGCCTCCACTTTTCTGGTCCTGTTACTAAGTCATCAGCATTGTGTCAAACACTGGGGCCTAGACCAGGGAACGTACTTGGACGAACTTCTGGGGAGGATCTTCTACCTGTGGAGATGAGGCCTTCCTTGGCCATTTCTAATCTTTAGGAGTTGCCTAGAGCACAGTTATCAAATTCATAGCCTATAGCCTCAAGCTGCCTGCTTCCAGAACCAAATTAAAATGTAGCTGGGAAATGTTTAACAAAATAAAAAGACATAATGTGGATGTGTGGTTTTCTGGGTCAATGTGCAGCCCCAGGGATCTGTTTCTATTGGAGTTTAACACCACTGACCTAGAGGACCAAGATGTTAAGTCGGTGCCCAGTATATGTCCAAGGCAGGATTTGAACACAGGTCACCTTGGTTTTTTGGTCAGCTCTCTCTTTACAATGACATGCAACTTCTACAATGCCAAGTGCCCCAGAGGAGGTTGGGGGGAGGAGGAGGAGATAGCAGCATGACCAACTCAGTGGTCCCTTAATCAAGAAGCCACAGGCTCCCTGGACATATAACAGATCCAAAAAATACCTGTAATAGGAGAAAGGGGTAAATTCCCCAAGAGAATCTGTGCTGATAAAATGTGGGAATTTGGAAGAGGCAGAGTTTCCTGTTAGAGAGACCAGGAAAAGCTCCTTGAAAGGGGTAGTCTTTGAGCTGGGCCTTGAAGGATGGGAGGAGGTAGAAATGGTCAAGTGGGGCTGGCAGAAGGGTCCAAGAAGGAACACAATAAGCAAAACCCAGGAAAGGGTGATGTGAGCCTTGGTTGAGGAATGATGAAGAGTCCAGTGTAGCTGAAGCAAACGACACAGGAAGGGGAATGCTGGGCTTTGGGTGTGGAAATGGGATCCCAGAGCCCTATATGTACAACCAAGAATGCTGGACCTTCTTCGTAGATGCTCAGGGTTGGAAGGAACCTCAGAGGGCATCTAGTCCACCTCTTACAAGAACAAGAGTCTTCTCTATAATATCCACCCTCTGCTTGACGATCCCCATTTATGGGGAACTCATTATCTCTCCAGGGAGCCCATGCTATTTCTCAGAAGTTTTGATTATCACAAATTTTTTTCCTTATTCTAAGTCTTACTCTGCTTACCTCTCCTATTTTTGTCCTTCAGAAAAAAGAACAAAACCAAAAATTCAGAATTTGATTTGCTAAGCAAAGACTTTCCCAGCCAGCTCAAGAATACAAAGCCTCCCCATGGAGAGGAGGTAGATTTAGGTGGGATGAGGGGGCTAGGGTGTGTTTTCTGCCTTGAGTATTTGATGGGCTATCTCTTCTAGGAGGAATCAGGGTGTTCTGCTTGGCCCCAGAGGACAGAACAAAGAAGAGAGGGTAGAAGTTAGTGGAGATGCACGTTCAGTTTGGTAGGAAGAATAGCTTTCTAATAGAGTTCTCCAGAAATGAAACAGATGGCAGGCAGGCAAGGGGAGCTGGTAGGTTTCCATTATTGGATGTCTTCAAGGAATGGGTAGAGAACCGCTTGTCAGGAATATTGCCTAGAATGGATTTCTTTTTTTCAGCATGGGTTGGACTAAATAATCACTGATATCCCATCCAATCCTCAGATTCTGTGGGACTTGATGGGATAGGAAGGGGCAGCAGCATCCATGGGAAACCAAGGGAAACCACAGAGAAGACAGCTTCTCTGAGGCCTCTTGTTTCTTGGCAGTCGGCTTGACTCTTCTTGGATTGGGGATTTGTGGCCCCACTGGTGAAGCTTTGGCATGTCCCTAGCTTGTGCTCTGGCAGCCAGACTCCACCAGGACCAAGGAGTCCAGAGGGGAGGTCAGTGGCTACTTCAGCTCTGCAGGAAAACCCCACCTCTGTCTTCCTCTCCTTCCTTCTTCTGTCACAGATCCTAAATGGAAGCACCTCTTTCAGACATCAGTAGTGATTTATCCCCATGGTGGCTTCCCAGCAGCTGACAAGGAGGGGATTGATGGAAAAAGCAAACAAGCAATTTCAGTTGAGTTGAGAAGAACCTTAAGCTTAGAGAGGCAGGTGGGGAAGTGAATACTGTCCCAGAGTGCTGCTCAGGAGCCTGAGGTGCTCTCTCTCTCCACCCTCCACTTTCTCAAGTGTCAGATAGGAGAGAGGACATGATGCTCACACCAGCTGCCTTACAAGGCTTCTGAGGAAAATATTCTGAAAGTGTTAAAATGCTAGAGAAATGTGAGCTGTAGCTATAACTCCAAATGGACGTGAATTTAGACAATGTAATTTACCCTTTGATCCAATTTAGCAAACATTTATTTCATGCCTACTATATGCAGGGCCCTATCCAGGGATATAAAGTTGAAAATACAAGAGTTTCTACTCTCAAGGATTTTACATTTGACTGGGGGCACACTCTCCGAAGCTTCAGTGTGATGACGGAGACCTCAGTGCTGTCCTTTTTTACTGATGCAGGTCACAAGCTCTCCATGCCCACCCTTCCATCCTGGGCGACCAACCCCATGTACTGAGGGCCTTTCACACCATATGGGGGTGAGCAGTGGAGCATGCCATGGCTTACCCCTACCCCCAGCTCTCCCTGGGTGATTGGCCGCAGATGCCATCTGCCTCCTGAAGCCCTTCCTTGTCTCCTTCCTCTGATGCCCTTGTCTTCACTTATCTGAGGTGGATGGGGGTGGATAGATAGGTAAATAAAGACAAGGTTATTTCAGGACGAAGAGTCCAACAGGAGCAGAGGCAGGAGAGGCTCCTCTTTGGAGGCAAGATCTGTGCTCAAGCCTGAAGGGAGAGGAGTCTGAGAGATGGAGGTGATGACAGAACATTCTGGGGAGGAGAGAGCCTGTGAGAAGACCCCAGGTGGCCACCAGGAGCACTAGGCTCGAGAGGATGGAGAGGCCAGTTGGACTGGACCAGGGGATGGAAGAAGGGGATGGACACCAAAGTCTCTTCTTTCAAGTAGGAGAGTGCCCCTTGCCCCAAATACCTCACAGGCTCCCAGGGGAGCTCAGAGAAGAGTCTGTGAAAGTGGTCTGCAATCTGTGCAGCTGCTACTGTTCCGCTTAGCCATTGGGAAGGGGCTCAGTTCAAGCACGCTCAGCTTTGGTCCAGCTCAAAGCGCCCTGACTTTGGAGACAAATTCCAGCCCTGCGGCTCAGGGCCTGCCAGTGTGTCCTTGCTCTTTCTCTGCTGGACCAGACCACCCAGCTCTAAGTCCCTTCCACTCTATGTGCATGATTCTTTGATCTGGGTGCCAGTGGGGATGCAAAGACAAGGTGAAAAGTTTCTATTCCCCTGGGGCAGCCAGAAGCGAGAGTGGCTCGCCAGAGGTCCTAGACCCTCCCTTTCCTCATAGGGGGCATCCTGGCAGAGCATTTGTAGGAAGCATTCACAGCTTCAGGGGCAAGGGGTGGGCATGGGGGTGATGCAAGAATGTGAGGAGATAGGAGTACTAGAGGAAGAAAAAGAAACACATCAGATGAAACCAAAGTGAGAAGAGATTTTAAATTAAGGGGAAAATCTGCTGTAATTCTTTCAGAGCACTCTGAGAAATGAAACAGGGCTCCACCCGGTTCTGATGACTTCAAGAAAGACAGGCCAGTCCTCCAGCTAAGATCCCAGGCACAGAGAGCCAGGGGTGGCCCAGGAAGGTTCCCGTGGCATCAGAACAACACCCAGATGATGTAATTATTCCGTGAGGGTCCTTCCTAATTAGAATCATTTGTTCCTAGCAGGAGCCTCCCAGGTGTCCAAGTGCTCGCTCCTTCCCTTGGAGCTCCCCTCCCAGCTAAGAGACCACGAAGTCCATTTTGGGGCCAGTTCTCTGCAGAAAGCACCTTCCCCCAAAGCGCTGAGAGAGTTGCCGATCTTGCAGTCCCCAAGGCTTGCTCACCCCATGCCCACGCTATCTTGCCTCAGTCACATCTGGGCCTCCACCCTAGCTCAAGTTCAGGCCTCATCGCCCCTTACCTGAATGACTTTCATGGCCTCCTTATTGGTCTCCCTGTCTCCAGGCTCTCCTCTCTCCAATCCATCCTTCCCATGGCCCACACATAATCTCTTCTCTCCCAGCTTCTTCCAAGCCTCTTCTTCTCTAGACTAGTCAGAGCCAAGAAGGGGCAAAGTTGGATCAGGAGAGCAAAGGGCTTAGACCTCCCACAAAAATTCGAGACACACTGCTGGAAAGGGGGCACCAAAATGGATGGCCATCTGTCAAAGAATGGTATAGAAGTGTCTCCAACAGCGGGGAGGGGGCAGAAGTCGGGATCCAGGTTGGCATTTCTTAGGTCTCCCTGTCTGGACTGTTGTGTAATACTCCTCCCAGGTCTACCTAGATCTTGTCCCTCCCTTCTCCAATCCATCACCACACAGCCTACAGTTGATATTTCAAGAGGACAGAGTATTATCACTCCCATTTCCCTAGCTAAAGAAGGTTCTCCATTGCCTGTAGGACAACATTGGGCACATTACGAACTTCACAATCTGCTTCTGACTTCTCTTTCCAGATTGTCTAGCCAAGTTTCCCTCATTCCCTTCTTCCCCACTCTTCCCCACCCCCCATAGATGAACTTTCTTTATTCCTTTGCACAGGTTGCCCTCTGGTGTCCCCTGGACTGCCCCACCTCCTGATGTCTCTCCGCTGACACTCCCAGCTGCCTTCAAGGTTTGGATCAGAGGCTGTCTCCTACAAGAGGCCAATCCTGATTCTGTCTTTCCCTATGTTAAAACAGGCTGTGGCTGCCAGGGCACCCCCTAAGATTTCTTGTAGGATGATAAGTAAGCAAGGCATGAGAGGCAGAGAATATAGTGGAAGGAGCTGAATTTAGGTCCAGAAACCTGAATTCAAATTCAATGACTTTACTTGTACAGGTTCTTGCTGCCTGCCCACCTAGAGTGTGACCTTCTTGTGAGTAAGGCTTACTTCATCTATTTTATTCACTGTACTTGGTGCTGGTGGCCTATTTGACTCAGAGCAGGGAGAAAAATGAGGAGGTTGTGATGAAATAACATGGGGGCCATGTGGGGAGAGGGAAGGGCTGTGAGCAAAATGTGTAACTGAGGCAGAAACAGAAGGATAGCACTATGTCTGTAGTGGGGAGAGGCCCAGACTCGGAGTCAGGGCCAGCAGCTGGCACCGGTGCTGTTATGACTCACTTTAAAAAAGTGACTTTCTCAACCTGGGCGTTGGTGGTCTCCTCTGTGAAGTGAGGATCATAACCCCCTTCACTCTGCCCAAGGTTGTGGGCAGGGAAGGGCGCTATTGAATTAATTAGGTCACTAATACCTACTAAGAATTCCCCCATGCCAGGCCCAGACTTGGGTACTAGGAGTCCAAAGTAAGAAATGAAACTGTATGCATGAGGGATGACAACGTGTGGACAGAGAAGTAAGGACCAAATGCAAAGTTAATACCGAGGAATTGGGGGGAGTTGGGGATGGGGGAGGTAAGCACTAATGCCTAGAGGACTGAGGAAGTCCCCTTGTAGAACTTAGTCTTGAAGGGAGTCCAAGGCTCCGAATGGTGGTGATGTGGAGTGTGCTGAGGGTGGAGTACAGCCCATGCAAAGGCCCAGAGGTGGGAGGGAATGGGACAAGTGAGCTAAGGACAGCAAGGGGACAGTCCATGGGCTATTAGCCTAGAGTGGAGGAAGGGCTTTAAATACCAAAGACTGTAGAGGAGCCGCATTTTATCTTGGGTCAGGAAGGGGCATTGAAGTGCTATACAAACCAATTATTTAATCAAATTACAGGCATGAAGGAAATACAGAAATAAAGTCCACAAATGAAGGGGCGGGGCTCTCCCTTAAGGTGTCCCATCCTACAAAGCCGCTGAAGCTCCCACATTGTGAAAGAATCGATCCAGAAATAGTCCTTTCTACCAACCACAAGGTCTTCACCAAGTTTTCTGTTAAGGATAAATTTTAACTGAGTGCCCATTTTCAGCTCAGAAATGAAGAGCCCATTTTCCACACTGGGTAAGTATGAAACCAACCCTTGACCACTGGCCTCTCTACCAGGTGGAATGGGTGACATTAACTGGGAAGTCATAACTGGGAAGTCATTGGCCTTGCTCAGCTCCTAGAGATCCTGGCAAGGACCTCGAAGGCTTTCCAAGGCATGAAGTCTGGTGTCCTCTCTGTGCAGAAGAGGAGGCCTCAGGTCTAGAGCAATGAGGGGACTCACTTGATGTCACACAACTAGAACTTATTGATTTTTAGAGGGAGAGAGGGCCTTAGGGCCAATTCAGCCAAATAAACCAGGAAATGGAAGAGGTGTGTGACACACAAAGGATTTGCTCAAGAAAGTGGGCTTTATGAAAATAAAACTCCTCTTCCTCCAGTCAGGGAGGGCTTCATGGAGGGGGTGGCGCTGAGCAGAGCTTCTGAGGATAGAGCAGATCCAGGAGCACCGGCAGGCAAGATGGGCAGCCCCCAGTGGCAGTGGAGGGTCCTTTGGGTGATGATTTTCCACCCCCACCCGGGCCTTTGTGATGTTGTGGGTCCGGGAGAACTTGGAGAACTTCCCCAGCCTCCCGGATCCTCATCTTCCTCTTCTGCACCATAACCAATGGTGTGGTACTCGGTCTAGGTCTGTCTATGGATTTACAAACTTACACATGGCTGCAGTTCATGCAGAAATGTCTGTTGAATGAATGGATGAATGACTGACAGGGAGTCTCAAGAAAGATAGCCCAGTGCAGTACACAGGAGGAGCCTGGGTTTGAGTCAGATTCTCTGTGTGAATCAATCACTCCTCTCTGAGCGTTGGTCTATTCATCTGTGAAGTGGAGCTAAGATGGCTGGACTATGTCCCTCACAGGGTGCTGTGTGGCTCAGATGAGAAAATGGCAGACCTTCAGCTATTTAGAGTGGTCAGCTATTGCCATTTTTATCCTAAACTCCTGAGATCTGGGGATGCTGGGAGGGAGGCTGCCTTGTCCACACTGATGAAGCCCTGGGTAGGCCCTCAACAAATTCTGCATGGGAATGTCCAATCTCAGCTTTGGGGCAGCCTGGGGTGAGGGCCAGTGGGAGGGGAGAAAGCAGACCCAGCTGGGAAAAGAGGGATCCCTGCTTAGTGAACAGGCAAAGGAATGTCCTGCCAGCACCTAGCATCCTTCAGCCCTTAGATGTTAACACTTCCTCTTGGGCTTCATAAACAACTGGGCACTGACAGCTGTCCTTTCTGACCCCAGACTGGGCACTTCCAAAGCAAACAGGCCTGCTGACTCAGATGATGTTTGCCTCCCAGTCCCCAGCCCTGTTTTCCTTTAAAACTTCCCTGTGTGGGATACACCACCCACCCTGTTGCTTTTCTTTTAATAAAAAAAAAATCCTTTTGCCAGATGCATATTTTCCTTGTAGTTTTAAAAATTATGACCTTGGCTCAGCATAACAAACCTGAAGCTATGAATGAAGGTGTCTCACTGTCCTTTCTTTCCCTGCGCCTCCTACTGAAAATAATCGTCCATATTTTTTTTCCATGTTTACTAACACAGTTGAATCTGCTTGGGCAAATAGTGAGATATTTATTTTCCCTGCATCACTAAATTATAGCTTTTTATTAGGCCACATTCTGTCGGGGTCCTACTGGGACAGGTCCAGGGGTGTGACCGAATCGGGGCATCCAGGGGCACTGCCTCATCCTCCCTCTAGAGGATGTGGCCCAGCTGGGCCTCCTGACTCCAAGTCCAGCACTCTCTCCCGGACATCACCAAAATTGAGGATCACTTTCTCTCTCCCCATTTCCCCTAAGAGAGGGGCAAGTCCAGGATGGTGGAGGAACTGGAGACCAGGCCACATGAGGACCAGCTAAAAGAACCATGGATGTCTGACCCAGAGAAAAGAAGGCTTGGCATTGAGACCTGGCAGCTCTCTCCCAGCATTTGCTGAAGAGGAATCAGCTTTATTCTGTGTAGCTCCAGAGGGTGGCATGATGATATGGGGAAGTCATAAGGAAGTCTATTTTAGCTTCATATAAGGAATCACTATGACAGCTGGTGGCACACTACATAGAGCATCAAGCCTGGAGTCAGGAAGACCTGAGTTCAAATATGACCTCAGACACTTACTAGCTGTGTGACCCTGGGCAAGTCATTTAACCCTATTTGACTCAATTTCCTCAGCTGCAAAATAAACTAGAAAAGGAAATGCAGACTGCTCCGTGTTTGCCAAGATGTTTGCCAAGAAAACCCCAAATGGGGTCACGAAGAATCAAACAAGAATAACTGGCTGTACAACAAGGAATCGCTTCCTAACAATGAACATTGTCCACATGTGGAGTGGGCTGCTCCAGAAGAAGTGGGCTCCCCCGGAGATCCTCCAGTTGAGGCTGTCTGAGTGCTGGCAGGGAGACGGAAGGGGACTGTTGCTCAGACAGAGGCTGGGCATGATGCTCCTGCAGGCCTCTCCAGTTTGGGGATTCTGTTATCTAGGAGGTGGCTTCTCCAGGGCCCCCTCCTGCTCTGGGGCCAGCATTTACATCGGCAGGCCAGAAGCCTCCAGGGGCTGCTGCTGCTTGTCTTCTAGCATTGGACTAGCAAAGAGGTCACAGAGGAGATTGGCACCACCCCATCCTCTGTCACTGACTGACACAGGATGGCCAGCACATAGATAACAGTCAATTAAAACTCTGCCCTGCAAAGTTAGAATTGGTGGGAAGACAGTGTGGTTTCCTTCCCCAAAGGCTGTATGGCTTCCATAGATGCTTGTAGCACCCCCCTGATACAGCATGGTGTGTTTGGCTTTGTGGAGGAACACATTCTCTGTCCTCCCCAATCTACCTCCATCCCACCTGCCCTCAACTCTCCATTGCACTCTCTGCAATGCCGCCAGACTGAAATAACAGCGTTACTGATGCTATGTTGACTGTTGTTCTTAATATCTCTTGTCCCTGAAGTCTTTTTTTTTTTTTTAAAGCAATTGGGGTTAAGTAACTTGCTCAAGGTTACACGGCTAGTCATTATTTATGTGTGGGTGCTCATTTTCTGAGGCCAGATTCGATCTCGGGTCATCCCAACTCTGAGGCCGGCGCTCTTACTCACTGCGCCACCTAGCCGCCCCCCTGAAGTCTTTTTATGGCGTCTCATCTGAAGGTTGAGGAGGCCCTGCATTTCCAAAGGCTTTGACGCTGGACCGGTGGGTGGGGAGGCCCTGCCAACCAGGACCAATGATGGATTGACTAGGGGCTATCCTCAGACCAGCTTAGATGAGGCTCCTCTGGGCCTAGCCATAGGACGGTTCATTTTCTAGCCAAGGAATTTGTTGTAGATCATAAGCAGAGTCAATGGGGCAGCTGTGTTCTGCAGCATGGCAGCAGGAGTGGGGATGAGCTAAGCCCCACCCTGGTAAGATGATGGATCCTTGAAGTAGGGAAGGCAATCATAACTCACATTGATAACTTAGTTTATGATCTAGGAAGCACATTCTCCACTCTACTCATCCTAACTCATCTGCCTCTGTGTGTTGGGGCTGTGCCCTGGCCTCCATTGAAATCCATCCCTTTCTTTAAGGTCCAGCCCAAGGGGCACCTCTTGCAGGAAACTTTCCCTGATTCACACCTTCCCACTACCCCCCAGCTGAAAGTGATCTTTCTCGATTTCCTTGGAGTAGCTGGAGCATCTTGTTTGGATCTCTATCAAACTCTAACTTGTATCACAGTTATTGGTATGGGTCATATCCCCCCTCAGCCAGGACATTTTTCATCTTTGTACCCATAGAGCTGTGCACCAGGTCTTAATCAGTGGCTACAGAGCTGGCCTGCTCCCATCAACGGGAAATGAGCCAAACAAGACACGCCAGCGATCAGGCACCCAGACCAAGGACAGCACCCAGGGGCAGCAGGAGCAACTGTGAGCCCACCTGAGGGGAAGGAGGAGGGGGAGCTGAGGAGGAGCTGAGGAGACCTGCATTCTGATTTGGACTCCCATGAGCTTGATGGATGAGATTAGCAAATTGTTGTCCCTCTTTGGACCTCAGACTCATCCTCTGGACCCTGAAAAGGTTGAACCAGAGGGTCTGTAGGCCCCCTTCTACCTCTGACAATCAGAGACTTTTTAAAATGGTCCTTGACACCTGCAGGAGAGGAAACACTCTGACAAGGCACCCTGCTAACACTGCTCACTTCACTGATGCCTTGGCCACATGCCAATGGAAGAATTCCTCTCTAGTCCTTGAACCTCAAACAGTGAGATATGCCAGAAGTCCCAGTTCTACCCAGGTGGCTTTAATTAGCAAGCTAATTAGTAAAGGAGGCTGGAGTGTGGTTCTCAGGAATGTTCTGAAGAAGCCTGGCACTGGGGCACCAGGGATGTGGGAAGCCTTCCTCCTGGGTCTGCCCATCTTCAGCAGAGAAAGATGGCAAGAAAACAGCTGCTTTTTCCTTCCCCTCTTTCCTTTCCTCATGAGTGTGTGTGCAGTGGAGAGAGGTTGGCCCTACTGTCAGGGAGATCAGGGGCAAACCACTTCATCGCTGTCTCAGTTAGCACCCCCCTCCCAGGGTTGTTGTGAGGATTGAATTAGACATCTGTAAAGTGCTTATCACAGTGCCTAACACGTAGCAGGCACTTAACACATGCTCATTCCCTTCCTTCTATATGCATGATCCTGTAAGTCTGCTCCCACCCCAAAGGATTTCCCTTTGCTCACAATTTTGGGATGATTTCTAGGACAGGAGCCCAAGATGATGCTGTTGAAACATGAAGGGTAGGGTGGGCCCATCAGATGGCCTATTCATTACTCCAGTGCTCTGACCTTATCAATGTGGGCATCTTTCCCGTGGCACACACCCCAGCCCATCCATGCCTCTTGTTTGCTTCACCCAAACCCCATCCTCTGATGAACTCTCCCCCAAAAAAGGGGAGTCAAGGTAAGCAGAGGCTAGACACTGTCTGGTCTGGCCAGGTGAGGCTTAGGACTCCTTTTCAGGCTGGGCTTGAACTAGATGCCTTCTGAGGTCCCTTCTGCTCAGAGAGTCTAGAATTCTGGTAGAAACAATCAGCTGGATTTGCTGCCCCCCCACCAACATCTCCTCTGATAAACACTGGAAAGATCCAGGATGGGTTATCTGTAGACTTGGTTGGTGAAGACTGAGGCCCAGCTCTCTTTATTCTTTTTTTTTTATCCTAGGGGGTCAAAGGATTGGTTATGTGGAACTAGTTGGGAATTCTATGGACTTGTAAAGGTCATGGTCCACTCCACATCCTGCTACCAGAACAGCCAGGTCTGGGGTGCAGAAGTATCCACCATCCCCCTCCCTTCCCCAGAGCCTGAGGCAGAGCTCCCCTCCCCATTGCTCTAGCACAAAATGTTCCAGGATGTCCTTGATGCAATGAATTCTGGTGTTGGCCACACGGTTTGAAGAAGGTACCACACATATGCCCCAAGGAAGTCAGAGACAGAAAGGAAGTACCCATTCACACCAAAATTGTCAAAGCTCCTTTTGCAATAGCAAAGAGCTAGAAACACAGTGGGTGCCTGTCATTGGGGGAATAGCTAAAGAAAGCACAGTATAAAATGTAATAAAATATTGTTGGGCCATAAGAAATGACAGAGATGAAGTCAGAAACATTTGAAAACTTAAATGAATCGATGCAGAATCAGAAAAAAACAATATATACAATAAATATATTATGACAGAAAAGATAAAAAAGAAACTGGACACTGTGTCATTCTAATAATCAAGCTTGGTCCTGGCGAAGACCTCAGAAAGCATGTTTCCCTCCATTTCAGAGGTGGGGGACTAGGGGGGAGGAAACTGGTGCTGCTGTGCAGAAATTCTCTTGCACAACAGTACATGCTATCAGACATCGTTCATGTGTTGGTAAGTTTATTTAGTTTTTTCCCTCCTTGCTTTTTACAACTCTCTCATAAGAGATTACTTGATGGGTAGAGGAAAGAGGAAGAATCTATTTGAACATGAAAAATGTAAAAACAAAAGACAAAAGTAAGATGTAAGTTGATAAAAGTAAGATGATTTTCTGTTAAATATCATACTATGATATAGATGAAAGGCTATGCTATAAACAAAAGCCTGTAAGCCCCAATTCCAATGGGCTGGGTGTATCCCCTACTGGGGCCTGCATTCTCTTGTAGGAGGGCAGGAATTGGAGAGGAGAGACTATGAGACAGACTCCAAAATCATTGAAGAAGAAGGAGAGCATCTGAGAGGCCTGTGAAGAACCACAAAGACTAGATTAGGTGATAAGTCTAGACTGAATGAACCTCAGAGGAGCGGAGTTTACTGAGCATTGATGGTAGGGAGAGAGCCATATGAAAATGGGGAGCGAGAAGTCACTGTCCATACCCCTGCCAGTGATCCTGAGCACAGCCAGTGTTGGAAAGGGGAGCCAGGAAATTCTGTCATTAGAAGGAAGCCAGTTCATGATGAATGCAGGAAGATGGAGGGGGCAAGAACTGGAAAGGTTTAAGGGGGAAACTAGCTTGACTCTGTGCTTCTAGGACCTGTGGATACAAAGACCAAAACCAAAAGCAATCCCTGCCCTCCAGAAGCTTGCATTCTGTTGAGGGATATGACATAGTAATGGGTAACCAAATTGAAGAGAAATTTGTGGTGAGGAAGAGACAGTCACAATGAAGGGACTTGGGAAAGGCTTGCTGTAGAAAGTGATTCCATGAGCCTTGAGGCGAGCTAGGGCCACGAGGATACAGAGATAAAGAGGGAGCATATCCCCAGCACAGGGACACACCATCCAAAGACCCAGCATCAGGAAATGGAATCCTGAGTCCACGATGGCAACCTAAGTCGTCATTGTTCTTGCACGTGAATAGAACCATGGCCATGGAGACCCACAGATGGCCTAGCCCCTGGGGAGGCTCTTTTCCCAGTCATTCCTTCTCCAGTCCTCCGCAGCATCTTTCTTCTGAGACTATGCTCAGTTTATCCTGTCTGCAACTTATTTGCATGTAGTTATCTGCATGTCATCTCCCCCATGAGGCTGTGCTCCTCGAGAGTAAGCACTGTCTTCTGCCTTTATTTCTCCAGCACTTAGAAAAATTGGTATATAGTAGGCACTTAATAAGTGCTTCTTGATTGACTAACTGTTGGGTCAAGTCTGTTGCGTTGCATTGGCCATGTGGTTCTCTATGCTTGAGTCAGTCTTCCTACATGCTAATCGTTGACTGGCTGGATGGGGCAATAATCTTTACTGAGTAGGTGCTAAGAAGGTGATGAGTAGAAGCTGACCCTTCAGATATGCCTCAGGCCTTAAGATACCAGACCATGGATGGGGATTACTCAGGGCTCTTGGAGATCATAGTGATTCACAGACAAAGTGATCCCAGGATCCTGAAGAGCACATAAACTCAGCCCGGGTCAGTGAGGCACAAGGGTAAGAAGGACAGGGGTAGGATCAGAGAACCTGAGTCTGAATTCCACTTCCACTTCCACAGGGGCCATGGGCAATGCACTTCTCTGGTCAAGCCTTAGTTTCCTTCTCTGTAAAAGGAGTTGTGGTAGATGACCTCCAAGGTCCTTTCCAGCTCTCAAATTCTATGTTCTAAGTTAATTCTAGCTTGGAGATTCTGTGTCCCAAGGTCCCTTCAAGCTTTGACATTTTAGGAGATCTAGGCCTCAAAGTCCCATTGATTCAGAGTTAGGTTTCTGAAAGCAAGAAAGGGCCCCAGAGGCCCTTCCTTCCCAAAGCCCCAGCAAGTCACACTTAGCTTGCCCAGATTTGCAGTGAGTAGTGACATCACAGAATCCTCAATACAGGGTTAGATGGGGTTTTAGAAGTCAATGGATCCAACCCCTTTCATTGAACAGATAAGGAAGCTAAGGTCTAGTGGAGGGAAGGCACTAGGCCAAGGCACTCAGAAGTCAAGTGGCAGAGCCTGGATCAGAATCCAGGTCAGTGAGCCAACGAGCATCTAGCCCATGCTTGCTGTGTGTCCTCGTGCTGAGCTCTGGAGATACAAAGACAACATTGAGTCTATATTCACTATATTCCAGGCACTGTGCTGAGCACTGCTGAGAAGCTGACAGTCTGTCAGGGAAGACAACATATACATGTAAAGACAGATAAACACAAAGTAAGAGGGGAGGATGGGCTGGCAGTGGTGAGTATGAGGACCCTCAGAGGCCTGGCTTCTGGGAGTGGGGCAGTGGGAGCCCCACTGTCCTCAGCCTCTGCCAGGCCTCACCTGCACAGCGACTGAGCTCTGTGTGCCCCGTGTGAGGACCTGAGATCTGGAGAGGGCCCCAGGACAGGAAGAACCCTGAGTCTGTAGTCACACAAGGATCAGCGGAAAGAAGTGGAGGAGTCAAGATTCAAAGCCAGTCCTCTTGGCTGGGCTCAGGAAGATCTGAATTCAAATCTGGCCAGCCGTGTGTTCTTGGACAACTCACTTAACCCCTCTTTGCCTCAGTTTCCTCACATGTAAAGTGGAGATAATTATAGCTTCTACCTCCCAGTCCTGTTGTGAGGATTGAATGAGATGGTATTTGTCAAGGGCTTAGCGGGTGCCTGGGGCCTGATGGAGCTTTAAGAGATGTGTGTTTCCTCCCTCCTTCCTTTCCTACTTCCTTCCTCCCCTCCTTCCTTCCTTCCTACTTCCTCCTTCCCTCCCTTCTTTCCTTCCTTCCTTTCCCCCTTCCTTCCTTCCTTCCTTCCTTCCTTCCTCCCTCCCTCCCTCCCTCCCTCTCTTCCTTCCTTCCTTCCTCCCTCCCTTCCTTCTTTCCTCCCTCCCTCCCTTTCCTTCCTTCCTTCCTTCCTTCCTTCCTTCCTTCCTTCCTTCCTTCCTCCCTCCCTCCCTCCCTCCCTCCCTTCCTTCCTCCCTTCCTTCCACCCAGCTCATTATGGCACATCTTTGCCAAAACAATTCATTACTTTGAGACTGACCCTTCATCTTTGCCAACATGTTGCTTTTCCTTTGCTTTCAAAGAGGATCAGTGGCATCATGATGTAGGGTCAGGGTATGTTGTGTTCAGCTATAGTTGATCAGTCCAATAGGAGTTCAGAAGGTTCTACTACAGCTTGGGCACAAGTAGTCCAAAATAATAATGAATATTGCCAAAGTAATCCATTGCTTGAGGACCAGTCCTCTGAGGCAAGCTACCCCCACAGAGCTGGGCTGGCCCTGGAGTGACCGATGGAGAGACCCCCAGAGGCCCATATGTGAAGCCTTTCCAACATGGTGGGACCTGCTGGTGCCTGTGCTTTGCTGGCATGGCTTTTGAGAGCCTGGGGTCATCTGCACACCCCAAAGAGGCACCAAAGGAGAAGGCCATCAGTGGGAGGAATGAGGCTGATAAATAAGAAAACAGGAAGGAATCTTTCAAGTACCTGGTAAAAGTGCTGGGTGTTTACAGAGCACGTGACCTCAGTGGACTGTTTACTTCCACATTAAAAATGCCCCATGTTTCTCCTTCCCTCCAAAGGGAACCAAGCTGAACTAAGTATAAAGAAAAATAAACACAGGCAATGGCAGCCTTCGTTCAGGGGGTTCAGCAAACAGCACATTGCCTCCAGTTGTCCCTGGAGAGCCAAGAAAATCTGCTTCAAAAGGAAGGCAGAGGGCATTGGGCTCTTTAATCATGACCACGATGATGCAGTCTTACATTAATCAGTGCTACAACTGCTTGACTTTCAGCATCTGGGGAGTAGGGGGGAGCAGCTTCTTCACACGTCTAAAACTCTGGCTTCTTCCCCAACTCAACTTTCAAGCATCTGGAGCAAGGGGCCAGAAAATCCCACTGTCCGGAACTCTGGTTAGACCCCAACTCTAGTTTTCCATCCAGAGGTCAGAGAATCTCAGAGCTACAAGAAGCCACTATAACCTGGCCCCTTCCTACCTCCGAAGTCTTCTTTATACTTTACATTCTGTTCCCTTTTCCCTCCCCCCCTCCCCAACCCAGTCCCTACCCCAAACACCCTCCTTGCTATTCCTTGAATAAGACACTCCATCTCCTGCCTCTGGGCATTTTCCCTGGTTGTGCCCCCTGCCAGGAATGCCCTCCCTCCTCACCTCAGCCTCCTGCTTTCCCCAGCTTCGTTCAGATCTAAGATAAAATCCTACTTTCTACAGACAGTCCTTCCCAAATCACCTTAATGTCCAAGCCTTCCCTACGTTTATTATCTCCAATTTATCTTATTCCTATCTTGTTTGTACATAATTGCTTATGTCATTTCCCCATTAGGCCAAGAGCTCTTTGTGGGCAGGGGCTGTCTTTTGCCTTTCTTTGTATCCCTAGCACTTAGCATCGTGCCCAGAACACAATAGGCACTTAATAGATGTTTTTACTGACTGGCACACAGTAGGAACTTAATCAATGCTTTTTTCTGACAAGAAGAGGACTAATGGTCATACTTTATGAGAATCCATTAAGGAGAAGAGAAGCCACAGGGAGAACCTAAGCTCTCTACCCTCTCGTGGGTCCTCTGGGCATAGCCCCGGTAACAGGGAGGCTCCTTGAAGACAGGAGATGTCGTATCCCCAGGGCGGAGCTCAGGGTCTCCTGGCACATAGTGGAGCCCAGAATGAGTGTTTTATCTGTTTGTAGAGCTGTCATGTAGAAAAGACATCCGGGTGGTGCTGCAGGGGGCAGAGCCCTAGGTTTGGAGTCAGGAAGACCTGAGTTCAAATCCAGCCTCAGACACTAGCTGTATGACCCTGGGTAAGTGACTTCATCTCTGCCTGCCTCAGTTTCCTCATCTGTAAAATGGAGAAAATGATAGCCTTCCCTCCCAAGGTCATTGTGAGAATCAAAGGAAGTATCCTCGAGGTGCTTAGGACAGCAGCACTCAGCTAGCTGTTATTGTTACTATTAATGTTGTGATGTCAGCCATTCTTATTAATGAGCTGCTCTTATCCACTCCTGAGGGAGGGGCAGGAAAGGCAGCCTCAGCTCAGCAGCAGCTGCCCGGCACACCAAGCTCTCCATCACTGGCCTGTTGGGGCAGAGGCGGGGACAGCCAGGACAGCCACTGAGGCCCCTTCGGACTCAGAGTGTCTGTGATTCTGCAGTTATAGGGGTTGGGAAGGAACTCTGAAGCTCCCAGGCCAGCCAAGCCTCCAGTTGTTCCCCTTTCTTCCCCTCCTGGAGCCCACCAAATCATCAGGCCAGAAAGGCCAGGAAAAGGGGAACAAGAGAGCTGCCCTCAAGGACTAGCAGGGCTGCCCCAGGACAGACCCAGGAGCATTGGGGAGAACCTGTGAAAGAACGGATGGAGGGGAAGAAAGGGCTTCACCAGAAACAGACACTGGGATGAACCCGGCCTCTCCGTGTCCAAGTGGGGCTCAGCCTTCTCCCTGCCCTCACATACTTTCTACCATCCTCTTACTCAGCCACGTTCACAGCCTCATTGGCTTCCTGGACTCCCCCCTCTCTGCCTGCCCTTACCTCCACATCCACTCAGTTGTCCAGCTGATTCTCTCTCCACAGCCTCTCTTGATCTGCCTCCTCTCCACTAATGTGACTCTATCCTTGGTCCAGGTGTTATCACCTCCTTCCCGGGCTATCAAAAGAGTTCCTTAGTTGATTTCCCAGCCTTCAGTCTCCTCTTCAGTCCTTCCATATAGCCACCAAAGCAATATCTCCAAAGTTCACTTCTGACTGTCACTCCAGGTCCCTTATTGCTTCTGGGATCCAATGCAGACTCTGCCATTTCACACCCCAGTCTATCCTTCCGTGCTGATTGTGGATGAATAACTTTCACAGACTCATATTCTAGACAAATCGGCCTCCACTGTTCCTCATCCTCAACATTTCACCTTCGTTCTCCGTGCCCCTGATCTAGGATGTGCTTTACTCCCCTCACCTTGGAATCTCTGGATGCCTTCTATGCCAATGATGTCAAATGTAAATCCATGAGTGGTACATGTGGATCCCTGCTGGCAGCATTGTGACTCAGAAAACCACATGTTCACATTATCAAGCTTCTTCTTTTCTTTTTTTTTTTTTTTGCTTTTTGGAGGGCAGTTGGGGTTAAGTAACTTGCCCAAGGTCACACAGCTAGGTTTTTGTTTGTGTGTGTGTTAAGTGTCTGAGGCCGGATCCGAACTCAGGTCCTTCTGACTCCGGGGCCGGCGCTCTACTCACTGCGCCACCTAGCCGCCCCATTATCAAGCTTCTATCACATTTTTATTGATTTGCATTTTAACATGGTTCAGCTGCCCAGCTGGCACTCTTTGACACTTCTGTTCCCCCTGATACTCTTCCTGACCCCAGCCCACCTCAATTTCCTCACACGTATTTGTCTGTATCCTCATGCTGTTTCATGCCACAGAGACGAGACTTCTTGAGGACAGAGACTGGTTTTTGCTTTTGTTTTTGCTTTGTTTTGTCTCTGCATACCCAGAGCCCAGCATAGTGCCTACACATGTTGGGCGCTTTACAGATGCTGGGGATTGCTCGGCTGCTCAGTTGGTTTCCCCTCATTGGAGGTCCCCCAACAGACCTGGGGGAGTTTTTGGATGGGCATTGAAGAGCTCTTTATCCCAGCTGGACTCTCCGGCCACTGAGGCCCCTCCTGCTCTGAGCTGCTTTGTTTCTGTGATCTCACAAATTTCTTCCAAAAAGAAGGCAGCTCTTGATAGCTGGGATTAGCCCTCTAGCTCCAAGCCCCTTCCCCATAGCAGGCAGGAAGCCCCATGTGGGGAAGGGGATGGGAAGGAGAATGAGAAAGAGAGGAAGGTACTGGGCTGCTTGGAGCAGTTCTTCCACTGACCAAACTCAGACTGATGAGAAGCAGGGCCCCAGACAGGCAGGAGGATGGCGGGGCGGCGGGGCTGCGGGGCTGCGGGGCTGAGTGCTTTGCTGACTTTCCAGCTATTAGGGTTTATGGAAGATTAGCCAAGCATGCAGAATCCCCGGCGTTACCCTGCATGGATACAAAGGCAGCCTGATGGCCAGGACTGGCTGGGCTCTGGGCCCCCAAGGTGGCTGGCAGCACCAACAGGCCAGGTGTGGCTCTCCCCCAGCCCTAGCACCCTCTGCCAGCCAACTGCCTTCACCCAGTGCTGGCCAAACCTTGGACAGCCGGTCCTTGAATGAGTCACTTCCTCGAGGCTGTGACTCTTTGTATCGATGTCTTATTTTTCACATCCTCATTCTACATCCTTTCCCCTGCCCCTCCCAAAGTCATCCTGTCTAACAAATACTATTTCTCTAAAGTAAAGAAGAAAAAGAAGAGTAAAAGCCAACATAACTAATCAATACATCGAAAAAGAGTGAACATGTACACTGTGTAACTGTGTGTCCCCCCCCCACCCCCATGAGGGATGGGCTGGGCAAGTCGAGGATGCTCATTCTTCTGTAAAGTAGGGGGGGGGGGATGTGGCCCCTTCTAGCCCCAAACATGCCCCCCTTTTAGCCAGGGTGAGTGGGTCACTGGCGCTGATGCAAGTTAGCCAGCCTTTCCTAGTTCCCCTGGCTGCTAGAGCCTTCCTCCTGAGCTGACATGGCATTGATGGCGTCCATTTTACATGTGTACCTGTTTCTATCAGGGATCTAACAGCATACTCTGGAGGGAACAAGCTCTTCCACTTTTGTCTTTGGCCCTCCAGTGCCTGGTACAAAGTAGGTCCTTTAGAAATGATCATTGCTGGTTGGTTGGTTGGTTGGTTGGGCTAAGGGTCCAAAATGCATTGGAAAGGGCATTGGCTGGGAGTCATCAGACTGGGTCTGCTGCTTGTTCTCTGTGTGTCTTGGGGGCAAGGCCCTCGCCCTCTCTGGGCCTCATCTGCTCATCTCTACATCGATGAGGTTGGACCAGATGGGCTCTCAGGTCTCTCTCAGTCCTCTCAAGGTCTAAGACCCTCTGTTTCTTTTAGGGCCCTTACAACTTTAAGCCCCTGTGACTCTCTGTTTATGATTCTGTCAAGATGGCAGCAGAGTTGCTTTGACGTCCTACTATTACAGGGTCTCTATGTTTAGCAGAGAAATAATGACACTCTGAACCCCAAAACTACCTAACCAGCACTAGGTAGAGTGATAGGATGGGCCTGTGCCCTGGGGTGCAGTTTGAGACTTGGTGCTGATAGCCAGCCTAGACCCAGGATAGATCAAATTGGAGCCAGGGGGGCCCTGTGGCATCCTGGGGGTGAGGGACTGAGGAAGCACTTTCCCGAACCAGTGACCTCAGTAGCTGGGTACTTTGAGAGGAAAGAAAAAACCTGCACCTACCAAGATGCAAAAACAATCTCACTGTATCAGGCTAAACAAGTAACACTTGTCTTGTCTAGTGACCTCTGCCGCTCCCATTCATTCTTAGCTGAAAAACCAGCTCATTGATAGCTTGATTCCCCACAGGGTCATTTTTGGTTCTATTTGAGAATCCCCCCCAATAAAATGTCAAGTGGAGAGGGATTCTGGCTCCCCCACCAGGAGGAAATGGCTGCTTTCCAGGACAAATTCTTTGGCCAGAGATTGATCCCCCCAAAATGTCACTTGCTTTATTAGAGAAAAGGGGGAAGGTGGGAAAAGAGAACAGCCTCTAAGCCATCAGCCTCATTTCCCCAAATTAATCTGGAAATACTCTTCAGGCTGAACACTTTATTGAAAGAATGATCAGTATTTTGTGACTAGCCATCAGCAGCAATGGACCTACGTTCCATCAGCACTAACCTCGGGGTTCCAGAAATACAAAAGCAAGATGTGGGCCTCGTGAATTCTGGCTGGGGAGGGGAGGGTGAGGGGGACGTAATAGTGGCTCATAGTGCAGAATTGTGGGATAATAGTGAAGACATGAGGAGGCCTCTGGTTATTGGGTACCGTGGAGAAAGGATTTTGAGTCAAAGGCCCAGGTTCCAATCCTGTCTCAGTGACCTGGGTCACCTGGGACAAGTCACTGACTTTCTGGGTCTCAGTCTCCTCATCTGTAAAGAGGAGGGGGAGAGCTGGGATAAAGAGCTTCTAAGAGAACCTTCTACAGAATTAGAACGACAGGGGGTTGGAAATGGAAGCATATTAAAGATCGTTTCCTCATCTATGCCTATTGAAATCATTCTCTCCTCACCATCCAGTGGGGTCAGATCCCATCTCCTAGTCCAGAAACCTTCCCTGACCCCCTCCTCCTCCTAAATAAAAATGTTCCCTCCCTCCTCCAATGCCACCAGGGCAGTCTGTCTGGATCTCTCCTTTGCTCCTAGCACACTAGACTTTGCATGTCTTTTTCTATGTGCATGAAGTAAGTTCCTTGAGGGTAAGGACTGAGTCTTGCATGTAACAGAGGTTTGTAGAACTGAGTGGGAGATCTAGCCCTCTTGCTTTATAGAGGAGGACGTACCTTGTCTAAGGTCGCCCAGCTGGTGACAAGTCAGAACCTCATCCCAGACTTCCTGAATCTCTGGATCCCAAATCTGCACAATTTTCATCCTTCTCTCTTTTCTAGGAGCACAAAATTGGGTTTGCTTCCATGGTGAGAATCCCAGTGTGCCAGGATGGAGGGGATAGCACCCTGGGGAAGGCATGGGGGGGGCATCTCATAGATCTCTTGCACAGTGTGGGAAAGGGAAACCAGCATGGGGTGAGAGTCAGAGGGTTTCTATTTTTCCTTGAATTAAGCCTAACCGCATCTCTGCATACCTCCAATTCTGTCCTCTGAAAAAGAAGAAAATGGATCCCTCCCTGTCTGCTAACTCTGGAGCCGTCCTAAGGTCCTCTTGTCTGGGGTTCTTTCAGATGATTCCCATGCAGCCCAAGGGCCTTCCCCATCCTAGGTGTCCTTATCTGGACCCTCAAGAACTTGTCTGCATCCTTCCTAAAAGGCAGCACCCAGAACTGAACCCAGCACTCAGACATGGCATGACCAGGGCAGGTGAGGACCCAGAGGCCTGGCTTCCTTAATGCCACCTCAGATCCTGTTGCTGTTTTTGGTTACCCTGTCACACTCAGGGGCAGTTTATAACTACTCAAACAGAGAGAGCTCTCAAGTGAATGGCCAACCAGCTGTGCCTCAGGGGACACCTCAGGGAGGTGGGTAATTAGAGAAGGGAGGCCTCCCCCACCCTGGGGAGCCCAGTTAGGAGGGAGGGCAATAGCCAGATAAGAGATGGTGAAATCCAGTGATGAGCAGAGGAAGTGCACAGGGAGGAGACACCTTGGAGGGCTCCATGATCCTAAAGCACAAGCCTTGAGCAGTCACTCCTCTGCTCAAGATGCCTCAGTGGGTCCCCATTGACTCTAGGATAAAATGCAGACTCTTCATTTCACATGGAAAGACCTTCAGAGTCTGGCTTCAACATATCTCTCTAGACATATTTCATGGTGTTCTTAATATATTCAATGTTCTAGCAAAATGGGGCTTCTTTGCTATTCCCCAACCTCAACATTCGACCCCTATTCACAAGGATTATCTCAGGCTACTCCCCTGCCTGGAATGTGCTGCTGCTTTCCTTCTGTCTCCTAGAAGACCCCAGCCTTCAGGTCTCAGCTTCTCATGGAAAAAATGCTTTTGCCAGATTCTAGTGTCTGGCCCAAAGCAGCTTGATGCACCATTGATATCACTTGTATAATGGCTCATTTGTGAATGTGCTGTTTCTCTTCAGTAGACTAAGCTCCCTGAGGGGAGGACCGTCTGGTTTTATGTCTGGTTTCCTAGCCTAGCATGGTGGAGATTCTCCCATCAAATTCATCCCTCTGATGACTGACGATAGTCATCATTACCCCTTCCCTGCCCTTGGTCTTCTCTCCATCAGGCTATGCCAACTCCTTTGCTCAGACCTCCCAACATGCTGGGGACTCTCCTCCTAATGTATCCTGCCCCACTGCCACCCTTCCAGGTAGCTTCTCAGCCTGTGTAGTTTCTATTAGGAAAGACCACAACTATTTTCTCCTAAGTTTCCTCAGGCCTGAGGTGAACATCTGGAGGGAGCTCTGAAGGTGATGAATCAGAATAAAGTGTTTTGGCTGGAAGCTGGATTAAGAGACCCAAAGAGGAGCCACCTTCTTCCCCAAATAGTATGAGCCTGGACGTGCTGCCAGCCAGAAGCAACATCCGTCATTCACCAGCCAAAAGTGAGAGCAACTCCTCACCCCCCACCCCCACACACTCTAGATTTTAATATGTCATGATTCAGAATCAGCTCTGCCACTACTTCTGGGACAAATTTGGCTAATCCACTCTGTTATTTGGGCTTCCACTGCCTGCTTTGGAAAATGAAGCAGCTGGTCTAGAAGATTCTGTTCTAAGGCCCTCCCCAACTCTGACATCCCCTGTCCCAAGGCCCTTCCCAACCCTGACCTTCCCTGTTCTCAGGCTCCTCCCAGCTCCGACACTCTCTGCTCTAAGCTTTCTCCCAGCTGTGACATCCCCTGTTCTAATCTCCCAGCTCTGACATTCTATATCCTAAGGTCCCTCTTGTGTCTAAATGGGCCCATTCTTGGCCAATTATACCATTCTCCTATGTCTCTTCACTTGAATGAGGGCCATCTCTAGTCGTCCTGATTTATCTCTCACCACTGGACCCAGATGGCTCCAGAGGAGAAAGTGAGGCTGGTAACTCTGCCTCGCCCTCCCTCACTTAGATCCAGTCCACTTGCTAGTCAAGGCGGCACCCTCCTGATGTCATGGGCCTCCTCAAGAATGGTCAAGGGGAGGTCACTAACAACAACAACAACAACAACAACATTCTGATGCCATCACGGTTCATCATGGCATCTATACAGCTTGAAACAGAATCTTTTTTTTCCCTCCTGGTTTACTCCCAAGCATTTCCAATTCACTTTGCAAAACTCCCTCAGGTCCTGGGGCCATGCTTTCCTATCAGACTGAGGCCAGTGTGGACCCACCAAGTGTGGGCCTGGCCAGAGGGCTCATCCTCACTCACCCAAGCAGTTGTGACCATCGTGAGCCAGCATGAAGCCATCGTAGCAGGTGCATCTGTAGTTTCCTGGGATGTTGATGCACTCGTGGACACAGCCCCCATTGTAGTAATCATTTTCACATTCATCTATGTCTGTAACACAGAGAACATGGGGGAGGGAAAGAAGGGAGGTGTCATCAAAGGGCTTAGTGCGGAGCTCTGCTGCCTGCAGACCTAAGTCATGTATCAGGGCCACAGGAGAGAGGACCAGACCTGGACCCTTGACCCTTATGAGCTTTGTGACCTTGGGCATGTGACTGTACCTCTGAGGCCCAGCTCCTTCATTTGTAAAATGGGGGGAAGTTGGTGCTGAAAGCTCTTTGGGAATCACAAAGCACCATGGGTCATGATCATTTAATTAGTATCTTATAAGTGTCTTCTATGTGCTAACTGCCTTACCAAGGTCGGATTTGATCCATTGGGCATGGCAATCAGTGAAGGCCACAGCAGGGAGGGAGGAAGTGCTTCCCAAATACCAGGAGGGTTCCTCCGCCCCACCACAACAGCTCTTCCCCAGGGATCCCTGGCTCTCCACCATTGTAGCTGCTGTTCAGTTAGCAAACGCCAGATATGATAAACACCTTTAGAAATCACTAGCATCACAAAGTTGGAAGGGAAGGAGCTCAGAGACAAACTTGTCTGGTACCTGCATTGGAATCCTTTTTATACCATTTATATCTTTCATGGTTTGCTCCCAAGCATTTCCAATTCACTTTGCAAAACTCCCTCAGGTCATCCATCTAGTGCTCATCCAGCTTTTGTTTGGAGACCTCCAGAAGAGCCCACTTCCTCCCCAGATCCCCCATTTCCCTTTGGGGCAGCTCGAGGTGTAAGCAATTCTTTCTTTGCTGTTGTAGCTGTTCAGTCATCTCCGTAGTGTCCAACTCTTTGTGACCCCATTTGGGGTTTTCTTGGCAAAGATACTGGAGTGGTCTGCTGTTTCCTTCTCCAGCTCATTTTATAGATGAGGAAAATTAAGGCAAACAGGGTGAAGTGACTTGCCCAGGGTCACACAGCTAGTAAGTGTCCGAGGCCATCTGGGAACTCAGGTCTTCTTGACTCTAGGCCTGGCTCTACCCACTGTGCACCCAGTTGCCCCTTACATCAAACTCTCTGTGACTGCTCCCTGCATTGACCCTGATTCTTGTCCTCAGAGCCACATCTGAGGTCTTTGGAGCTGAACTTTTTACCTTCATTAATCAATAAGCATGCATTCAAGGGGGTTAGCAGAATGCCTCGAGCCTTTCCACTGATAGCTGTCATCTCCCTGCTGCTTTATCCCAATTCTGTTCCTCTCTAGGCTCAACAGCCCTAGCTCCATCATTGAGGCTTCATGCGACACAATCCCTAATCGCTTTGTGGTCCAGGTTACTCCCCTTTATGGAGCTGAGAGCTGAGCTCCACATGATCTGCCCTGGACAGAGGACAGCTCACTGGCTATGTCTCCCCTTTGGCTTTCTGGGCTGCGTACTTCTAGTGGAGCCTATGATCACATCAGCTGTCTTGGACGCCCTGACCCACTGCTGACTCATTATCCCATGAGCATTTCTACCTGTATTTTGAGTCAGAGGACTCGGGTCTGAACCTGGATCTGTCCCTTGTCCTTGGATGACTTTAAGGAGCTCCCTTCCTTTCCTCCTGGTTTTCTCTGTCTCCTCATCTGCAAAACAAGCAGAGGGAGGCCTCTATTCATCCCCATCCCCCTCAAGGCAGGATCTGAAAAACTCATTTTCACTGAGATAAATAGGATGATAGAATGTAGTCTGACATTGGGGAACTTCTCATCCAACTGCCTTATTTTACAGAGGATAACACCAAGACAGAGGTTTGCCAGAGATGGTGGGGGTAATGAATGACAGAGGGCACTTTTGAAGTCAGGTCCTCTAATTCCAAGTCCAGCCTGCTGTCTACAACAGCAAATGAATGGGAAGGACGTTCTAGGTGGATGGAACAATGTGGCCAACAGCACAGTGGCAGGAAAATGCAGACATCACTCTCACCATAAAATATCTGATATTTCTGTCTCGTGTTGGCAAGGCAAAAAATCCCTTTGCATACATTACCCCCATTAGCAACTGTCTCACAGTAGCACTCTGAAGGGGTCATCACATGCATATGGTTAAAAGAAGCTCGTTGTAATAGAAAGGTCCCTGCATTGGGAATCAGGAGATCTTAATTCAAGTCCCATCTTTGCCCAGGTATTAACTACATGATCCTGAACATCGAGAGTGGTTGTACCCCACAAAATACACCAGAGGAAATCTGCAGTAGAAGGGGCATTGGAGGGATGGATTTTCCAGAGTGTCCTTCACTTCTATGGACTTGTATTCTCAATCACTTATTCTGTCTTTTGTTTCTGTGCTGAGACCTTCCACTATGGATTCATGTTTTTTTCTATTCTGTCAATTTTTTCATCTGCAGTGAAGGCCTTAGATTCTGCTTTTATAATTCCTATTTATTTTTTAAACCATGTGGTTTCATGCTCTCTTGGGAACCCATAAGATCCTCTGCCTCAGTGAATGTTGATTCACTTTCCTTAGTCTTACAATATTTATTCATAGATGTCTGGTCTCTTTTACCTGATCTGGAGACCATAGGCCATTCTGTTACTAGTGCTTGCCCTGTTGGTTTATTTGCTTATTGTCAAAGTCTTTTTTTTTTTAATTAAACAAATGCTTTATTAACTTCTGTTTTACATCATTCATTTCCACCAGATTTTGAGTTACAATCATTTTCCCCCCGTTATTCCCCTACCCAACCTCCCAGAATAGCAGTCCCACAAGATATCGCTTCCTCCAATCTGCTCTCTCCCATACCTTCTCCCATATCCCCTTCGACTTTTCCATTAGAGGAAGGTGAATCTTATCTCCCAATCTTATCTCCCATCTTATCTCCCAATTATAAGCAAAAGAGTATTAATAATAGTATTTATATATATTTGAAACATTTAATGTTAAGACCTTGACTTTCAGATCCATTTCCTTCCTCCCTTGTCACCCATTCCCTCTGGGGAGATAAGTAATTCAGTATGTGTTGTACATGTCTAGCTATGCAAAACATTATCATAGTAGATATATTGTACAAGGCTGCTTACAATTCCCTCCCACTCATCCCACCCCCTACCTGGTCCATTCCCCACATGATCCTGTCCCTCTTCTATAGTGGGTACTTCCAACCACCCCTCCCCCCAAGGATGCCCTCCCATCCATCTTCCCTCCTCTCATCCCCCTTCCCCCTATCCTGCTGCAGGTTGAGATATCCCATTTAGTATGTATGTCATTCTCTACCTGAACCAAATTCAATGTGAATGTGGTTTTGCCTTTTTAGCCTTCCTTATTCTCCCCCTCCTTTGCAACCACTTCCCCTTGCTTCTTCTACATGGGGTAGTTTACCCTACCCTGTCTCTCCCCATCTCCTCTTGCCACTTCCTCTCTCACCTCATAATTTCATCCCTTGAGTATTCTCCCTTCCCAACAAATTCAACCTATGCCCTCTATCCATATATGACTGTAACCATATACACACACATTCACATATGTATTCATATGACCACACCCCCTTCTTCCATTATTTTCATAGTGAGAAAGATATCATCAGTCACAGTTATTGCTTTTCCATGTAGGAATGTAAATAGTTCAACTTTGATAAGTTCCTTTTGATTTTTTTTCCCTGATTGCCTTCTCAGGCATCTCTTGCTTCTTGTGTCTGGATGTCAAATTTTCTATTCAATTCTGGTTTTTTCCTCAAGAATGCTTGAAAGTCCTCTATTCCACTGAATGACCATGTTTTCCCCTGAAACAAAATACTCAGTTTTGCTGGGTAGGTGACCCTTGGGTTCATTCCCAGTTCTTTTGCCTTCTGGAATATCATATTCCATGCCCTTCGATCCCTCAGTGTAGAAGCTGCCAGGTCCTGGGCTATTCTGATTGTGTTTCCACAATATTGAAATTGTTTCTTCCTGGCTGCTTGGAGTATTTTCTCCTTGATCTGGGGATTCTGGAACCTGGCTATAATATTCCTGGGAGTTTTCTTTTGGGGATCTTTTTCAGGAGGTGATCTGTGGATTCTTTCCACCTCTATTTCCCCCTCTGGATCTAGAACATCAGGGCAGTTTTCCTTGAGAATTTCTTGAAGGGTGATTTCTAGGTTCTTTCTTTGATCATGGCTTTCAGGTAGTCCAATAATTTTTAAATTGTCTCTCCTGGATCTATTTTCCAGGTCAGTGGTTTTTCCCATGAGATATTTCACATTGCCTTCTATTCTTTCATTTGTTTGGATCTGCTTAACAACATCTTGATTTCTCATAAAGTCATTAGCTTCCATTTGCTCCAGTCTAACTATGAAGGAATGAATCTCCTCAGTGAGCTTTTGAGATTCTTTTTCCATCTGGCAAATTCAACTTTTTAAGGCATTCTTCTCCTCATTGCCCTTTTGGGCCTCCTTTGCCATTTGAGTTAGTCTATTTTTTAAGGTGTTGTTTTCCTCAGTCAGGCTGTTGACCCTCATTTCATACTTTTCCTGCATCCTTCTCATTTCTCTTTCCAATTTTTCCTCCACTTCTCTTATTTGATTTTTAAAGTCCTTCTTAAGGTCCTCTATGGCCTGCAACCCGCTCATGTTTTCCCCTGGGGCTTTTGGAGCAGGACTTCTGACCTCACAGTCCTTTTCCCGCTCTATGCCCCCAAAATAGGAGTCTAGGGTTGCATTTTTCTGTTTCCTTTGCCTTGGCATGTTGCCACTTAATTACTTGACTTTTGGGCTTGTTGCCACACTATGGCTTTAAGGCCAGATAGAGGAATTTTCGTCCCGAACGTGTTGGGGGCAACTTCTGTTTCTGGCAAGCTGTAAACCCACCCACGACTTCCACCCTAGATCACAATCCAGATCCAGGGAGGTTAAAGCAAGAGCGATTACCCCCCAAGACTGATTGCTGGATCTCCCTACAGTTCGCAGGCCAGGAGCTGGAGCTGCCTCTGAAAACTACAAAATGTCATGTCTCCTCAGTGGCTTCTAGCCCCCAGGGGAGGGAGCCGACATATTCCCCAAATACCAGTCCCAAAGTCCATAGGACACTAACCTCTTACTTTGTCCTAGGCATGTCTATGTTGATAAATCTGGAGTTGCCCACAGCTACTGGTGTTCTGGGGTTCCTCCAGCTGGCTGTTGGCCCTGCCGCCCTGGGGCTAAAACCTCGGCTCACGGGGATCTCAGCTTCGGCTTGGCTTGGCTTCCCGCCCTCTGCGTGCTGCGCGCTGCTGGCTCCCAGAGTGCTGTGCTGTTCCTTCCTGCAGGGCTGCTGGGCTGTCCTCAGCGGGAGGTTAGCTTCTCTGTGTCGTTCTGTGGGTGCTGGGGCTCCAGAAGTTGTTCAGAGTCCCCTTTTACATAGTTTGGGGGGAATCTGGGGGCAGAGTGGCTTGGATGAGCTGTTTCTACTCCACCATCTTGGCTCCGCCCATCTGTCAAAGTCTTTTAACTGAATTTCTTTCCTCTAGAAATCTTTGGTAATTTTGGTCTCTTTCTTTCCTTATAGTCCTCTATTACTCACTTTCTGATTCCTCCCTTTTGATGACAGTTTCCCTCAGGATGAACCTCAAAATCATCTTGGTATCCTCACACCCTGGGCAGTTCATGGTTCACCAGCTCAGGTCTCTGCTCCAAGTGACTTCTTGGGGAATATAACTGGTGCCAGCTGGCTTTCTTTCAGGCTTGGTATAGTGGCACCTGCCCCCATACATGTCCTGTTCTCTCTTTCCCAGTTCTCTTGCTGAGTTGTGTTGTGGCATAGAGAGCTGTTGTACAAGCTCCTGCCTTTTGGATTTCCAAGTCACTGTTAGGAAGGGTAGTAGGGGGTGTAGAGTTGAGTGATGTTTGGAAGCCTATGGAGTTGCCTTGCCAGCCTTGTTGCCCCAACCTGGTGCCAGTGGGAGAGATGGTGCTGAGTGAGCATGCAAAGGGCAGGAAATATTAATTTTCTCTGTTGCTAGTTCATCTTTTTTTTTTTAAACTTTGTTTGGATTCCTGGCATCCTAGACCAGCAAGACAGGTAAATGTGCTTTATCTATTGTGTGTGTTTTCTATTTTGGAGAGGTTTGAGAGGTTCTGAGGCAACAAGGCAACAAGCTGGTCATGTGACCCTCAAAGCAATATTTCCCTCACTGAAAAGATCACAAACGTTTTTTTAAAAGTGATAAAAGATGCCGTAAACCTATTTTCTCATCTCTACAATCATGAAAATGGCTCACATCCACAAAGGGGTGTGCTTGATAAAAGCATGAGAAGAGACAGGCATTCACAAGTGAGCCGTCTTGGCAGAGTCACCCAACTGATTGAAAGATGCAGAGAATAAAGAATTTCACTATGTCTAGTGTTATCTGACTTTTTAAAAGCATTTAACTTCATGGAACAAGATGTAGTGTTAAAGTCTTCCCTAATCCTCCGTCAGAAACTCACCAACTGTGCGACTCTGGGCAAGTCACTTCAGCTTTTGGTGCTTTGGATGCCTTTTCTCTAAGATTCAATGGTTTCTAAGGTTTCTTCTAGCTCTGAATCTATGATCCCATGTTAATCTATGACTTGATGTTATGACCATATAAGATTTCATGACAGAGAAATAAGTTTGTTCAACTTTAACATATTGTCCAAATGATGACCCATATTTGTATGGTTGAGTCCACTGAGTTATAAATACAGCAATGGTGTACATCCCCTCTCCTTGCTCCCCACCCAGTGATTCTGTCTGTGAATCTTAGGAGAATCAGAACTTCAGGGCACAAAAGGAAATAGAGACACGCCAATGAGGAGTAGAAAAGCTACAACATGTTGCCAAAGATATTTCAGACATGAGGAAGTGGCATGATCATATTATAAAGAAAACATGGGGCCATAAAAGAAGGTTTGTTGGTCTCATTGCAAGATCAAGGGATAATGTGTAGACATCCCCTATACTCGCTCATTCCCATGAACCATGCAAAGATGTGAATCTTCTATGTAGATTTTTGTGTTTACAAAAAGGCACTGATTGCTAAGAATTATACAGGGTGAGAAGATGTCCATAGGGTATGACCCACACCAGTAGAAGGACACCCTACTCAGAAGTGATGATGGCTTTAACTGAAGTTCTGAAACAGACAATTATGATCCTCATTTCAAAGATAAAGATTCTGAGGCTCAGAGAGGATGGAAGGGCATGCATTGGACTGATCCCGGAAGGCTCCAGAAACAAGGCTATGGATTTTGAGGAAGGTGTGGGCATGGTATGAATATGAACCAGAGGAAGATAAATGCCCATAATAGCCAGAATCAAACAGGGATCGATGTTTTTGCTCTCAGCATGTGACAAACACCTATTTGATAAATCTGTATTCTTATGGAATTATAGGATGTCAGAGATGAGAGAGCCTGAGGAAAAGTTATTTGACTGAAGGCCAAATCAGGAAGAAATTTAGGGTTTTTTCATTGAATTATTCTGCAGACAACCTGTATAGAAATAAGGAAGAGATGAAGAATTTGGGGAAAAGATTACAAGATTGGCTCACAGACATGACGTGAGTTGGGGGAGAAGACTCCAGTTATCCAGACGTCTGCTAAAGCCAGCTTTCTTCCAACATCACAGGAGCTAATGACATCTTGGTTTGCTTAGCATTAATTTCTTCATCCAAAAGGTGGAGGAACCAACAAGAGAATATCGTATCATCAATATGACAAGGAATAATTGGTTACTGGATGGAAATGATGGGAGGAAGTAACCTTGGGGGAATGACCCCTTCATCCTAGAGTCTGTGCTGGAGAAAAGCAAGTCTGGGCATAGTCTGACTGGTGCCCAGCTGATATCAATGGGGTCAGAGAAAAGGTAGGTAGGATCCCATAGTCTAAAGTGCTTCAGAGGGAGTCAGGCCAAAAGGGATGGAAGATGCCGAAGAATGAAATTCTAAAGATACAAATGGAAACAATTCCAACAAGAAGGGGAAAATGGGATCTGTCTGAAGAAGGAAGGGGAAGGCAGTCCCCAACCAATGTAGATTAAAGAAGAAGAAATGTAGAGGAGATGGAAGCAAGGTCAGGTAACAGAAGAGGGATATAAGAGTGGGGCACAGTCCTGGGTAAATAGTGTCAATAAACTCTCATGGTGAACTAAGGCTATTTGTTGAGGGAGGCTAAGGATGACCAGTTATGTTTTGAGAAAAGGAACCAAAGAAGGGATAGGACTTTTGCTGGAGCTGAATGGGATAATTGACATCAAAGATAAGGCCAAGCTATTCAATGCTTTTCCCCTTCTTTTCTCTTCAAAAGAAAATGACCTTTTCACTGGAAAGGACGGAGCAAAAGAACTTGTGTTCTTGCTGCCCAAAACATAAGGAGATTAAAAGAGAATGTTTCAATGCCCGGATGAACCCACATCACTTGGCCCAGAGAAACTCTAGCCTCAGGCCCTAAAGAACTGTCAGACCAGACAGCTGAACCATGAGTGAGTCAGTGAGATCATAGGAGGCAGGAGAGGTGCGACAAGGCTGAGGGAGAAGCGTCTGGTCCCTTCTGCCTCTCCATGTCTGTGATGCTGTGAGCCTTTATCAGGTATGTTATCCAGGGCATTCCTCCTATAGAGGTTGGCCTACGTCCAGCTGAGGTGTCTTCTGCCAACTCTGGGACCTTAGAACAGACAATGTCAGAGCTAGAGGAGAGGGTCCCCCTGTAGGAGGGAATGTCAGATGTGGGAAAGACCTCAGACTAGGGAATACCCTCTGAGCTGGAGGGGCCTTGGGCAGAGAGCAACACACACTTCTTTCATGCATCTTATATCATGTGTGTTAATCTTCACAACACCCCTGTGAGGTCATATTATTCTTATTTTATAGACGAGAAAGCTGAGGTCAAGAAAGGTGAAGCACACACATCTGGTGAGAGCCTCGCCTGGAACTCTAGCCTAGGCCTTGGCTCTAGCTGTTCTAGGGAAGGATGTCACCAAATGTTAGATGCTCTTCCCCTCCGAAGCCCCCTCCCCACATTAATCCTTCCTCCTCCTGTCTTACTACCAATGGAAAGGAGATGGGGTGAGGGTCAGTAAGAAAGGAAGACAAGCGGGAGCCCCTGATCCCCACATGGGAATGTCTTTGGGAAGTCTGAGAAGGCCCAAGCTCTTTGGAGGAATCCAGACATGAGGCAAACAAACCGAATACAGCCTTCAAGTATCCACTTTCCTAAGAAAAATAAGTTGAATTATGTTTGAGGCAATCTTTACAGGGCTCCAGGAAGAAGGGAGCCCAAAGGGAAGCCACTGCCTGTAGATCCTGGGCATCTTCCCTGCCCTTCCATTGTGGCCAATCTGGCCTTACCATCCACACTGTGCCATGCCACTGCTCACACCAGGCTCGACTTCTCTGCCTCCCACCCAGCAAGGGCAGTGGCTTGAGGGCTGGATGGGGAGTCAGAAGATCCTTGGGCATAGGGACCCCACTGCTCTTTGCCCTGCTGGTCCTCAGTTTTCACAATGAAGGGGTTGGACTAATGCCTTTGAAGTCCCCTTCTAGCTCTATGATCTTACCCAGTCTCAAAACATTGATTCCAGTCTCTTGCACTTCTAGAGCCTTCTTTGTCCAGACCAGTCCTTAGGGTTTCTGCCTCGAAACCACCAAGGTTTCCTTCTCAGAATGACAGATCAGCTCAGGCCAAGAGACATTTATCATGGGCCTGCTATATACAAGGTCCTGCTACCCTGAGACTATCTGGCTTTGGAGCCAGGAAGTTGGGTTTGAATCCTGACTCTAGCCCTTCTTTTGTGTCCAGGAGCCAGCTCCTTCCCCTATGGAGATGAAGAAGAAGGCGTCATTACAGAACAGAAGTGCTGGGCTCAGCTCAGTCAGAGGAGTCGGTCATTGCCTCCGAGATCCTGGGGCAATCAAGTCAAATCTTCCTCTCTAGATTTCCCCACCTCCTCCCCAGCAGCCTCTCCCAGCACCTTGGCTGAGCTCCCCGCACTCCCCCTATTTTCCAGATCCCTCCAGGGATGTTAGAATGTAAGCCTCTTGAGGGTCAGGACTGCTTTTGAGACTGTATTTATATCTCTAGTGCTTAGCTGCATAGTGGGAGCTCTTCTCTGTCTGTCCCCTTGAGAATTTAAGCCCTTACTGTGTACCAGACACTGAGGGAGGAGCAGAAGATGAGAGTCTAAAAGACCCCGGCTAGTGAGACAAGGCACACACACTCTCACACTCACACACACACTCCCATACATACACAGACACACACCACACTCACATTCACGCAGACACTCATACAATACACATACACACTCTCACACTCACACACTCACACTCACACATTCAGAGAACATAGAAGACAGACCATAATAAGGAACTTGAGGACCATAATAGTGTGCTGGACAATGCTGTCTGTAGACTCTCAGGGAGGCGGAAGGGAGATATTGGTGTGGTCTGCCCTGGCAAACAAAGGCTTCCTGGGAAGAAATCAGGGGCCTCTGAAGATACAGCTTGAAAGCTTCTACCAACCCCACCCCCAAGACACCACCTTTGGCCACCCTTGCCTTGAGCTCTTTTTGCATTGGGAGAGAAGACAGTTGGCAAGAGAAGGGGTTAAACAAGGCCAGGGGCACCACTACAAGGCCCGGAAAACTTGTTCCTTGGCCATCAGCCACACATCTCCATGACATACCCTCACCAAGAAGGGGCCTGGGGGAGAAGGGCTGCAAAGCAGCAGTACGAGCCTCTTTAGGGTGCTGGAGCTAGGGGTGGGCAACCTATGATCTGATCTCAGCTTGAGCATTTAGCACCTGTGACAAGTCATGAGGCCACCAAGTGGCATCAGAGTGCTGGGCCTGCCTCAGTTTCTTTATCTGTAAAGGAGGGATAAGAACAACACCCACCTCCCAGGGTCCCTCCAGCTCTCAATTCAGAACTGTGCATTCATAGCACCTCCAGGTTCATGGAGATGGTTTGTCAGTGATAGAACTGAGAGGTAAGCTTGGGTCTTAGATCACAAATCCCAGCCCCAATCCATTGCATCCCACTGCCTTTTCTGAATGACTTGGGACAAAACTTAACTGCCTTGTGTGGGGCTTGGTCCTGACAACCAGAGGCAGAGTTAAGGAGCCCACGTCTGTCATCTCTCTAAGCCCTTTGCAACAGGCATCTTGGCTATGAAAGAAATGTCCTTTCAAAAGAAGTAATGGCAGCAAAACTCAGAAAAGATCCCATGAAACTACATGGGCCAGGCTTCATATGTATGAAAAGGCTGATTGTAGAAGAAAAGTATAAAATCTAATGACTGGGCAACTGGCAAGAAGGGCCTGAAAATCCTCCTGGAAAGTCAGTGCTGGGAAAGACCTTATGACGGACAGTGGACTAGCGAGGGGGAACCTGCAACACTTAGACACCTCCCCTGTCACTAATGAGGTGCCACCATCTTCCCAGTTACCAGTGCTCAGAACCTATGGGCCAACCCCAACTCCCCATTCACCCCCATATCCAATCTGTTGCCAAGTCCTAATCATTCATCCTTCACAAATCTCTCCTCTGACCATCCTGGTGCAGGCCCTTATTAACTCACCCCTGTACTATTGCAACAATAACCTGCCACTTGGTCTTCCCACCTCAAGTTTCTACACATGCCAGTCCTGTCCCCACTCACCCGCCAATGTGTTCCTCTTAAGGTACAGGTCTGACATTTCAGCACATCCCCCCAATTCAATAAATCCCAGAGACTCCCTATTACCTCCAGGATAAAATTCCTCCTACTTCTCTGAACACTCATCTCTAGATCCTCCCCCAGATCACTCACTTAGGGTTCTGTCCTGGGCCCCCTTCTCTTCTCCCTCTAGACTATTAACTTTGGTAATCTCATCAGTTCCTGTGGATTCAGTGACCATCTCTATGCTGATGATTCTCTAATCTACCTTACCTGCCCCAGATTCTCTGCTCACCTCCAATCTCATATCTCCAATTGCCACACAGACATCTTCAATTCAACATGTCCCAAAAAGAACTCATGATCTTTCCTTCCAAACCTTCCCTGCCTCCTACCTTCCCTAATAACATAGAGGGCACCACCATCCTCCCATCCCTCAGGCTCCCACCCTCAGAGTCAGCCTCCACTTTCCATTCTCTCTTACCACCTCCCACCATCTAAGCTATTGGCACATAGTAGGCACAACATGGAACTTTCCTACCGCACAACCTGGAGACACTGCCCTCCTTCCAATTCTTATGTAAGATAGTCCATCTCCTGTCTCTGGCCTCTGCATTGGCTCTGTTCCCTTCCCAGAATGTCCTCCCTCCTCATCTCTGCCTCCTGGCTTCCTGCTGCCACTAGCACCCTCTCTTTGAGATTCCCTCCACTCTACTCTGTATACAGCTTCTCTGCACAAAGCCATTTATCTCCCCACTAGAGTGTGGGCCCCTTGAGGGCAGAGGCTATTTTTGTTTGCCTTTCTTTGTATCCCCAGTTCTTAGCACAATATCTGATACATAGTAGGTGCTTAGTAAATTGTTAACTTGTTGACTTGACTTGATAGGATGATTAGAACTTGGAATGTCAGAGCTGGGGGAGGGATGGGATTACCTGGAAACCTTAGAACATGGATTCTCAGCTCTAGGAGGGGTTTTCGAGATTTTCTAGTGCAAGTTCATTTTACAGACATGACGTGGGTAATAGAGAAGGGATCAGTGAAGTGCCCCTTTGCCTGCTCTCTCTCCAGACTTTGCGTTTAAGTAAAACTTCCTAAAGGTCCAGCATCCAGCAGGGGCCATCTTCTTCTCTTCTCTACAGAGGAAGCCAGTAACAGGCAGAACTGCTCATCATGGGGTTTTGATAAGGTTTGCAAAGCCTACTTTTTGGATGAAAATGTCAGTAGTACAAACACCCAAGTCAGCAGACCAACCAAAGTTCCCTGGCCAGGGCCAGAGGGGGGGACTGGGGGCTACATTTAGTAGTGCTTCTTTCTGTCTCTGATCCTCCGGAAGAGTGGGCAAGGTGCGTGGGGAGGACCCTGGCTCTTAAAGGCTGTGCCACTAGAACACAAATTCTGGCCAGTCCATGCCATTTAAGCTAAGGGCTTAAAATACAGGCTTTTCACACAGACTCGTGTGCCTGTCTTGGGAGCTGCCAGGCCAAGTGAAGAGAGGATGATCGCTGAGCTGGCAGCAGAAGGATGGCTCTCTAAGCCACAGCCACTCTTGGGACCCACCTAAGTTGGTCACTGGTCGCAGTCTCTGTTGGTGAAGGAATGGTAAGATCATTGAGAAGAGGGGAACTAAGAGATCGTTTAGTCCAGTCCTTGAGTTTTACAGAGTAAACAGGTAAAACCCAGAGATGGGCAGTATGGACCCACGCCATAGTAAGTGTCCAGGGTGGGATTCCCACTGAGGTCTTCTGACTCCAAAGCCAGTGTTCTTTCCATTGTTCCACACTGTCTCCCAATCTGACAGGCTCCACAAGAATGAAATCATAGAATACAGGTGTCTAGATCTGGAGTGAGAAGGGGCCTCAAAGGCCATCTGGTCCAACCCTCTCACTTCCAGGATGGGTGTGCAAGCTCAGACTGGGAGGGCAGGCACTGGGTACACAACTCTTAAGTTTGGGGGCTGGGACTCAAAGCCAAATCTTCCTAATCTATGGCCTATGCTCTCTCTACTATGCCAGGCTGTCTTGTGGTTGGAACAGGGGATTTCTTTTGCAAAAACTCAGCCTCTGACATAAGAGTATTTATTACTGAAGTAACCCACAGTTTGGGTGCTAATTATGCCCCCTGGAATGAGGCTGGCTTGTGGCTGCAGCCTTCTGGAGAGGATTACAATCCGTGTTCTCCAAGGTCTCCAAGCTAGATTTTCTTTAAAGAAAAAGAAATACAAGCACAGTAACCACCTGGCATCAATCACTTCCCTTTGTCTTCTCATTGGAGCAGGTGGGAAAAACTGGCAGGCAGCAGCTTATAGAACAGGGCAAGTGACATGGACAAGGTTCATGTGAATAGGCCTCATTCTCAAGGACACGGGTGAGCTCAAGGGAACCAAGGGGGGAGGTGGGGACCGGTGTTCTAGATTTCTGGACTGAGTCCTGGAGAGCTGGGTTGGAGTCTTATCTACACTGCTTCCCAGGTCCTACAACCATGGCTAGATATCGAGGTCCCTGGACCTCAGTTTCCTTAATTGTCAAATGGAGGGGGGGACATATGAGAGCCGTCATCAGAGTCCTCTGTCACCTGGAGGCAAGAGAAGCCAGAACTGACCTGAAGCTGAGGGAACCAGAGCCACTGGGCAACCATTGCAGTGGTACCTTTGGGCTCTATGTCCTCTCAGCTCAATTCAGTAAATGTTGAATAATCAACACTTATGTGCTCATTTCTAGAGAAAAAGATAAAAAATAGATTTGTCCTTGACCACAATATGTGGACAGTTTAATAAGCCTCCTCTGTTTTCCAGTCAATAAACATTAATTGAGTATCTGCTGTGTACCAGGCACTATGCTAAAGGCAGGTACTCCAACAGTCAGACTACAAGCTGGAAAAGTGAGTGAACAGGAGAGGCCAGAGAGGCCTGAGGGAGTCAAAGAGGGAGGCTCAGAGAAGGCTGCAGAGAACGTCAGGGACAAAGGCCTTAGAGGACACTTAGTTGGGCAGAGCTCCATGGTGGTTAGAGCACATGCCTGGGAATTGACAAAGCCAGGATTTCTTGGCACCTCTTGGCCATGGGACCCTGGGCCAGTCCCCCTCTCATGGCTCTAAGCAGCTCTGGGAGACTTTTAGGTCTCAGAGAAAGTCATGAGCTGCCTTGGCAGAGGGCATCTGCTCAGCCCTGAATTTCCATGAGAGGAGTTATATTCAATGAACTCAAAGGTCCCTTCCCTTTCCAAATCACTGATCTGATAGCCATTTCACAGATGAGGACAGAAAGGCCCAGAAACGGCACCAACTCCAGATCTAAGCCAGCCATTGGGAGGTGTCCTGGGGAGGATTCGAAACCAGACTCTGCCTCCAGATTCAGCCCAATTCCGCTCTTGTTTTAGTCTCACAAAAGGCCTTACGGGGCAATGTTCTGATTTTTAGAAGGCTTCGTGGACGCTTTTATTTTTTACATTATGATCACTTACAATATTCTCCTCACCAGCATCCAATGAGCAAAGAAAACCAGCCAGCCAGGCAACTCCTCAGAGGGTATGCGGCATTCAGCACCATCAGCCCCCCTCCTCTCCAATGAAAGGAGAGAGCTCCATTTCTCACCTCATCTATAGGGCTAAGGTCAGTCACTATAACACAGGTTTGTGTTACAGTCACAAATCGGTTTAGCATTTTTTTTCCTTTATACTATTGAGAGAATTGCATTCATTCCAATATTCTAAACCAATTTACTCTGGCAATGAAAGTAAACCAGGAGATGGAGCTAAGCCCATAAAATACCGACAGTCTATACCAGGGGGCATGGAGGAAGGCATGGAAAGATTAGGAGTTGGGTTGGGGATTTGACTCTGTTCCTTTCCACCTGTATGCTCATGGACCAGTGACTTCTCCTGTTTGGATAATCAGGATTGGCCTCCTATTCCGCAGGCCCTTGTGAGAAGAGCATTTGGTCACCCTTATCTCACAACAGCAAGGGGAGGTCAGACCCCTGGGCATCTCCTTGTTGACACAGGCCCTTCCTGTCTCCCTTGACTAGCATTCCAGACACCCTTCAGTCTGGTGCCAACCTCCATGTTCAACCTTCTCACCATTTCCCCATCCCTTCCATGTCATCCCTGTGCTCCAGAAACACTCACCCCTCTGCCCTCTGATCCTACATGCTCCCTGCCTTGGTCCCTGATTGTCCCTGGGCCTGGAATGTCCTCCCTCCCTCCCAAGGAAGGGGGATCCCTAAAATATATAGCCAACATAGCCACCTTTCCCACCTTTCATTGCCCCTTTCTGATGCAATTACCCTCTGACACAGGTATGACTCTTTATAATAGATAGAAAAGCAGTCTGTAAACCAGAGAGCCATATGGCCACAGGAGCCAGGGTCTCACCTAATGCCCAGCCCAGAGTTTGGTAGACAGTAGGTGCTTAGTAAATGTTTAGGTGAGCTTGTGCAATGCTGCCAGAAGAGGGCCCCTCAAATTATTTGACATGGGATGTCCTCAGGCCGTTACAAAGATACCAAGGCTCACCTATCCCTCTGGCTTTCATCTCCCTGCCTCTTTTGGAAAAAAGAAAATTCATGGGGTTTCCTGGGGAGAAATGACCTTTCTTTTAATTGGATAATGAAAAGAATTTGAAGGATAGCAATCATTTGGCAAATATATGCCAAGTGCCTGCTGTGTGCAGAGCCCTATGCCAGGCCCTCTGAGGGCACAGATGTGAAGAAGACCAAGCCTTGTCCTCAGGAGCTCCATGGGGCTGGGGGGCAGCTTCAGGGACAATGCTTATACCCTAATCAGGAGAAGGAAAAGGAGGCCATTCTTTTACAAAGCAAGCAATGTTTAACGAGTTCTGATGATGGAAGAAGTGCCTGAGAATCAGGTGTGTGTGTAGTCAGGCTGAAGTCAGGGAGGGAGTCAGCTAATTTCTGGAGAGCACTCACTGTTCCTGGCACTGGGGAGAAAAAGAAAGGCAAAGATTGAAGTCCTTGCCCTCAAGAAGCCTGTAACTGGGTACTTACAAGAGACACACCAAGTAAAGGAAAGATAAACCGATGCAGGAAGGCTCAGGAGACTGACAGAAGCCTCCAGCAGAAGGCTGAATTTAAACGGATTCTCAAAGGGAGACAAGAGAAAGAGGGGAGGATGGAGGGAGGGACAAGAGAAGGGGGGGGGTGCTTTCCAGGCATGGGAACAGATACCATATGTGAGGGCTGACAACTGTGGAGTATTCAGAAGGGACTCAAGTGTAGAAAGACTAGAAATGCAGAAAGAAGCAAGGTGGGGACCGCTTTAAATGCCAGAGCATTTTCTGTTTTCTCCTGGAGGTGCCAGGCCTAGAGCAGTGAAGGTGAAATGATGAGACCACCCCTTGAGGAAGATCACTTCTGCAGGCCCTCAAGGCAGGGAGACAGACCCTGATGAGAGCCAGGCGTGAGGTGCTAAGGGTCTGCATCAGGATGTGGGCTCTGTGAGGAAAGAGAAGGGAACATGGAGAAGAGATGTTGAGAGCCTGGGGGACTGGCTGGAAGGATGGACCCTGACAGGAATAGGAAAGTTGGGGAGGGAGGAAGGTTTTGTTTGGGACCTGTTGAGTTTGAGACAAGCAGCTGGTGAGCAAGGTTAGAGCCAGATTCAGAGATTTGGGAATCATCTTCATGGAAATGATCATTGACCAGCTGGGAGCTACTGAGACCTGGAAGTGATCTGTGTATGGAGAATGAGGAGAGAAGGGTGTGATGGGCCACTGGGGAAGGTAGTGAGTCGCCCATCCTCCAAGCAGCTGTGGAAAGAGCCGTCTCTATCAGGTACAAACTTAATGAGATGACCCCCGAGGGCCCTTCCAACTCTGAAATTCTATGATTCTGCAGGTGGCATGGATGGAGCCACCACAGGTTTCTGAGCAAGGGATTTACACTGGCACCATGGAAGGAATGGTGAATGGGAGGCCAAGGACCTCTTATTGAACACAGTCTGTGTGACCTTGGGCTCATTACCTCCTTGGGCCTCAATGTTCCTCATGTCTAAAATGGGAGGACGGGGGCTTGATGCCTGTTAGTCTGTGAGCCTTTGATTTTCTCCATGAGTAAGGATGAGAGCTCTGGCATCTTGAAGCAGGAAGGGCCTAGAGCCATGGAAACCAATTGAGAGGCTAAAGTAATAGTCTGGGCAGGCAGGGATGAGCCTTTATTAGGGGTGGGGGGCATCTGGGAGGATGACCATCCATCCATTGCAAAGACTGAGGCCCAGACTTCTCATGTCATAAATATTGTCTCAAAGGAATCAGCCCAAAGATCTCCTCTTTGAGAACTACTGACCCAAGGCTTTGATCACAATCATCCCAGCTCTCCTGATGGTACAGGATCATCCTGTGAGGAGGGTGCTCTGGGCATGATCATCTCTGAGGCCCAGAGAGGGGGGTGACTTATCCACTGTCATGCAGCAAGAGAGAGTCAGAGATGATCCTCACACCCAGCTTTGGGACTCTGAGCCCTGCCCATTTCATCTGAGAATAATGGGGAGGCCTTCACCAGTCAGGAGCCATTTTCAGTAGCTGCCCAAAGCCGACTCTGAGTTTATTTTCTTAGGGATAATGGCCTTCTCTGGGTCACATTCCTCCCATAGAAAAGCAAATACAGAGAACTGTAATAAAAGGCAATTCTAAAGGAAACCTGAAAGTGGCTCCCAATGAATGAGCCTGGCAGGAGAGCCACAAGAAGCTTTGTGGGCTCTCACCAGTGGCTTTTCAAAGCCTGTGGAAAACCACCAATGGAGGCTAAGAACTATGTCCTTCCATGGGACTTAAATGCATTTTCACAGACTAGATCTCTGGGGTGAGTCTCCTGAGATGCAATAGACAGGGCTGGATTACTGTCATCCTTCTCCTCCTCCTCCTCATCTGACAGATGAGAAAACTGAGGCCCAGAAAGGTTAAGTGATTTACTCCATGACAGTTTTTGCAAATTCAGAATTGGAAGGGACTTGAAAGGTTAGCTCATTCAATTCTCTTATTTTACAGAAAATGGGACTGAGTCTCAAACAAGTCACAGAACAGGTATATGGGGCAGTCAGGACTAGAATCCAGGCCCCAGGGCTGGGATCCTAGATGTAGAGCTGGAAGAGTCTTGGGGTCTGAGAATGTTCATGTGGAAAGCATTCTCATTTTATAGAAGAGGAAACTGAGGCTAGGGATGATGACATCCCTAAGGTCTGTAAGCAAGTTGGAAACAGAGTGGGTGCGGTATAGAGCCTGGCATCTAGGGCTCAGTCTAATCTAGGGCTCAGTCTAATGCTCCACAGGACTCTCCCCTTTCATGCTCCCTCAAGGACCAGGTTGGGACTAGGGCACATTTACAATGGTGGCATGGTAGGGGAAGAAGGATGACAGAATCTCCAGTCTAGAAGGGGCCTCTGGCCATCTAGTACCACCTAGGCCTGCCCAGTGCTTGTGCCCCTCTACCTGGGGAGCTCTGAGGAATCTGGGGAGTCCAAGCATGCTTCAGGCCCCCAGCCCAGGCAGCCCTGGACTGCTCCAACAGAGAAGGGGTCCCTCCTTGCAGTTAGCCTAAATATGCCTCCTGGCAGCTTCCCTCCCTCTACTATTTGGAACAAGCAAGAAAAGCTTAATCCTTCTTCCTTGTAAAAGGCCTTATTGTGTCCCGCCTATTTTTGTAGGCCCTGCCCTCATGGAGTTTACAAGCTTCCTTTGGAGAACAGATGAAAAAACTGAGGCTTAGACACACAGTCCCAGAGTGGCCATCCAAACCAGTATGCAGTCATTGGGACTGCTTGCCTTGGAACTGTCAGCTGCCCCCCACCTGAGTGCCCAGAAGGCAGCACCAGGCTTGCTAGATGGGACTGTTCACTCAATTCTGTAACTGAGTCTACTTTAGGCTAGAAGGAGGCACTCTAAATTTCAGGGTTACCAGCCCATACTTTTCCTCAGCTGATGTTTTCCTGACATCCTCAAGCTTCTTCCTTGTCTTCAAGGGGCCTATGAGAAGAACTAGGGTTGTTTAGCCCCAAGAAATGTCCATCTGTAGTGATACAACAGCTTTCTCTGAATACCAAAGGGCTAGAGAGACCTGTTCTGGTTGGCCCCAGAATGACACACTTGGATCAAATAAGAGTGGCAGGAGAAGGCCAGGACACAAGGCTGGCCAGGTGTGGTGCCTCAGGCTACTTCTGTGCAAAGGGGGTTTTCTGCTTGGCCTGGGAGGGCAGTCCCAGGAGCAATGGGAGAAATAATAGGGCAGCAGATTTTTGACTGGCAATAATCTGAACTGTCCAAAAGCAGAACAGGCTGTGTTGGAAGGCTGTGAATTCCCTGTCACTGGGGGTATTTGAGCCTGGGCTAAGTGACTACTTGCCTGGGATCATGCTATAAAGCAAAGAACATGGGATTTGTAGTCAGGGGGCCTGGGTCTGAATTCCAACTTGTCAACTTCCTAGCTGTTCGAACAAACCTCTCTGTACCTCAGTTTCCTCATCTGTAAAAAGGAGGGGATCCCTCCCAGCTCCCAATCTAGAGTCTTGTGCAGTAGAGGGAATTCCAGCTCAAGGAAGAGTGGGACTCAGTTACCAAAGATGTTACTTCTAGGGCTGAGATTTTGTGAAAATTGCCTGGTTCCCTCTTATCCCACCCCCCATTGCCTCCCCAAACTCTTCCTGGACTCCTGAAGGGGGAAAATACCATTACTTTATCAAGAGTTAAACTGCAGAGTGCTCTAACAGATGAAAATACCTTAATGAGGCCTTGGTCTGGCTACACTAACAATGGTAATTGGTTTTAAGATTTTTTTTTTATGTCTGACTAAATGGATTCCTGAGTATGTTATTAGGAGAGGGTTTCTTTCCCCCAACTCCTAATAACAGAGTCCATAATCCCCCCCTAATTTAAGTGTCAGACAACCAGTCACAGGGCAGATATTAAAAAGGTAGGAAGTGACTCTTTAATCCGGTGTGGATGCTGGGGCTTGGAGATCCGAGGGTGGGGGAAGGGTGTCTTAAACACCACCCCCCCAGTAACATTAGAGACTTTCCAGGCTGAGCCCCCAAACCCAAGAGAGGATCCTCTTCTCCCCATCTCAATGACAACACTTTGGGACAAACCCCATCATAGGAGGATCTTCTTTCCCGAAAATGAACAAAACAAAAACTTCTATGAAAGCTGGAGAGGCAAATACAGGCTCCAGAGTTCAGACTAAACAACCATTATCAAAAGGGCTACAGTTATTTAAACAAGGTATTTAAGGCCCTGGCCTCAGCTGCTGGCCCTTCTCAAGAGGGGCTGTTTCTGATTATCAGCAAGGGTTTTTAATTAAGATTAGTAAGGGCTAATTCCAGCTATAATTTGGCTTCTTTCGTTAGCAAATGTCTAGAAAAACGAGGCAATTAAGTTTAAATGAGATGAAGAGTTTCAAGGGCATATGAACTCCCTCCCCCAGCCCCTTTAATAACAGAATCCATCGGAGCCAACCTGGATGGGTTAATGCAGACCAGAGCTAGACAGCCAGCTGGGACAGGATCGAGACCTGGCCTTGTTTGTGAGCCATGGGGAGAGAGACTTCCAACCCTTGGGAAAAACCTGATGGGAAGAGGAAACCACCCCTGGAGGAGAATCTGGGTGCCCTGGGGTTCTTGCATTGTAATCATTCATTAGGGTCATTAATTCTTATTAAGTGGATGCAGTACAGGCCCTGGAGACAGGGAGCCCCAGGTCTACCTGGGACACTTCCCAGTCTCTGAGCCTCAGACTCATCTAAGGTATGGGGAGCTGTCCTCTATTGACACTCATGGATCCTTGGTTTCATCATTGATGTCGTCATCGTCACTGGCAATGACAGCAACCCCATGGCATAGTGGAAGAGGCCTAGATTTGTATGGAGGGAGACGTCGACCCAAAAGGAGAAGGCCTGGACTTTGGGGATCTGACCGGCCTCACTGCCTCCACTGCCTGTAGCTCACACAAGACCCTTCCTCTCCCTGGGCCTGTGTTATCCTCAGTAAAATGAGGGCATTGGAGGAGAGGGCTCTCAAAGCCGGGAACCCTCTCGAGGAGCCCTAAACTCTGTCATTAGCTTGGTGTGGGTTTGGACAAGCCTCAGTTCTGTTTTCTGTAAAGTACAAAGAATCATGCTTTCACTCCCTCCCCTCCAAACATTTAGGAGGAAAGTGCTCAGCCCCTGGGATAGAGAGGGGATGGAGTCTGACTGGTCAAGGAGAAGCAAGACCTTCCAGCACAGGGCCCACAGGAGGCCCTCATCCATGCACCCAGACTCAGCATTGCAGCCGCACCAGTGCCTTAGGCTCAGTGATCCGGAGAAAAGAATCTCATAGACTAAAAGCTCCCATGGAGGTCCTCCCCCACCATCCCAGTTCTCAGCAGCACTGAGAGAGCAGAGATAGGAAAAGGCACCAGCCTTGCCCTGAGGGGGGCGGCACCCAGAAGGTAATCTGAGGATGGAGAGAGCCAGGCTCCCACTCAGCCCTCGGAGGAGCCACCAGGACTCTGGTCAGACAGGAGGAACCTGACACTTGCTCTACTTATGACTTTCCCAGAAGGCCTCCGGTTCGGGAGGTGCTGGTGGCCTCCAGTCTACCTTCAGTAGTGCAGGGACAGCAGAGCTTAGCACCTGGTCCCATCCCCCACACTATCCCTTCCAAGGGGAGCTCCTCCCAGGGTTTGAGGGTGCACCCCACTCTCCCCCACCCAGTATCCACTTCATTGAAAGAGTGTTCTGTAGAATTTGTCCCAGGCTCCAAAATTGCTAGTGATAGCTCTGGCTGTGCTATCAGGTGAAGGAACTAGGAGTGTTCAGCCTAGAGAAAAGAAGTCTTGGGGAGACATGGAAACTGTTTTCCTATAGATGAAGAGAGAATATCACAAGGGAAGAAAGATGCCACTTGTTTTGCTTGGTCCCAGAGAATAACTATGAGATGGGGGGAGGGGAGTGGTGGGGAGAGGCAGAGAGGCAGATTTCATCTCCCTGCAATTAAGAACTTCCTAGTGATAAAAACTATCTCCAAAGATAGTGTCACTGTGAGCCTTCCAGAAGTGTGGAAGAAGGATAAGCTAGCTTCTCAGAGGTCAGAAAGGGGGTCTGGGCTCTGTAGGATTGAGGGCTGGAAGGTTCTTGGTGGGGTCCAGGCCAAACCCCCCTCCCCCACCCCAATAGATGAGTCTGAAGTACATCATAGTGAGTAGTGACTTGGTCACTGGCCCATAGCTCTGAGACAGATTCTGAAGGTCTTCCCAACTCCAAGGCCAGACCCCATCCCATGCTGTCTCCTTCAGGCAAGGGCTATGCTGGGCAATGTTTACTCTCTTCTCACTCACTTGTACTTCTGTGGATGCCAGAGCTAGGTGGGAACCTCAGTACCACCTGGTCTAATCCCTCAGTTCTTTAGAGAAGGACCAAGACCCGGGAAGGGGATGGAGACGAGTGACTTAGTCCAAGTCCCATGTAGCTAGGGAGACACAGAGGAGAGACCACACTCCTAGGCTTTAGAGGCAGCTTAGAGTTTGGAGTCTGGAGAGAACTTTCTTTCAGATGAGCTGGGCTCCTCATGGAGGAAATGAAGACCCCAAGAGCTATAGCCTAAGTTTCTAGTTCATGCTTTGCACCATGCAGATTATGAATCTGTATGGAACTCTGCAAGGTCATGTGGATAGTAAGAAAAAGGGTTGGAATTCCAGCCCTGGCCCTCTCTTTCCATCAGCAGTCATGAGCCTGGAGCCCTACTCAGTGACCATTAATAGTGCATTGGGCTGAACCAGACAAGGTCTGAATATTACAACTCACACCAAATGGCCCTCTTGTCTCCAGGGGTGGTCTACATGTGGGCAGGGGGGCATGAAATAGTGCTGCCCAGCAGAGCCAGGTCCTGGGCATAGCTGCAGGGTGGGGCAGGCAGTGTAGGCTCTCCCTTGGATCTCCTAGAACCATGCCATCAGTCTGAGATCCAGGCCTCCATTCCAGACACCAGGAGTCTGGTGGAGGCTGAGCTGGTTGGCAAGCCTGGCTGGCATGACGATTGTCCACAATATCACTCCAATGTTCTTTGGACTTGTTTAGAGAAAATTCACAGGTCTGTGTCTGACAGATACTGACTGTATGACCCTGGGCAAGTCATTTGACCTTTGATTGTTCCTGGAAATTCCCTGAGGCTTTAAAAAGAAGCAAGACCTACATTAGGGGAGGGAGTTTTCTCATCAGGGAGTTCCCTAGGCCAGTAAAACGACAAGTCTAGTTCCTAACTGAATAGAAAATAAACTATCATTATTAATAATGATAATCAGCCTTTAGCTAGAATTTTATGGTTTTCAAAACTCTGTCCTACATTATTTCATTTGATTTCACATCTCTGTGAGACAGGCAGAACTGAAGTTACTGTCCCCATTTTATTGATGAGAAGAAAGACTCCAGAGTGGTAAATTAGCTTAGGTCATATCAGCTGGGAAGGTCAGAGGCTGGACTTGAAGCCAGATCTCCTGACCTCAGGTCCAGAGCTCTTTCTGCTCCTCCACAGGGCTTCCTTTTCTGATTTGGGGGTATATGGTTCTCTCTGAACTGAGTCCCAGCTTCTTGCCTTCCACTGTTCATAGCAAGGAAAAGAAGGGATTGCATCCTAGAAATGCCTGGGATGGAGGGAAGCAGTTTTCTCCTTCGCAGTCTCAGGGCCTCAGGCTAGGAGGCTCAGCCACTCAAGTGACAGGCTTGTCTGAGAGATCCCAGAATCTCAGAAATCACAGTGCGGCCCCTACCTGAAGAGGAAGCCTCACTACAGCATTCTGACAAGTGGCCAGAAGACCTCCAGTGAGGAACTCCCTTCCTCCAGAACCAGCCAATTCCCTGCTGGATCGCTCTCAGTATTTGGCATTTTCCTGACATTGAGCCTAAATATACCTCTTTACTATGGATTCCTGTACCCAAAGGTACCCTCCCCTCACCCTGCTACCCTTAACTCTGGCCTGTGGGCCAAGGAGCAATAGAAGATACACTGAATTTCGAGTCAGGGGCCTGGTTTAAAACCCCAGATCTGCCACCATGGGGACAGTGGACAACTTCCCTTCCTCCCAGTTTCCCCATCTTTAAATAAGAGCATTCAGAGATGGCTTCTAAAGTCCCACCCAGTCCCATATCTGTGATCCTGGCAGGCATATAAGAGATTCGCATCTCCCCAGACACCCTTCAGACATTTGGAGAAAGTCCTGTGCCCTACGTCTTGTCTTGTCCAGGCTAAACACTCCCAGCCCCTTGAGCTGCTGATCCTTACACGGCATGTTCCCAAGGTCCTCCTCTGAATACTGTCCTCTACCTATCTGTGCTCACTGAGCTCCACCAGGGTGGGGCCCAAGGCCCTCTCTAACTTGGATGCCTCCCCACTGCTGCAGATGGATGACAGGAACATGGGCTATCAGGGGCTCCTGGGCTTCCCAAGAGCTCCAAACTTCCTGAAGCATTCAAGGCCCCCTTTGACTTTGACTCAAGATCACTGAAGAGAAAGCCTTCTGACTGGCTTTGTCTGAGTTTGATGTGTCACTTCAGTTATCTGGATAATTGCCTCGAGATTCTGCTCTCTGGGGGTGTAGGTGAGGCTTCTGGGGATGATGATAACAAGACTAGATTCCATTTCTCTAGAATTCTGGGGTTCTAGAACTCAGACCATGGATCCTGACAACACCCCAGGAGGCTGGGGCTTGGAGCAGGAGGTCATGGCTTCTGTCTCTGAAGAACAATAGTTTGATAGGGATTTTTAACAGTGAAGATTCCCTGGCTCTGGGGGCACTCTGAGGGACTAGGGCCTCCAGGGAGATGGTAAGGAATGATGTTAAGAACGCTATGTTCAGGACCGACTCCCCTTGTGACACTGGCAGGTCACAAATGACAAGCTCCCTCGTCCAATACCGATGAACACCTAGTCCCACCAAGCTTCAGTGACCTGCCCAAGGACACACAGCAACTCCTGACTACAATTCCAAGGCCCTTCCCTACCATCCCTGCCTCACCAAAGCCCCTGGCACTGGGCTGCAAATAGAGGGAGGTCTCAATCCACAACTGAACTAAAGAAAGAAAGGCCCAGGCCTGGGGAAAATCAATGGCCCCCAAATTTCCCCTCCAGGGGGAAATGGGTGAGCTGAGTCCCAAGGAGCCTTGGGAAAGGATGTCCTGAAAGAGCACCATGTCTGGCACATGGAGGAAGCAGGGCTGCCATGCTTGCTGGAATCTCAGAAGAGGAGCCCCAGGCTTCTGTTGTTGAAGCATCATTTAAGCTGGAGAAAGCCGCATGTTTTTACCTCTACTTAGGAGAGAAAAAGCAGCCTTAAAAATCCCCTCCAACAGGGTGTCTCCCGTGACCTCGATAAACTCACATAAGGGTCCCTAGTAGAGGGAGCAGTAGAGATAACTGGTAAATGTTAGCTTCACATCACCCCTGTGAATAAACTTAAAAAGAGCTAATATTTATGTAATACCTTAAGATTTGCAAAATGTTTTTTAACAAATATCTCAGTTTATCCTCACAACATCTTGGAGAGGTAGAAGCCATTATTGTAGCCATGTCACAGATGAGGAACTGAGGCAGACAGAGGTTAAGTGACCTGATAGCTAATTTGAATTCAGGTCTTCTGACTGGGGTCTATAGCATATTATCTACCATGCCCCCAGAAAGGCATAAAACCAGAAGGTGTATGCTCACTGAAAATAACCATTCTAATGAAGGGTGGTCTGAGAAGACTGCGCTGTGCGTGCAGGAGGGGTTCCCTCTAAATGGAGAGGTGCTTCATGTATTCCTGTCTGTGGATGACACTGTACTTACTGCACTGAGCCTCAGAACCCACTCAGAGAGATCCAAGGCCACTCCAAAGAGCCTGGTCTAGTCATCTACACATGAAAAAAGTGGATGAGAAATCTAGACGGGGTGGGCAACCCACTGAGTTAGTCCTTCTGAGCACACACCTTGGACAGCAAACCCTGCAGCTGAACAGCGAATGGAACCCAAACCAAGTGGGGAGAAGACAGCAGGCTGGATGGCTGTGGGCTTTGGCATCAGTAACACAAAAGAACTCAGACCAAACTTGTACATAGCTTCCAGCTGACCCTCAGTGCCCTTCTGGACACAGCTCATCTCCTCTCCAGGCCTCACTGTCCTCCTGCCTAGACTGAGGGAGTCGCTTCCAGCTGGGCCATTCTGTGTTCAAGGACCCCTAAGGCATTTCTGAAGCTCTATATTCTGACGTCCTTCCCAACTCTGACATTTTCTGATCTGAGGGCCCTCCCAGTTCCAGCAATTTCTATTCTGAGATCCCTCCATGCTCTGATATTCTGTGTGACAGGATCCTTTCTGGTTCTGGTGTTCAGCATTGTAAGATCTCACTGGGCAACAACATCCCACATTCTAAGGGCCATCGCAGCTCTGACAATCCATGCTCTTAAGTTCTTCCAAGTGAGCCTTTTCTCAGTGCTGACGTCAGGCACCTGGGGCATCAAGACAAGACAGGATGATAACCAAAGAAATGTTTTTTTCTTTCCTTTTGGACTTCATTCCCTTGATCCTGCCAGGGACCAGCCACAGGCCAGCAGGGCCACAGTAGGAAGAGGTGGGCAGCCCCAGAACTGAAGACAAGACAGGAGCAAAACCCAGAAACACTGTATAGGTCCCTTTGGGCAAACCCCTAGGAAAATGCCCCCAGGAACAAGATGTGGGTTTGGATGACTCTACTGGCTTTTTCATCTCTGTCCATCATACCTCTTTTAATGGAGGCTCTGACATAGAAACATGTACTTCACCTCAGAAGGTCTCTGAGAGGATGCAGCTGAGTCAAGGGCACGTCACCATGACTTAAAACTAGCTGACTTCATTTCTAAGTCACCATAAAGCAGGCTGCCCTCCCTGGCCCAATCTGCTGGAGGCCCAGAGGAATCTTTCTAAATCAGGAGTGTGGGAGGAACAGGATTTATAAACGAACTGGAGACACAGAGTCTTTCTTAAATTAACTTCACAGGATTTCAAGCTGGAAGGTGCCCCGAGAGATCATTTTGCAGAGTGGGAAACTGAGGCCCACAGATGGGAGCAATTTGTCCAAGACTTCACACAATCAATCAATCAACATTTATTAAATGCCTTCTGGGTGCCAGAATTGAGACATGAAGCCAAGTGACCTATGGCCAGCCATTGGACCTCCAGGGGCCTCAGCTTCCTCATCTATAAAATGAGGGTGCAGAGAGCAATCATCTCTAAGGCTCCTTCTAGCTCTGAATCTTTGATTTTTGTGATTCTAAATCTTGGGCTCTTGCCATCATGTTATATTATCTTTGTTTCAATGGAGAAGGAGATACTGGAAAGTAGCAGAGGGAGAGGAAATTCTGACTTGTCATTACTTACAGCAGTTTTGACCATTTACAAATGTGAAAATAGAGCAGAAATCCTTTGATGTTCCAGCTCTCCTTCTGGCTGGCTCTGTGACATTTTGTGGAAGTCATTCCTGCTCTCCCAGCTTGTTTCCTCAACTGTTTTGGGGGTGCGGGGTAGATTACATAGTCTCTAAAGGCCTTCCTAGCTCTGATGTTCCAGGTTTCTAAGACCCTTTCCAGCTCTAACATTCCCTGTCCTAAGACCCCTCCCAGATCTAACATCTTCTGTTCTAAGACCCTTCCCAGCTCTGCCCTTCCATGTCCTAAGGTCCCTCCCAGCTCTGACCTTCCATATTCCAAGGTCCCTCCTAGCTCCAACCTTCCATGTTCTAAGACCCCTCCTATCCCTGACTTTCTCTGTTCTCAAGCCATCTCCCAGCTCTAACATGCAAAGTCCTATATGCCATCCTTTAGGCTGTTATCCCCCTTACCATCTTAAGGATCACTGGCAAACACCAAATACTTTAAAAGAAAAACCCAACTTTTTAGACCAAGACAAAATAAAACCGCAGCTTCAACTCTCACCCCTGAAAACCAGGCCACTCTTCCCAATGGCCTACGAAGCAGTCCCTGGCAGTGGTGAGAAGGCACCATTTCCAAGACAGCCCAAATAGCTGCTGCAGCAGCTGGGGGGTGAGGTGGCTGCTGACCAGTAAACAGGGGGTTGCCATAAGTCAGCATTTCAAGTATCCAGTCATTTACAGAAGTTCTAATACAGCAGGCAAATGAGATGGGAGTAGGTTAGGGAAAGAGACATGGGAGAGCCCAGGGAGCTTTCGGGGCAGCCTTACCTTCACACTGCCTGCCTTCCCCTTTGTACCCCGGCTTACAGAGGCATTTGTAAGCTTTGGGGGTGTTCTGACAGATTGCATCTATGTGGCAGTCGTCGGTCCCCTCGGCACACTCGTCTGTATCTAGGGAGAGATGATCAGAGGTGCATGTAAGGCAAAGCTCCCCTCAGCAGCAGCCCCTGAGGAGAAAAATCAGATACCCCAGAAGCCAGGCACCTTCAAATTCTAACATGCTCTCTGGCTTTGTCGATAGGTCTCTCTGTCTCTGTCTCCGTGTGTGTGTGTGTGTGTGTCTGTCTGTCTGTCTGTCTGTCTGTGCCTATGTTTCTGTATCTCTCTCCCTGTCTCTGTTTCCCTGTCTCTGTGTCTCTATCTCCTTGTCTCTGTCTTTCTCTGTCTCACTTTCTCTTCTCTGTCACACACACACACACACACACACACACACACACACACACACACACACACACACACACTACAATCCCCTCAAAACAAGCCCCAAGTACCAACTGCTCTCCCCCTTCAGAATCCCAGAACTCTCACTACCTAACTCAGAGATAGGGGCAACATTTACATTTTAAATTCTGAACCTCAGTTTTCCCATCTGTAAAAGAGGAAAGTAGACTGGATGCTATAAGAACTGCACCTCTAAGCATTCTGGGTAAAACAGGGTTGGTCAATGTGCCTCCCTTCCTGCGGTTTCCCCCCACCCCCAACCTCCCCTGCCAGTCTCCAAGTCCGAACTCTCATCTGATGGATTAAGAGCCTCCAATAGCACGGATGTTTAGAAAAGCAGTACTAAGTGACTGCTCATTAGGAGAGGACACCTAGGTTCTGGTGCCAGCTCCTACCTTTCCTAGCTGTGTGATCCTTAGGAAAGCTTTTTCCCTCTCTAAGGGTTAATTTTCCTGTCTGTAAAATCAGAATGATCAGACTTATGCTCCCGAGCTCACAGAGGTGTTAGGCACATCACAAAGTCAACTAATCAACAGGCATTTGTTAAACTCCTACTGTATACTAGGCAGTGTGCTAGAGAAATGAGTGTTCCCAGTGCACACTCTCCTTGGCTCTGTCTCCTTCCCTCCCTTTCCCTTTCCCTTTCCCTATCACTTTCCTTTTCCCTTTCCCTTTCCCTCTCCCCATCACTTCCCCTTCCCCTTTCCCTTGTCCTATCACTTCCCCTTCCCCTTTCCCTTCCCCTTTCCTTTTTCCTATCACTTCCCCTTCCCCTTTCCCTTTCTCTATCACTTCCCCTTCCCCTTTCCCTTTCCCTCTCCCTATCACTTCCCCTTCCCCTTTCCCTATCACTTTCCCTTCCCTTTTCCCTTTCCCCATCACTTCCCCTTTCCCTATCACTTTCCCTTTCCCTGTTCCTTTCCCTATCACTTCCCCTTCCCCTTCCCCTTTCCTTTCCCCTTCCCCTTCCCCTTTCCCTTCCCACATCTGCTCTGACTCCAAGTGGTCTTCTACATCAAGCCTCAAATTCAAGGGGATTACCCTAGGTTTCCAGGTCTCCTGACCACCTTGTGTACACCTCTCAAATTGGGCTCATCTGGCCAGCTAGCTGACTGGCTAACAAGCTATCATAACAGCTTTAGAAGTGGTAAATAAGTGACATTCAGGTGATTTGGGGTTTACAAAGCCAAGGGATCCTAGAAACCTTGGTGTTGAAGTCCTTATTAAAATTAAAGTATGTTGTGAGGTAATGATCTCCCTATCACTGGAGGTGTTCAAGTGAACACTGCATGACTACCTGTCAGGGGTGTAGGTTGTAGAAGGAATTCCAGGTTAGGTCTGCATTCAAGGGATCACTTAATAAGCATGGATTAAGTTCAAACCACCAGAGAAATGTCCCTTCACTTAGGGAGCCTGCCTTGGATTGGGAAAGCTACATTTATGTGCAAATATAGACAAGTTAACTTCCAGGTGTTTTGGAGGAGAGAGGCACTAGGTATCTTGGGTACTTAGAAAACTAATGCTCAAACTGGGTTCTGAAGGAAACCAGGGATTCTAAGAGGCTAAAGTGAGGAGAGAGTGTATTCCAGGCCAAGGTGGGAAAGGGGGCAGAGGTCCTGGCCTGTCCAACTTAGAGGTCACCAGAGTTGGAATTAGAAAGGCTTCCCTTCAAATCCCACCTCACTAATTAACTACAAGTCATAGAACCCCTCTGGACCTTGGTTTCCCCCTTTGTAAAATGAAGGGATTGGATTTGATGGCCTCAGAGTCCCTTCCAGCCCTTAATCATTTTAGATGCCCAAAGACCAACATCCTCCAAGAGGGGTCAAACTCTGGTGCTCCATAGTGTTAGCCCACAGAAATAAATGCAAACACAGCAAACCATAGATGGTGAATTGGTGGCTTTCTAATTCAGAATTTGGTCTGCAGCAATCAGTTGCTGTTTGAATTGGACACCGCTGCTCTGCAACTTCCCTGCCACAGGGAATGACAACTTATTACCCAATGCTAAGATCATTATCCCCATTTTACAGATGTGGAAACTGAGGTTCAGAAAGGGTCCTAGGATTTAAAACTGGAGGGACCTTAGGGATCATGAGACCCAGGGCAGTTGAGTGGCCTGCTAAAGGTCATAGGAGTAGTGAGGGTATACCTCACATTTGAACTAAGGGCGGGCCTTGGACTCCAAAGTCAATAAGTACATTTTTCACTATACTTCGTGAACATACAAGACTGTTTCCCCAAGAGGGTAACAAATCATCATTTTATTGTGTGGGAGAGGGAGAAGAAAACTATTTTCTGGTCCAGTCTAAAGCCCTTTGATCCCAACCTACCCTCACTAACTTTCTACCCTCTAACCATCTGTCCCTGAATTTTCTTTGCCTCCTCCTCCCTCCTCTGTCCTCCCCACCAGGGACTGGCTGGGCAGGCAAGGCAGGCAAGGCCCCTCCTTATTCTGGGCTTTGGTTTCCTTAGCCAGAAAGCTGAAGAGGTTAAATGAGATGACCTGGAAGGTCCTTTCCATTTTGGCTAGCCTGTGATTGTCTATGACAGTTTCCAAACATTGAACTCAAGTGTCACATGGGGGGTAGGGGTGGGAGTGGGGGTCTTTGGGGCACTGAAGACCTGAAAACAAGAATGATCTTCCCTCCTCTCCATCAAACACTGAGCTAGTCTGAGTTGAGAGCCCACAAGGAAGCAAAGAGAATCTGGCCCTTGGAGAGGGGGAGGGGGAAGGAGGGAGGGTCGGGTCACGGACTGCCCTGGCTGGCCTGGATAGAGACCGTGGGAGCTGATGGGAGCCCAGCCCTCCCGACCTCCCCCCTCCCACCCACCCCCTCCAGCCTAGAGGCAAGGCAAGGAGCTATTGATAGAAAGCCCTAAAGTCAATAAGGAAAAGTCAGCCTTCCTGGGAAGCAGGCTTCAATGGATCCCACCCCAGCTAGGCAGGGGGTGGGGGAGACAGGGAGGCAGACAGAGAGAAATTAGGGCCCAAGTAGCATTGCTAGGTCTGAAGGACAGGGTCCCCAACAGGAAAGGTCGCTGCCTGGTTTCATATTTAGGAGAGCTGAAAAGAAAGGGAAAGAGAAATCCAGACACAGAGAGGCAAATAAGGGTTGACTTTGTATATGAGGGACCATAGTCCTACAAAGAGAGAAGGTAAATGTCGGGCTTCATCTTTAAGGGAGTCGAGGGAAGAGAGGTGAGAACTGGAATGCTCTCACTTGGGGAGACAGCCTGAGACAAAATATGGGTTTAAATATTGTAGAGATACATTTGGGCAATGCAGACAGAGGAAGAAGGGCCAATAGGAGATGTCAGGTTTGTGCAGGGATTGATGGGGGGTAGGGATGGGGGTGGAGAGAACCACTCCAGACTTCCAGAGACAGCCTTATTTATTTAAGATGACATAGGCACATTGAGAAGTGAATGGTCCAACAACTGCTTCCTGAGTCACAGCAGCTTGGGACCAGATAATCTAGCCTCAGATTAATTATCTAATTCGGGAGGGTGACCCCCATTACTGGAGAATTTATTAAGTTAGCATTCCCTCTCCCCAGACTGAGAAGGACATGGGTGCTCAAACAAACACAAACACATACACCTACACATAAAGAGTCAGAAACACTTCCACTTTTCCTACAAGATATGGGTACCAGGCATTAGGGGTGAAGTCCAAGGAAAATCCAACAGGCTAACAACATCTAGAGGGGGGCCCATATAGATGGGCTGACAAAGAGGTTGTAAGTGGCGGGGGGTGGGATGGGCCAGAATCCCTCCAGTAAGGGCTGGAACACTCTGGCTGCCCTGGCTCTGGTGCAGGACTAGCTCCTCTACCCAAGACCAACACAGGGTTTCAGGGGTGCCTGCTACGGCTAAGGAATACTGAACCAGAACACTGTGAGTGTCCCCATGAGGCTGTCCCCAGCAACCCCCCCCCCCACACTTCTCCTCTCTGTTCCTTCACTCTTTTTTCCTTCTCTCTTCTTTCTCTTCCTCCTCAGCCCTCCCCTCTTAGAGCCCATTCCTCTTCATTGACTCTCAGCTCTATTCTGGGCTTTACCATTGTGAGACTATGGGCAAGTCCTTTTCCTCTCTGGACTGAAGGATAAAGACTTGAACTCAGTTTCTAAGGTGCTTCTTAACTGAAAGACCCAGTATTCCTTTCCTCCTGGGTTTTCCTGCTTCCCCATTTATTCTATGTGTGTGTGTGTTGGGGGGAGGAACGGGGCAAGGGGGAGCGGGGACCTCGGTTCCCAGGCGAGGGAAACGTAGATGAGTGTGTGTGTGAAAATAAGATACAGGTCAAAGACCCAGAAGTGACTTCTCCCAAAACAAGGGCTCTTGGAGTGGGGGGGGGGGGCGGGGGGGAGTGTTTCCTGATATTTTTCAGAGAGGGCGGCATGACTGGATGGGGAAGGAGCAGACCCTCCTGAAAGCCTAAGGGAAAAGGGGGTGGGGAGATGGACAGAAAGCAATTCAGCCAGAGCTAGTCAATGACCAGCTCCTCTCTTTGGAAAAAGACAGCTGGCTCAGCTGGGGCAAACCTGGGACTTAATCTCCCTTTTTCTCTTACGGGGGGGGGGGGGGTGGAGCGAGAGAGAGACAGAGACACAGAGAGAGAGAGACAGAGACAGAGACAGAGAGAGACAGACAGACAGACAGAAGAGAGACGAGAGACGGACAGAGAGAGATGGACAGAGAGGAGAGACAGAGACAGACAGAAACAGAGACAGAGAGAATATCTAAGTCACACCTCAGCTTAAATATAGGACTGAATCATTCTTCGCGTCCCCACCCCCAACTGAATAAAGAGACTCGAGGAAAGGCAGAGGAACTAGACAGATATACAGCTCTAACTAACGCATGATTGGAAAGCGGCAATTCGGAAAGTGTAAGTACCACATTTAATTGCTCTCTCGCCTCTCCCCTGATACCTCTTAAGTACTGGAGAGAAGGGATGAAGAGAGGCAATGAGACAGACAGAAAGGCAAAAAGAGAAGAGAGTCCAGAGACCGAGAGAGGAGATGGAGACACGGGGAAATATAACTAACATTGAGTGATGTGTAAACGAAAACTCAGAGTAAATTTGATACTGACGCGTTGTCCGTCCCAACCTCTCTGCATTACACATACCTCATGAGGAAGGGAAAGGAGATGGAGGGAGAGCGAGATAAGAGCAAGGCAGGCGGCGAGAAAAGGGAAGCAGAGAGTGACTAGAAACCCGGAGAGCTAGATCGGGACTGATATTCAGATGGACAATTAGCTGAGATTGAGCTCATCAGGAACTTGTGCCTCTCTCTCTCCCTCCCTCCCTCTCTCTCCCTCTCTCTCTCTCTCTCTCTCTCTCTCTCTCTCTCGACACACACACACACACACACACACACACACACACACACACACACACACACACACACACACACACACACACACACACACACACACACACCGCGAGCCAGCGGGGTTAGGGTCTCCAGGTCTTGGCCAGCCGGGGGAGGGAGAGCCTAAGAGCGGCCCCGCCCCGTGCGCCCAGCTTGGTCCGGCCCCCGCCAGCAGGCAGCAGCCCCTTCCTGCCTTCACACGCCCGGGAGAGAGAAGTTACTTTGGCAGAACTCAAAGCATCTTTCTTCCTTGCCGGCCCCGGGCCCCTCCCCCTCCCCCCCCCCCGACTCCCCTCCGAACTCCCCCTTTAAAAGGCAAATCCGCAACTTGGAGCCGGCGCCCCAAGCCTAGCCCAGCCAGCCCAGCCCAGCCAGCCCTGCCCAGCCTTGCCCTGCCCTGCCTGGGATCGCCAGTGCGCTCTCCCTCCGGTACCTTCTCTAAGCCGGACTAGGGGATGCGGAGCGAGCGCAGGCTGTGTTGCGCAGACCCGCCTTCCCTGGGTCCGTCCAGGGTCCCGGCACTGTAGGGCAGGGCTGGGCAAGGCAGGGGCGGCGAGCGCCCGCTCGCTTACCTGGGGCCCCGGTGGCTCTGGTCAGGCGGCCCGGGGCGCCGAGGACGAGAAGCAGGCACCAGTGCCAGGGCAGGGCTGCAGCCCCCATGCCGAGGCCACGCTCGGCCCGGCCCGGGCAGACGGCTGTACTGGCGGGAGGGCGCTCTGTGGGTCCCGCCGCGGGGCTGGCTCCTGCGCCCTCCCTTTGCTGGCCCCCGGCTTCCCTGGCCGGCGCTGCCGCTGGCGCTTGGGTTGCCCCTATGCCGCCTCCGCTGCTGCTGCCGCCGCTACCGCCACTGCTCGGCTGCCCGCCCGGCCCCGCTGGATCTCTGATAAGGGACTGGGCGCCGCCGGGGGCTGCGGGGAGTCCGCGGTGCTGACGACCTGACAGCCTCCCGCTGATTCGTCCAGGGCTCCCGAGGATGGGCGGGACTGCTCCAGAGGCGGGCCAATCCCCTGTCGGGCTCCGGACAGGGTTTGGAGAGGGGGGAACGAGAGCCGAAGTAGGGTCTGGTTTCGTGTGTGTGTGTGTGTGTGTGTGTGTGTGTGTGTGTGTGTGTGTGTGTGTGTGTGTGTGTGTGTGTGTGTGTGTGTGTGTGTGTGTGTGTGCGTGTGTGCGTGTGTGCGCTATGGGGGAGTGAAGTGAGATCTCCGGTCCCTCGCCGATGGGAACGGGGAGGGGCAGGATCGGAGTCTGAGCAAATCAAAGCTGAAAGAGACCCTGGGGACAATCTACTCCAACTCCCTTGTCCTTATAGAAGATGAAGAAATTTGAAGCTCAGAGGGAAGAGACTTGTCCAAGGTCACACAACCAGAGACCGACTGGGTTTCCTAACTTGGGACCCAGGTTTCCCAGCCTTAGAGCTCTTTCCAGGAGTGTCTGATGGGGTTTCTCCACGCTAAGTGTTGGAAGTGTTGGAAGGGTCCTTAGAAGTGAACTGTGAGGTTGCATTTTGCGTTTGGAGTGAAGAGTTCGGCTTCCCGGTCCTCTCTGGCTTGCTGTGTGACCCAGGTCTTCAGTCTCTTGGTCTCAGGGCGGGATGAGGGGCAGGCAAATGGGGACGGGAAACTGGGCAGGCACAAAGGTTCCAGCTGGGGCTTTAGACCCTGAGCTAAGCTGACCCCAGACCTCCCTGTGCCCTGGCTTTCTTGGTGGCCCCATGCTTGCTGTCTTGGGCCCCCCTTTGCCTTTTCCCTCGCTTCTTCTACTAGCCAGCCCCACACAGCCAGCTGACTGTGTGACTCAGGGCAAGCTGTATCACATCTCTGGGCTTTGCCTCTTCATCTGTAAAAGGAGACAGTCTCTGAGGTCCCTCCTGGTGCGAAGTCTCTGGTCCTATGACTCCCTGAAGATCCTGCAGCCTTTCTGTCCTTTGCATTCTCAGAAAAACAGCTCCCAGATAAGACGTGGGAAAGGAAGAAACATTCATAAAATGCCTACTGTGTGGCAGGCAGTGTGCTAAGCCCTTTACCAATAGCTGTCTTTTGCTCCAACTGTCTCCTCCATTTCTTCAATGACACCCTGGGCAGAGCCTTGCGTCTAGCACTGCTGACAAGCATATAAACTAAGGTGCTCTCTACCTTGGGGGAGCTTCTGCTCTGTAAAGGGCAGGAAAAGGATGTTCGCAGATGGGTTTGGAGGGGAGTGACTTTTCAGTTCTTGATTTTGAGGCCAACTCTACACTCAACTGGCCACATGACCCCTGACATGGTAGAATTGTAGATTTAGATCAAGCAGGGATTTCAAAGGCCAGCCATTGTCTACCACCCCCTTCCCCTTCCCCCTTTCCCATTTTACAAATGAGGAAATTAAGGCCCAGAGAGAGTGACAAGCTAATAAATGGCAGAGCTTGGATTTGGACTCCAATTGTCTGACTCCAAAATCTGGTGTTCCTCCCTTTCCACCATGCTGCAGTGTACAAAGCTGAGCATGCTGGAGGCAAAGACAACACCCAGACCAAGTACTGCCAGAAATCAGAATGACCAAAGGCAAGCCTCCTCTGCCCTCAGTTTCCTCCTGGGCAAAATGAGGGGAAGTTGGAACAGATGCTCCCTGATTATCCTCCCAGTTTATAAATCCAGCATTTCCATAAGTGCTTGAAAGGATGCAGACATATATTGGAAGTCCACAGGCTGTAGACTTCTGGCCCAAGAATATTTTTCCACTTTTGCCCCATTCCTCTGGCCCAAAGCAAAGATCTTTACTTTCTTTCACTACTCTGAGACAGGTGACCTTCCAAAGGAAACTCGGCCTCTTTCAGAAAGCCAACAGAGGATGGGGGAAAGAGGAAGAAGAAGAGGAGGAGGGAAGGAGGAGGAAGGGGGGAGGAGGAGCAGAGAAGAGGAAGAGGGGAAGAGAAGAAGCAAAGCATTTATTTGGATCTCTGAAATGCTCCTTTGGACGGGCCCCTTTTACATCCAATGACTTGAGAGTGTCCCTGGCTGGTGGCTTAACTAGCTCCGGAGATTCCTCCTAGCTCAGAGATCCAGGGACCCCTTGATTGAAATCAATGGCTTCCCTCAAAGGAAAAGCAGGAGGCTTTGAAGGGAGAAAGTTCAGTAAGCCCAAGATCTCCTTGGCAACCAGTATTGAGTCTTCCCCACCCCCCCTTCTTCCTCCCAGCCTCAGACTAAAGGAGGACTTTTCTCTTCTGCCTGCTGCAGGCTGCCTGTGCTTCTGAGGACCCTTGGAGGGGCATTTTCCATTCCCACCAGTTCCCCTCCCCCTTCTGCCCCTCCTAAGTTTGGGAAGATGGTTCTTTACAAAAAGAGAGAGGCAAGTGACGAGTGGACATAGGGAATGGTTAAATGAACCCCTACTCATGTCTGACTTGTTAAGTTAACTTTAGCTCACTCCTTGGGATCATGGTGGGGGGCGGGGAGGGGGGGGGTGCCCTGCTGGGGGAAGACAGAGCGATGGCTAAAGCAGCAGACTGCTAACACAGTCAGGAGATCTGGGTATAGAACAGTACCGGATGAGGGACAAGTCCCTTTCTCTGGGGGACTCTCCCCTTTGAGCCTTTCTGCAGTGCCTCCATAGAGGGCAATAACATTTGCAATCCCAGGGTGCTGGGACATTGACTGGCTGTGTTATCCTCTGTGAACCTTGGTTTCTTCTGGGGCATAGGGGGAACAATAGCATTAGTCTCACAGAGTTGAGGTTCAAATGAGATGATGCTCATAAAATGCTTTGCATTCCTTAGTAGATTTTATAAATATCATCTCTCATCATCATTAACAAAAACTTCATGGGGAAGAGAATGGGAGCCAGGGGGCTACAATGTCAGAGAAAACTAGAACAAAGGCTGCCAAGGCCCCTCTCCACACCCAGGATGTCCCATGGGCCAAACCATCTGGGGTGTTAAGGGAGGATGTCGGCTTTCATTTTATTGTCCCCATCAACATCGCTCTCCTCTCTGTTTTCAGGGCAAAAGACCTCGAATGCCGGGGAGAAAACAAACTATCTTGTGATTCAGGTTAATCTCCTCCTGTGCACTGGATGGAGACTGTTTCAGGATGCTGGGACTTGACTTAATGTCCTTTGATCCAATTGATTTCCTTCCTTGGGATCATTCATCATTGACCTTCTGCTGACATGCGTTGCAGATGGCTCCCTCCTCCAGGGTCTTTGGAAGCTTGGTCACCAGGGCATGCCTAGGGCACAGAGTCCAGGTCTACACTACATGAAGTGATGTGGGGGCCACACTTAGTGACAAAGCTCCCCCTCAAGGCTCCTTGAGGTCTGAATTATCCAGACTGATGGTCCTCCGAACTCAAATGATGCTTTTTCTTTTCTCCTTCAAAACCACAGTTACAAACCAAAGTGCTGGGCTGGGAGTCAGGAAGACTTGGTTTCCAATTCTGCCCCCAGATACTTCCTAGCTGGGCTACCTGGGTTAGTCACAACCTCTCCAAGCTTTTTTCCCCCCTCATACTTAAAAGGAAGAGGGAGATAATGACTCCTATCGTTACTGTGTCACTGGGTGGATGTCGAGTGCTTCACTGTAGAAATGCCAATTATGACTTTTGTAAGCATAGATTATAGTGGTAGAATGCACACAACCTCTGCCCTGTCAGATCTGAAGGCTTCTCAGAATCGTGGAGCCCACCAGTCTGTCTCCGGTCAGAGTGCCTTCAGCACACCAAAGGTATGGAGGGTCCACTATTGTGCGTCTCTAGCACCAGCATCTTGCGAATAGCAGGCACCCAAGACTTGTTACTGCCACTGATGATGGTGTTTACACTGGAACTTGAGAGGGAGGGAGGAGGCCTGACCAGTTTTGCTATTCCTTTCTCTGGTGGGTGCCCTACCTGGAGACTTAGGGCTCCATCTAGTGAGTAGTTCTTTTCTCGGATGAGGAGAAGGAGCTCCATGGAGAGATAGCTGCCCAAGTCTGGCTTCTGCAGTGCCTCATTCAACTTTTCTGACCTGAACCCTGGCTTTGTGTCTTGATCTTCTGGATTGGGGTGGAGGTGGGGGAAATGATGTCCCCTTCAACTGTGTACTTGGGGGGGGGAGGGATGAAAGTATTGTAGAGAGAGAGAACATTTATTCTTCCTGAGGTGGGAGACAGAGATCTTGAGCTTAGAGTCAGAAGCCTCTAAACCAGCTCGGGGACTTGTTTGAGGCCACAGTGTCCCCAGCCTTACCCACTCTCTCTACTGAAACCCTCAGGGGAAGGCAGCTTCTCTCTCTGAGCCCCAACTTGCTGTTCTGTCAAATGGGGACAATAACACTTATATTAGCAACACCAGGTTGCTGTCAAAGGAGCATACTTTATGCATCTTAAAGCATCATGGAAAATTGGGATAATAAACAAAGATGATGAGTATAAAGGTCTTACGTTTCCAAGAGAGTTCAGATAGAAGCCTTCTCAGGTCACCCCATCACTGATAATCACCTTATTATTCTCCTTGTCTTTCAGTTCCCCCCTCCTCTCCTGCTTCACCAGCTGAAAGGCCTGGGGGGTATTTGAAGGAAGCGGAGAGGGAGCCACCCTTCGTTCTAGAAGGCTTCACTAGTGCCAGGTCCTGACCCGCTGGAAAGATCAGAGGCTCCTCCATGTAGATCTGGAAGAGACTGAGGAGCAGTCTGCTCCAACTTCCTCATTTTCAGTTGAGGAAACTGAGGTGCAGGAAGCAAAGTGACTTTTCCAAAGTCACACAGGCACTAAGGAGTGAAGCAGGGGTTTGAACCCAAATCTCATGCCCTGCCCCAGGGGGTGAGCTGCCTGTCCCCTGAGGACCAGCCTGGCGTCTCTAGGTCTGCTGCAGGGTAAGGAGACTCTCATCAATGGCAGATAGTCTTGCCCCTGTTTTAGTTGGAGACAGTGCCTACACTTAGGACACCCCAAATTCTTGAAGTGTTGATGTAGCTTGGGTGTCACCTTCCTGCCCATCACTGCACTGAGAGTCAGTGCATTGTCATGTGTAAAGAGCCGGCTGTGGAATCAGGAATACCTGAGTTCAAGTGTGGCCTCTGACACACAGAGGTGTAACCCTAGACAAGTGATCTCACCTTTCTGACCCTCAGTATCCTCATCAGGAACAGAAGCAGCAATGCTCTAGCAGACAGAGAGTTGGCCTTTGAGCCCCACATCTGACACATGGGCAGATCACTAAGCCTCAGTGCTCTAGACTGGGGGTATCCAACTCAAGCAGGCATGGAGCCCACTAAACATGCACAAGGCTTCCTGCAAGCTGCATGTTGACCTGGAAAACAACACTTGTTTATGTTTCTTTTAAACTTCTATAAGAATGACATTTTAATGGGGCTCATGTTCCACTGGACGGAGCCTGAAGCCATGGGGTGCCCCCATGGTCTACCTTAGTAGGGAGTCTACATCCTGGCAGTTGCTTCTACCACTGAAATCACAACTCTGGGACAAATAGTTATTGATGTACCAGCTTCCCCAAAGAGGTGTTGGAGGAATGTGCCCTCCAAAGGTGAGCTCTGATTTTAATCAGGCAGTCATTTTCAGCCTCTTCCAAAACTCTCTTCTGCTGCCTCATCATGGGGTCAGAGTGCAACTGGTCTTTAGAAGTTTCTGCTGCTAGATCCCAAACTGGCAGTTTGAGAAGACATATATATATATATATATGTATATATATATATATATATATATATATATACATATATATATATATATATATGTGTGTGTGTGTGTGTGTGTGTGTGTGTGTGTGTGTGTGTGTGTGTGTGTGTGTGTGTGTGTGTATGTTCTCTTACCTCTTGGCGCTCTAAACACAAGGTCCTTGTCTAGCAGCCACAAAGTTATTGCTGAGGAAGCTAAACCACTTCAGATTGGGCACAGGGAAAGTCTCATTTTTGTCTTGGGTTCTCCAGTACCTAGCACAGTGCCTGGTACACAGTAGGTGTTTAATAAATGCTGGTACACAGTAGGTGTTTAATAAATGCTTGCTAGGGAAAGAGCACCAGATTGGGAACCCAAGGACCTGGGTTCAGATATAGTCTCAGCTATTCACAGGGGCAAGTAATTTCTTCTCTGTGAAACTCTGTTTCCTTCTCTGTAAAATGGGGAACTGGATTAGGTGGCCTCTGAGTCCCCTTCCTCCTCTGAATCTGGTCCCTCGGGTCTTGTAGTCCTAGGACATTTTCACAATAAATGAAATGAAAAGCTGAAGGTACACAGAAGTGTAGCCCATAGGGTCTCCTCCTGCAGGTGATGACGGGGATGGCTGGAACTGGTTTCATCCTGAACCCAAGGGCAACACTTATCATTCCATAGGATGCCAACTCATCTTGCCTTGAAGGGTTCATGGTAAGTGTGATCAAAACAATTTCCATGAAGATAATTCCAACTCAGATGCCAACATGAGCTGCAGAAGATGAAGTAGATATACTCCATGAACTCGGCCAATATCCTCCCAACCTAGTTGACATCAGTTACCCAATAGACATTTATGAAATAACTTCCATGTGCCAGACTCATCTCAGAGAAAAAACTAGGAGACATTTTCCCACCAAGAGCAAAGGAGATGTTGGCCTTCTCTCAGTACAGCCGACACAGAGGAAGTTGACCCTTGTTGGGTTGAGAAGCAAGAGACGCCCTGGGATCACACAGAGATCTAGAGCTCTGTATCTAGAGTCTAGAGCTGGAAGGGCCTTCAGCTGAGCTAATCCAGCTCCCTAATTGTACAGAGGAGCTAACTGAAGCCCAGAGAGGACAAGTCACTTGCCTAAGGTCACACAGATGGTCAAGTATCCTAAGTGTGATTTGAAGCCAGGTCCTGGGCTTCAAACCCAGCATTCTCTGGAGAACAATATGGAGATGGCCCAAGGAGGAGCCAAAGCAGGGTGCAAACAGAGGCAGAAGAGCCCAGACCCACATTCAACCCTTCATTCAAGTCCTAGGCCCTGGGACCTTCCAGGTGCTCCTTTCAGCTACAGAGATCCATCTCCTCCTTTTCTACTGGGATTGGGAGTCTGGAGGAACTCAAAGTCCCAGGCTACTTGAGGGTGAGAAAAAGTGGAAGGATGCTGCTTTCCTTCAGGAATGTAGCTTGAGACTGTTTGAGACTGTTTTCATTACTTCAATATTTATTCCTGTCTCTATGAAAGCTTTGCTGTGTAGGTGCTGTTCTTTGCCTTGTGGGTCGGTTAGCAAAGGGAACAGTTAGTTAGAGGAAAGTTAGCTTCGTTCTGAGTTAACTTTGGAAGTTCCTGGTACTGAGACTGAGCATCCCGGGTGAGCAAGACAGGATGGAGAAGTTTCAATGAAAGGTCCCCGTAGGTGTGTGTGCTAGTCTTTGCTGTTTCACAGAGGAGGTGCCCATGAACTTGGAGACTTCAATGGAGAGATGAGAACAGGAGAGCTTGGCAAAAAAAAAAAAAAAAACAACAACCCACAACCAGTGTTGAGGGAAAATAGCTTGGGATTAAGAAATGAAAGAGGCAAAAAAGGCTTGAAGATGACTCAGCAAGCTCATCTGGGCATATTGTAAATATTTTCTACAAGAGGAGAGTGAGAGACACTGGACGTTGTGAGGTTACAACAACAGCACTAAAAGAGAAAAGTGTTGCTATCTTTAATAAATGAGAAATGACTGGTCAGTGATGTGAGTCGTTATAGAATATGCTCTTTGTGCATGCTGATTGGTAAGCAAACCTTGTGTGTAGCAATCTCACAGGATGATTGGAACACAAGCCAAAGCACATCTAAAATTAGATGAAAGAAGATGAGAAGACGCCACATGCCATTACGCCAGCTAGAACTGTTTCAACAAGCTGTTGGGGGCCCAAAGTGGGCAACAGACCAAAGGACAAACATGGATCTTATCACCTTTCCTTAGAGAAATTCAACCAGCATAGAGTGGTCACCGCAACAGCGAATCCAAAGAAGTTTAGAAATGACCTTCATCACTAAAAACTTGATTTCTTTTCTAAGAGTGACATGAAGAAACATGGCAGCCAAAGGCTCCGTTGACTGCAAGCCCAAGTTCTTGGCAGGACACCCCAGAAAAGGATAATGGAAGAGCAGCCTTATGATGTCTCCAGGTGTTTGAAGGCCCTCATGTAGAAGGTCCTAGAGCAGAAACAGGGCAATTGGGAATGCTTACAAGAGGCAAGATTAGGTGACAATTTAAGGAGAAGCCTCCCAATAACTAAAGCTGGCCCAGTGTAGCATGGGCCACCTCAGGAGGCTGGGACTCTCCTTATTGGAGGTCCCCAAGTCCTAGCCAGAGGATGCTGGACAGAATGAAGTCTCATTAGGCATTGTTAGATGGCTTTCTACAGTCTCTTCCAACTCGGAAGTCCTGAACAGTGATACCTAACTGAGTCCTACTGAAAAGTAACAAAGCTTGAAAAAGCAAGCTTCTCAAAATATGGACTTTAAGCAGATGGTCCAGAGGGTATTTGTAGATGCAAGAGGAAGAATAAATGGGTAAGAAATGGCCCAGATTGATGGTCCTTTCTATAGTGGGCTCCTCTCATCATAACAATGGAAGCACACCATTTGTAAACTTAATAGCTCAGCTCCTCTGCTCAGATGAGAACAAGTGGGAAGGACACTTAAGAAAATGAAGTCAGGAAGAGCAGCTGGACCTGAATATTTATAAACACGTGTGAACACACACACACACACACACACACACACACACACACACACACACTCACACATGTGCACACACACACACACACACACACCATCTGTATTGTGGCAACACAATATTGAAGGCACTGAGGGACTGATTTTCAAGAGATCTCATAAGGAAAGATTCCTGAAGAATGATAGCCCTTTCCCTAAGGTAACGGAGAAGACACCAGAACCTCCCAAACAATATGTCTACTTTTATTTTTTAAAAAAGGAAGTTTTTCCCTGTCTATAAGAACTGCCCTAGAATTCAGAGCATCATGAATGAGCTCTGTGGCCATTCCAGAAATATTGGCCTTGTAATAGCCATGAGAAAAGCCAAGCAGATGAGGAGTTCACGCAGTCCTGCATGCTATCATGTACATTTGGCTGATCAGTCCTTGAACTGGTCCATCAGTACATGTGTCTTAGACAGTTAATGCAGATAGGCAATGCACTTAACAGTAATAGAATGGAAGTTTGGATTGCCTTTGGGATCCCATAGGACTTTCAACAGTCCCAACCTACTCCTTATCACAAAAACCTATCTCTTGATGGCTGGGAATCATGAAGTACCAATGACTGCCAAAGAGCCAGCATGGCCAGTTACCCAAAGAAGGATGGAAGATTGCACACTTGGGTAGTGAGAGAGAGAGGCCACCAATGTTTCCCAAGGATAGCTTGTGTGCAAGATATCTTCCAGCACATAAATGACTGGACAATGGTGTCAACTGTTCACATGGGATACCAGATGGGAAGACTAAATGCTATCCTGGCATCCATGAAATGGGAGGAAATACTGAGGAAGGGGTCTAGCATGCTGGGTAAATCCTCTATGAAAGATTTGTGTGAAAACATGGGTAAGCATCACCCTGGATTACACATCTTTCTGGGGTTTCCATTTTTTCCCTTGTTGTATCTCCACTGCTTAGAGCCTAGCACTTGGTAGGTGCATAATAAATGTGTGTTGATCAACTAAGATAGTTGGCAGTGCCCACCTTGATGACACTCAAAGTCCATCAAAGCAGTGTAGTCTGGGTTAGAGTCTTTGTGCCCTTCCAGGACACAGGCCGGGCCAGGGGCTACATCACTGCCAGGCTCTGCCCCTTGTCTGTTTTTAAGTATTATTGGTGGCAGTGCCACAGTGACCTTTTCTAGTCCTTGTCCCTCCTCCTACAGTGTGCTCCCTCTGCCATAGCCACCCCCCTGGGCATCTGGGGAGTTCACAGCAGGGAGGATGGAGATTAAGCACCTGGGAAAGAGAGGCATGTCAAGTCAATGTCAGATGCCATTAGCATCAAATGTGATCAGGAGTAAAAATGTAGGGGAAGCATCATGGGCCTCCTCATTTTCTGAGATAAGAAATTCTGTATACATTGCCATTACCTAAGCAGATTAGGAATTCATCTATGACTTGCCTGAAGGTCCTGCAGCCTGGATGGGTCAGAGGTGGGACCCTAAGGCTCTGCTGTGCCACTCAGCCTCTCAGTCTAGGGGATATAAGCCAAAAATGTGAGGCAAATGTCTAATGCTCTAGAAAACCTCTTCTTAGATGTCATTACAGCTTAAGGGGGCCCTTGGGACAGAGAGTGTCAGAGCTGGGAGCAAGCTTAGAACAGGGAATGTTAGAGTTAGAACCTACAGCGTCAGACCTGGGGAGAACTTTAGAGCTCATCTAGGCCAATGGCTTCAAGCTCAAGTAGAAATGGAGGCCATGAATCTGTACATGAAGATCTTTGTGGTAGCGCATGACTTTGGTTTTTAAAATAATGTTATCTCTGTTTAGTTGCATTTTTATTTCTTTTGTTAAGTATTTCCCAGTTAGAATCTGGCCTAACTGCACTGGCAGCAGCCCCCATGCCTGTGTCTGATGCCTCTCATCTGGTCCAACGGCATCGTTTTTACATATTTGGAAACTAAGACCTGTTGAACACCAGGAAATGGCACCAGTGCCCACCATTAGTGACTGAGTTAGCGACAGAGCTCACAGTCTGAGCCCCACCTCCCACCTCCCTCCTGCTACCTCTGGAGGTTTAAGGTGTCATCACAGTATATGTTTAAACAGAAAGCCGATGGTGTCTGCCACAGGCCTCTGCCACTCCTAGGAAACCCCAAGGAGTTAAGATCTCTGTTCTGTTCAGAGGCAGCAATCTTTCCCTACCAAGACATTGTCCTCCACTTATCTTTGGAGAATTCATTCTCTAGAAGATGATAGTTCCTAGCTACGTCTCCAAAGTTGCCAGAGGCAGTGCACCATCCCTGGGGTATGTTGGGGAAGGGGGGAAATGCCGGGGAGCGGGGCACTTAAAAGGCAACAGGGGAGGTAAAAGCCCCATCCACTGGGCCTGTGACCAATCTTACCCCTCTAGAGGGGTTCGCATGGCCTGCCCTTGTCTTTTCTAGTCTAGCCACAAGAGGATTTTCACAGTCCTCATCTTGTCAAAATCCCCCTTGAGTACTTGGTCTGGGTTTCTCCTTTGCCCTCTTAGACCTTACCTGGTCATCTATCTGTATTCATGTAGGTATATATATATATATATATATATATATATATGTGTGTGTGTGTGTGTGTGTGTGTGTGTGTGTGTGTGTGTGTGTGTGTATGTCTATATATACTCCAATGTATATAGATGTTTAGATTATATAAGTTTATTTTATATATTGTGTATAGATTATACATGTAACATATATGTATGTACATATGAAGATATCATACATATCTTACATATGCACCTGCATACGTATGTGCATGTATATGTGTATATGTAATGTCCCTCTTCTTCCCAGTAATCCTGTACAATGTAAGCTCCTTAAGGCCAGCACATCTTATTTTTGCGTTGTACCCAAAGTACCTAGAGATTGCCAGCTTGCCAGAGCAAAGAGAGCGCATGCCCAGAAGGCCTGGGCTGTAGGTCAGCCTCTGACCCCTTCTGGCCACGTGAGTCTGGGCAGATCCCTTTAGTTCTCAGGGACTGAGGCCAAGAAGGTGGTGACAGGCACTGGCAGAGGTAATTGCTGGGAATTCCTTCTATCAGTGGATTCTCAGGCCCAGACCTATGCCCAGCTCCCGACACAGTGTCTGGCTTAGAATAGGTTGTCTCATAAATGCTTGGTCGGTCAGCACAAAGTGTTTTCCCTACAACTACCTTGTGCCAGTGCCATTATCCCTATTTCATAGGTGAAGAAATTAAGACTCCAAGAAATTGGAGACTGTGTCACAGGGGTAGTGCATGTCCCACCCAGTTCAGGCCTTAAGAAGCCTGCAGGTGTGGAGTGGCATGAACAAGATACCGTGCCTCCAGCCACCTCAGAAAAGAACCCAAATGGACCAAAGGCACACTCCACAATTCCCACTTTCTGCAGGACTTGGGGCACTAATGCACTGGAGACCAGAAGCTTCCCCGCGGGCCTTCCCTCGACCATGAGCAAGGATCTGCTTTTCTTGGGAAGCCTGTCAAGTGCCAAGCCTGAAATATCAGTGTAGGACATGGGGAAAATGAAGCTCAAGCTCAACAGGAAGGGAATCAGGAGCTCCCTCCTGGCTGCCAGGACTGAGCCTGGGTCCCCCAGGGCAGGCTTGCCCCCATAGAAGATGCCACAGACAGATGAAGGAGGAGGAGGCTCAGAGGCAGGAGAACTGGGCTCACTTGGAGAGCTGGAACTTTCTCCTCAATGGGTAACTTTGGACAGTCTCATCACTTGCTTAAGTCTCAGTTCCCTTCTCTGTGAAGAGAACTGAAATCAGCTGAACTCCAACAATGTTTCCTGTGGCCAAAGAATTACATTCACAGAATTCAGCAAAAAAGACATTGGATTCCAGTGAGTATGGCTCTTTTCATAGAATCTCGGGGGTGGAAGGCAGCTCAGAGGGCACCTGAGCCCAGAGAGGACGCCATCACTGCTTTTAGGGCTTGGGAGTACTGACCCATGGAAGAAGAATTAGACATATTCCTCTTGGTCCTAGAGGAGGAGCCAGGAGGGGAAGGGGCAGAGAGGCAGGTTAGGATTTGTTGTCAAGAAGGACCCCTGGCCACAAGAACTGCCCTGAGTGGCTCAGGATCCCCTTCTTTGGAGGTCATCAGGCAGAAGCTAAGTGGTCCCTTATAGGATGGAAAGTAAAAGGTTCCTTGATCAGGTATGAGGAGCACTAGAAGCTGCCCTTACAGCTGTGAAATTCTGAAAACTGTCCAGCGCATACCTGATCAACAGTCCTCTGGGTAACTTCCTAGATGAGTGGGCATCCAGCCCCTGCTTCAAGACTTCCAGTCTTTAGGGGTAAGGTGCGGCCTCCACGCACTGATCTCCTCATTGAGCCAAATCAGCTTCTCTGCTAGTTATGCTCGCTGGGACCCAGTGGAACAAGAATCCCCACTTCAAAGACAGACATCCTGCCCCACTCCCTTTTCCCAAACCACTCAGTCTTCTCCTTTCCAGATAAACACCTCCAGGTCCTTCAGCCAATCCCCAAAGATTTCTTCCCCATCACTGTCCCTTGGACATTCTTGGACACTTTGCCCTTTAGAGAAAAAACAACAGGCCAGTCCTCTCCCCTTCTCTGGGTGCTAGGCCTCTGTCATCGTGACCTGAGGTCCCATTAGTTTGTCCAGCTCTGCTGGCACACTGCTGTCTTTCACTGAGACCCCTAGATTTTATCAGGTGAAGTGTGGTCCAATCATACTCCTCCATTCTGGACCCTAGCCCACCCAGAGGACTCAGCATTTTATCAATGGTCCATATTTATTGTGGGTCTCTTATCCAGGTGTTTCACAAACATCTCATTTGAGCCTCATTAAAACACCCTGCAAGGCAGCTTGTGTGCTGAGCCACATGCTGTAAATGAGAAAAATGACTCCGAGAGAGGAATTGCCTCACCTAGGGCCCCCAACAATCAAGGAGTAGCCCTCCCACTGAAGCCTCAGGCTTCCCTTCCATTTTCCCTTCCAATACCCAGTCTTTCTACTACACACATGATGCCCCTATCCTGGTGGGAGTAAGGCTCGCTTTCTGACAGCTCATTCTGATACAGGAAGAAAATATTCCCTTTCTTTCTTCATTAGAGCCACTTGGGACTTCATCAGGGTAGGGAGCTACCAGTGAGAAATCCTCTCTGCTCAGAGATCCTGGGGCAGAAGAAGGGTCAGTCTCACGGCCAGGAGGAGCTGGGGGCAGGGACTTGAGCCCAGGTGTCCCAGGGCCAGCCTCTCATCTTCGGTATATCACGGCCTCTAGTGACTCCACTTATACATGGGGTTTTCCTGTGAGGTGAGTCATATAGGGACTATTTCCATTCCTCATATTTTCAGAACAGGAAACTGAGACACAGAGGATGGTGGTGTCTCGTTCAAGGCCAGCCAAGTAGGAGTCAGAGTAGCCAACTTCAAACCTCTTCTCCTGATTTCCCCCAGCTCTTTGGTTATTGACTGCCCTGCCTGGCCAGCAGAGATGGTCCATGTGCTTTCTGTCCTGATTTCTATTAGTGGGATGTGCTATCTGAAGAGGGAATGAATGCTCCATCACTGAAGACCTTTCTTCAGGGCTAGACTGACTATTTACTAGTTGAAAATCTGAGAGGGAGGGTGTCTTTTCAGGTGGGTTGGATGAGAGGACTCCAGAAGCACTGGATTTAGAGAATGTGGGGACCTAGTGAGGTCTGTAGTAGAACCCACCCATTTAGAGAGTAATCTCCCTGGAGGCAGGGTCTACTTCCTTTTATCTTTGAAATGCCTGCCTAGATGTGCACTTGCAGTCTCCTAGGAAATTTAAGCTCCCTGAGGGCCCAGCAGTTGTCTTTGGATGCCCATCATGACCACCCTTCTATCACTGTGCACAACATAGTGCCTGGCATCCAGGGCCAGTGGGCTTAATCTAATCAGATTGAGGGCTAGGATTCCTCTGAGCCAGCCTGACTAGAAAAGAAATCCATCTCAGAAGATGCCATGGAGATGGCTGACAGGCACCTTGCTCTCCCGGCCTACAGAGGGAGAGACCAGCTTCTATAAATACCCATTTTCCCTCGTGCCAACGTCCAACCCAACCATTCGTTCTAGTTTTTCCTGAAACTAGGCCAAACGATCACCCATACCAGCATCCCCAGCATGAATAGCAATGTTCCTGTTGTTGCAGATGCTTGACAGGGCTCAGCTACTCAGAAGGAAATAAAACAGGGTGGGAGGTGGGGAGAAGGAAGGAGAAGGAAGGAGGAAGAGAGAAGAATTCTTTACATACATCAGTGCGCAGACTGGGGCCCAATGAGTTGGGCACACAGAGGCAAGATCAAGGCACTGAGGCAGCAAAGCCTGAGGACCCCAGATTTAGGGTTCAGAGGTTCCTCCGCAATCTTTTGGGCAGACACTTGGCCTTCTAGGTCCTCAAGGACAGCCCTTTGGCTGAATTCAAATTTCACAGACCAAATCCTCTTAATAAAAGGATTTGTTCTCTAAAACTTGGCCTCAGTCAAAAGGCCTAGAATCTAGGCCAAGTGCTGGATCCCATTTTAAAGATGAAGAAACTGAGTGTCGGAGGTTAAAGACTTGCCTGGTGTCACGCAGGCAGTAAGGAGAATCGTAGCATCATGCAGGGAGAGCTGGAGGCCCATTCAGCCCAGCTACCTCTGACCCGGGGGGCCTGACTGAGGACAGACAGGCAGTAAACCGACAGGGCTAAGATGTGCACCCAGGTTCTCTCAGAAGGTTTGGGCAGCGTAGTAGAAAGAGCACCTGGCCTGAATTCTGCCCTCCCGAGGGCTTGGCCTTTCACGTGGGGAAGCCTCATCTTCCTCATGCAAGATGGAATGGTCCATAAGGTCCTGCCCAGATTTACATGGGCCAGAGCATTCTTTCCATGCCCTTTGCCTCTCTGATCAAAGTTAGCCTGTGTCAGAAGTGGGGATCATTCCACCTCCACTTGGAATTTCCCCCATGGGTGTGGCAGGCATTCTGAGAAAGGGTGGGGAAGTGTGTTCCAGTGGAAGATTGTGGGGACAGGGAAGGCCAATGGAGCTCAGGTCAATGAAAACCTCCAGAGGGACTGAAAGAATTTGTCCCACCCACCAGGCTCAAGGTAAGAGGATGGTTGGAGGGCAGAGGAGTTGATGTGCTGGCACATCTCCCTATCACCCAGACTCCATTCTGCAAGTCCTGTGGACAAGATGAGAATAACGTATTTAGGACCCATATCCCCAGCCCTGTGGATGACTGCCCACTGAGCAGCCCCAGGCTCTTGGTGGAGCTGGTATTGCATTTGTCCCTAGAAGGAAAAGCATCGGCCCCCATGCTGATGATCCGACCCCTCAGCACTGTTATCCCTCTTGGGGGCACTTGATTTCAGACCCCCAATCCTTTCAGAAATGAGGATGAGGCAGATCTCAGATCTTCCTGGGATGCCTCTTGGTACTAAGCACAGGACCTGGCTGGCACATAGAAGTACACTGGATGTAATGCGAACCATCACGGTCTAGGGGGGCCTCAGGCACCAGAGTAATCTCTTGTCCACTCTCAAGAATGTGAGTGCTTTAAGGACAGATGTCCTTAGCCCCCAGAACTTGCTGGCTAAAGGTGCTTACCAGTGTTGACAGCGCTCCCCCCCCCCCCGACCCCGTGGGCAGCGTGAGGCTGAGGACCTGGGCCCAGTCCTCAATGTGGGCATGAGCAAGGTCTTTCCCCTTTTGGGGTCCCCATTGAGGATCCTACTTCTCCAAAGGACAGGGAAGAGCCAGGTTCGGTGCCTGGCCTTGCTGCTCACTGCTCTGGGGACCAAGCCCTTCAGTGGCCTGAGCCTCAGTTTCCTCCTCTGTAAGATGTGGATAACAGTCGTCACAGTACTTTCCTCGTCTGCTGCTCACGTTTTCTTGCTCTCCTCTGTCTTTCTTTTTCTTTCTTTGCACAAATGTTACTGTTATCATTAATACCAATGTTTGTGGCAGTGAATAAGCTGAAATGAGCTCCAGTCATTCCACAGAGCAGCCCAAAGGGCCCCTTTTCTCTGGCCGCCCCACTCAGAGCCCATCACTAAGGCTCCCCACCCCCCACCAGCCTCTCTCTCCAGTCCCCTTGCAAGAATCATTTTTTGAAGTTGATCAATGAAACATGTTTTATGTAAGAACTAGATTCCCCAAGGGGCTGTGTCTTTGGAGACCTGGGGCCTGTCGAGCACTTCATTAGTTCCAAATAATGAAGGAGTAGCAGGACTGGAGAGGCCTCGCTGGGAAAATGGTGTGAAAATTAGAGTCTGGTCTGCTCACTTCTAAAAAAAGGTCTAAGGAGGGCTTGGCGGGGGAGGGAGGGTAGGGAATTGTAGATCTGTCAGAATAAGGGCTTCTCTGCTGAGCACCAAGAAAGAGGCCATACTGAACTTGGACACTGTCATGAAGCCCTGGGCAGGGCCTTTGCTGGGGGCTGGAGGGAGGAGGCCACTGGCCTGCCCACGAGGCTCTGCCCAGTGCTGGGGCTCCCGAAGCTCCCAAACAGAAAATAAGCTGCTTTCCCACTGTGTCCAGCAAACCATGGCTATGGCAGGTGGCTGCCATGCTGGACACGGAAAACTTCCCCATTGATGCTGCTTCAATGCTGTGGGTAACCAGCATACACCTCTTGGCTTTTATGAAGGGATGTCTATAGAAAAGGGTCTGAAACCCTCTTCAGCTTGGAGCACACCCTCCTCTACCCTTTCCTTCTGTGGGGAGACTAAGAGCAGTGAAAGCTGGAGCTTCACAGAGCGTGGGTCAGGCTTCCAAGGCAAACAGCATCAACTGGACCTGGGAAGGTGACCTCTCAGGACTCTGGGCTTGGGGGGGTCAAAGGCCAAGCTGAAACAAGGCAGGATGCCACAGGCCACATCCAGAGGGCACGAACAGAAATTGCATTCTTTTAGCAATTCCAGAACTATGCAACCACTCAGAAAGAAGGAATGAAAATAGGAAGCTGCCACAGGCTGTCTGGCTGAGTTTCCTCCCAGCCCACCCACCTCCCTCAATGGAGTGTGAGGTTGTCCTATGTGGATCAGGCCCCCAGATTCCCAGGCACAGCTGTTCAGAGGACCTGGGTTTAAGCCCAAGCTCTTCTACTCGTGATCTTGATTAAGTGCCTGTAATAGTAATGGAATTAGAAGATCTTCCATGCCCTTGATTGACAAGTAAACAGGTACTTAGCACTTAATTTCAAATTAATTCTATCAAGCCTCTGTTAAGAAACAAAAGGTATGATGTAACAGGAAGGGGCTGAACAGGGAGGAGCTGATACTGTATATAAGGAAAAGCTCCAGCTGAGAGAGTCAGAACTTCTTGGGGCAAGCAACAGAACAGCTGCTGCTGGGGAGGGAGAGAGAGAGAATTTCTCTCAGCGAGCGTCTGGAGGCTGGGCTGCTACTGTTGGACCGAGGACTGAACTGAGAAGAGAAATGAGAACAGAGCTGCAGAAACTGATTTTGATTTTGAGAACAGAGCTTTTGCTGAGACTTTTCTTCTGGGAACTCCTGCTGAGAGCTTCCTATAATCTACTGGAGTTGCCAAAGATTTCTGAGGGCCAGCTGGAGCTGCCAGAGGAAGCATGACTGTGGTGTTGGTACTTTGTCTGTCTGTGGCTCTGTTAAGCTTTGTCTTCTCAGGAACAGAAACTGTGAAGGACTTGAGGTGGACTGGACACTGTGAGCTTCAATATGGAGCAGGAACTTCACAGAGAGCTGGAGGAGCTCCGGGAGCTGTATGCTTTTGAAACCAAGTGACAGTTTGGTGGATTCAGGCAGGAGCTGGGTCCATGGAAGAGGAACCATGGAAGCTGAGAGCCTGCCTCAAGTCAAGATGAAAAGACCTCTGTGGGTATTTAATGCTGACTGATGAAATTGTAATTTACTTGTGACCTTGGGGTGGATGGCCTTTGTACTTTCCATACTCCTTAAGAGGATACTGAGTAGTGACTGAAGATATTGTAATTTAATTGTGACCTAGGGGTGGACTTTGTGATTGATAAATGAATGCACTTTGTTTAAAAGAGAACTTTGATCTTTGTACTTTGTGATTGAATTAAGGACTTACTAAATGAATGTACTTTGTTTAAACTATGTTACTACTTTGGTGAAAACTATGTGGCTTTTTTAGTGATAAGTTAAGTTGTGACATGGTGAATGCTGTATTTTGATTTTCTGTGAATGTTTTGCTCTGATTTGTCACCAAATAAATAGAGAGTTCACTATACTGTGTAATCAGAACCTTGAAAAGCTGTTCACAGCAGCAGTCCTCTGGAAAGCTGCTCATGTGTGGCTTTACAGTGCCTCCCGCTGCAGGGCCTCAGCTTCTTCCTTTGCAGTATGAGGCAGTTACATGAGATTAGCCTTAAATTCCCTTTTAGTCATCCAAGGATAGGATGTTGGATTGGGAGTCAGAGAACCTGCATTCTAATCCTAGCTCTGTCCTTTATTCCCCATCTGACCTTGGAACATGTCTCAACCTCCCTGGCCTCAGGGGGTTAGACTAGATGATCTCATTGGTCCTTTCAAGCTCCAATCAGGGCTCTCCTATGACCTGGGGAAAGAAGATCACACGACAGGTCTTCATTTGTGTGTGGCCCCCAGCTCTGGGCTCCCTCTCCTGACCTACACTTGCAAAGCAGAGCCATGCTGCACTCAGGGATCCCGGAGGCTCTGGGGGAGGGAGGGAATCATCTCCTGTTGATGGTGAGCCACCATGCATCACATTCCCCACATCAATGGGCCAGTTAAGGTAAATTCCATTTGGTCAGATTCAGGGATGAATGCTTCAGTATCAGCTTCCCCATTGATGCCGCTTCAATGCTGTGCATAACCAGCACACACCTCTTGGCTTTTATAAAGGGATGTCTATAGAAAAGGGTCTGAAACCCTCTTCAGCTTGGAGCACACCCTCCTCTACTCTTTCCTTCTGTGGGGAGACTAAGCTCAAGCTTCAAACTACAAAACCTCCTGTCACCAAGTTCACATCTAGGCATAGAAACCTGGGGAGGAATAATCACACAATTAGCCACCTGCTATGTTCTAGGCACTGTGCCAGTCTCTAGGAATTGAAGGTGAAATAATATAACCAGGGAAAAATAAAATACTAAATATATATCCAAGAAGAGTGAACTAGGACCTGCCCTCAGAGGGTTTACATTCTACTGAGGAAGTGAACATGTGCTTATATAAATGCAGTCTGTCCTTTGGGCTCTTCCCTTAACTTGCAGCATCATGTACAGGTTGAATTTCCAGTGGGTGGCCGAGACCTCAGATAGATATCCACTTCCAGGAACTCCCGTCAGTGTCCTTCCCACTAGAGTTAACCAACCAGGAAAATCAATTACTGCTTAGGGAAGACACTCAAACAGAACAGCAAAAATATTCTCCTCATAAGGTTTCTCAGGAGTACATATACTGGCTCCCTGTCCATACTGGTCCAGTAGCTGTGCTTCAAGGCTACACAGCTAATGTGGGAGTGAGAAGGAGAGAAAAATTACTTCCCCTCCTTCTTTGTAGGAGTCTCCTTCACAAGGAGCTAAGCATACAATTTTTCCCCTAGAACTCCTGAAATTCACCCAGGGCTTAGCTATCTAAAGTCCCCAAGGATCCTTATTTGTTTGCTTATCCACTCACCTTATTTCTCTTCTTGACTAGATCAGAAAGGGGTTGTGCCTTGTGAGTGTATCAGGACACAGAAACATCTTTACAGTTAAGTTTTAACCTCTCATTACCACTTTTGGTCCAAGATCAACACTCCTATATGCATAGATACATGCAAAATAAATATGAAGAGATGTTTTGAGGGAAAGCATTTGGAATGACCAGGATCCATGGCCATGTGTACAATGGAATTGGAGCTGGGACTTTTTCCAATAGACTAGGCAGGATAGAGAGGGAGAGAAAGGAAAACCAACAAAATTGGTGGCTTGGCTCCCCCAGTTCCAAATTACATTGCCAAAAATGTCATGTTTATTGTTCTTCCAAGAGTGATTTCTGCTAAAAATGTTGTAGCTTCACAGAGTTTTAGATTTTGAGATCTATGCAGGAAATTAGAGGAAATTGAAGCTTTCTGGGTTTCAGTTCCCTCTTCTCTAAAGGAAGAGGATTGGACTGAACAATCTCTAGGATCTCTCCTAGGTCTGACATTCTATCTTCTCTATTCAAACATTCTGAGTTCGAAGAGTCTGCACAGATCCTGAGTTCCAAGCTTTTAGGTCATTCACAGCTCTGACATTTTCTATTCCAAAGTCACTTTCAGCTCTGAAATTCCATTCAAGATCCCTCCCAGATCTACAATGTTCTGTGTTCTAAATGTCCTCCTTGCTCTAAGGTTCCAAGGTTCCTCCAAGCTCTCACATTCTGGGTTCTAGAGTCCCTTTCAGCTTTAACATTCCCTATTCCATGATCTACCATCCTCCCCAGATCCATGGTTTTCTACTTGGTGTTCTAAGGGCATGTCCAACCTTATCATTCCATCATGTGGTCCTAAGACAGGGAGCTCTGCCCTAGAGTAGAATGAGACAGCAAATGCTTCTCTGCTCATGGTTTCCAGTCAGGGTTTCCAGGATACATGCCATTTTTAATGATTTTACATCTTGGTTGTTTTTGGCTTTTTTCAAAGGAAGAAATCAAATAGAAATTTTCCCAACGGTTGCCAGTCCAGATATGCATTCTTAGGACTTGTTTTGCTTGGCAAAACCTACCAACTTCTCATGGTCACTTGTGCTATATATTTCTTTTTGCCAGAATCAAGGTCAAAACACAGCTCAGTTATGAATATATATACTTTTGCCAGTGGTCCTTAAAAAAAGATTTACTGCTAGGGAGATTTCCCCTCAAGTCAGAAGTGGTCAAGGGAAGCATTAGCAGAAGAAACATTTTGAAAGGCTTCCTGTAGTTTTTGGTGCAGAAATTAGCTACCTTGAAAAATCCAAAGAAGTCTGGTCCCGTGCACCCCTGATCTGTCAAACAAACCTGTCTTAATCATACAGATTATTGATACTTGATCATGGCTTCTTGTTACAGCTGCTAGATCCTGTAAATCTAAAATTTTGGTTGGAATGATTTCAGTTGGCATGAAATATTTTTGCCTTTGAGCCAGAGAGATGTATATCTCATGCTATTTGGGTCCATGTGTTGGAGGAAAGCATCATCCTGGCTCCAGAGGTGAAGCTGTTATTAAAACCAGTGCAGAATCAAAACATTCCTGAACTTACCACTGACCTTCATATCTCCCTCAATGTAGAGAGAATGCAGCATTACTGGAGAGGCTATTTCATACTCCCACTTTGATTGTGCCTCAGGGTTTCTAAAGCACCTTCCTCACAATAGCCCTGCAGGGTGGGTAATATTTCAGAGGAGGAGACTATGGCTTGGAGCAGAAAAGTGACTTCCCCAGAGTCAGGGCCAGAACCAGAATCAACCATTGAGCCTCTTCCCATGAAATGCTAGGACTTCCCCCTGGAATGGATACTTCAATATCTGATAATTCCCAGTTTTTAAAGAAGATCAATTGGGTGCCATTCCTTTCATGATGAAAGGACTCTTCCTTCTTCCCAAATACTTCCT